>JAJJMC010000419.1:902404-1052228 GCA_023531435.1 Papaver californicum | reverse complement strand
TTATAATTTTAACCCTTGTCAAAAACTCACCATCTACAATAAGACACAAGTTGTGTGAATATTATTAAATGTTTTATTCTCCAAAACATGAGATTGAGTTCAATATTGTTTTGAGTGATTTGATAGTAATTGTTTAAGATAATAATTGTTAATTTACAAACATCAATAGTAGTAGAATCCGAAACCCTAGTATTCTCTTCCTGGTTAACTAATTTTGTATAGTTATTTTATTTAATTAAATTAGTAAAAAACATTCAAAAACATTTTCTTTGTTTTAGCGCATCAATTAATTAAAATCTAGAAATTGCATTTCTGAAATCCCTGTGGAACGCACCGTACTTGCATACTGTCTCATCGACAGTCGTGCTCTTGCGGTATAAAAGAAAAATCTCATCAAGTATTTGGCGCCACTGTCGGGGATTGAGAAATTGTGATTTTTTAATTTTTCTTTGATTTTGTATTAATTAGTTTAGGATTTATTTTATTTGATTTTTATTTTATTTTCTCTTTAGGTTTTACTTGGGTATTTTTTTTTTGTTGTGCAGGTAATATTCTACATTTATTGTGGAATTGCCTACCAAAAAAGGTAGGTACACGGCGATATACGGTAACATCTTTCCTTATCTACTTTAAATTTTTACTTTTACACCTTGCTCATGTTTTTATTCATGTATTCTTAGAACATCGAGGACTATGTTCAATTTAAGTTTGGGGGTATGGGAGAAGTTTTTAGTTGTTCCAAAAACTCTAAAAATCTAGAAGCTTGTGAGCAATTCAGGATGACACTGACCAATCTAGGTAAATAGAAACAAAAATGTTGGTTGTAGGAATTGGCGTGTCTAAAAAATGGTCTATTCATATTTGAATGCGCGATTCAGGTGTTAGAAATAACATGATTGCCATCCCCATAACTCGGAATCATCACAACCATATCACTTTCTGTTTTTATTTTTGCAATTTTATGTTTCTCTAAGTGATTTAGTAAGGCCTTAGTATTGCCATAAGGTTGTAGCCTGGATGCATTAGAATGATTGAAATAAAATAATCATAGAATCTATTCTCGGATTTGCTTGTCGGGTTTGCTTAGAAAATATTTCTTTTTTATAAAGAGGAGAATTATCTTAGGGATTAAATGAGGCAACAAAAGAGTTTTATCGAGTTTTATATGATAACAGAATCATCGAGTTATGATGATCAAGAGAGAAAATATTTCCCGAGAATGATATCCGTTGAAAAGAAAATATGTTCGATTGATTTGGAGGAGTTATTACGAGATATTGGATGATAGAGAAAAAATAAAGAATTGAGGAGAAAAATTGGGGAGGCTGGATGGAGCCAAACCAAGATAAAAAAAGATCCGAGAAAAATTCTACATCTGCAGGAAGAACGAGGAAGAAGAAAAAGAAAACGCTTTCAAAGAGGGGAACTGTAGTTAAAAATTGTTACCTTATCTTTCGTATTCAACAGTTTTAGCGACAGTTTCCTGAATGGTTCCTGCAATAGTTTTGGGTTTTAAAGATACTGAATGTATGTGCTTCTCAACTGTGTATGAAAGGAGTTGTTGAATTCTTAACGCTTCTGTAACGCATTGTGTCAGTTCTTTTTTGTAATTCTTTATAAAATTATGAATAAAATGACTTCTTCTATATTTTCTTCTATTTCTTTTAGATATGATTAGCTAAATATCTTACCTAGGATAAAGGAGGAATCTATTGTTGGTGTAATCTCTTAATATGTTATTTATTTTACATAATTGCTCTGTTTTTGTGCCATTTAATTACTAATAAATTCTCTTCTAAAAAATGCTTTGATTTAATTGTTCTGAATGGTTTTAAACTGCTGATCTTTTATAAGCGAAGAAGATTATACTTTTGTACAAGGAAGCAAGTTGAATGAATATTTTTAAATGTTTTATTTTCCAAAACATGAGATTGGATTCAATATTGTTTTGAGTAATTTGAGATTATTTGTTTAAGATATTAATTGTTAATTTTTACAAACATCAAAAGTAGTGGAATCCGAAACCCTAGACTTCTCTTCCTGATTAATTAATTTGTATAGTTATTAATAAATTATTAAAAATCATTCGAAAACATTTTTTTTGTTTTTGCACATCAATTAATTAAAAACTAGATCTGGCAATTCTGAAATCCCTTTGGAACGAACCTTGCTTGCATACTGTCTCATCGAAAGCCATGGTCTTGCGGTATAAAATAAAAATCCAATCAAGTATTTGGCGTCGCTACCTGGAATTGAGAAATTGTGATTTCAAATTTTTCTTTGATTTTGTGTTAATTAGTTTAGGGTTTATTTATTTTTTTATTTTTTCCTCTTTTAGATTTTACTTGGGTATTTTTCTTGTTTTCGTTGTGCAGGTAATATTCTACATTTATTGTGGAATTGCCTACCAAAAAAGGTAACTAATAAAACCCCCAAAAAAATTATTTTCATTCATTCTTAGATTTTTCATTAATTTTTTTTAGTTGTTTGTTCATTTTTTTATTTTTATATATGAATAAAAACATACTTGCACACACCAATTGCATCTTCCGGCATCGAATTTTAGGAAAATATGTGGGATAGTAAGTTGAACCCTCTGGGCGCTATCATCGGAACCACTTTGACCAGTCTCTGATTGTATGTATATGTTGCTAAGGTAACCTGAGCCTACCTATTTTAGTTGAACCTGCATTTGCACGTGTACCCATAAAAAAATATCGAACTAGTATTATGAGGACCAATACAATAAATATCAACCCTAATTTCAAAATGGACATTACCCGTACTATGACCACAGTGTGGATATTACTTGGGACCATTACCAACCTTCTGAAGGTTATGGTTCATACCATAGTGATCCCAATTATTATTCACACGATCACCAGTCGTACGAACGGTTAAATGAGCAATATTATACTGAGCAAAATGTTTTTTCTACATCTTTAGAAGATTCCCTCTGGAATTTCATGGAAATTTCACATTCTTCGTTTGTTTCTTTGAATATTCATTGTCACATATTTCTTCCTATAATACAAGTGTTTCTTTAGAAGAGACGCTTAAGAAATTCATTGGAACCACACGCGAATCTCAAATAATAATGAGTGAGACTCTTAAGCAGTTGACTGAAAAATCACGTGGGAGAGACATAGTGCGGGAAAAAATTCATAAGACCTTTGGATAAATTGAAGATGAACGAACAGATGCTAGTATTGCTCAAAATGAACTTAATTTCCAATATAGTGTTCCCAATTTTACCCTTGAAAATAATGATAAATATTTACCTAATCAAGAGGACGAGGTTAGAAGAGAAGACATACTTGTTTAGATAAGGTTCAACCATCTTCATATTATTATGATGATGAGGATATTGTTGATAAAGAATTTAAAATCCGTAATCATAATGACGAGGAAATTATCACAACAATTGAGCTTCATGATAATAATGATGTTTCTAGTTCCAATCCTAATAATGTTGGTGATTATTTACCTATTCAAGAGGAAAAGACTTTAAATAGAGATATCATTGTTATAAATGGTGAAATATTTCCTTATTATTATGACGACGATCGGTTTAGAGGAACAAGTTTATCCGAGACTAGTGTTTTAGAGTCCAACGATTCAGGAACAATAGTCTCTAACGAAGATGATAGAATCGTAGAGAAATTGAATGTGAGTAAAGGTACCCCACCTGATTACAACCTAGAAGAATCAATTGACCATTTTCCTAAATTTGAAATTAATGAAATTGTGACTAGTTTTTCCAAGGATACAAACCATTCTAAGTTTGGGGGTGAATACCATTCTTCCCGTGGTTTACATTTAACTCTTATAAATGTCCCTCACTTGGTAATTGACGTATGTTCCTCTACGATTTTAAGAGATTATCTTCATAAACTGTTTTCCAAGCCTGATTGTCCAAAATGAAATTCAGTCGTTAGAAACCCATCATCTTGTTGATGTGGTTTATCCAGGCCATGATACCAAGATTAATTTTGTTTTCCCACTAGATATTTTTCTACCAAATGTGGGAACATCTAAACTTTAAATGTGTCAATTTTTAAATTATGAAACTAAATCTGATTATTTTAGAAAATTTGAATCAACACATTTTCATGAGAATGACCACCACTTTCGTATATTCCATTGTGGTCAACTTTGTGAGCCAATTCCGATTGACTTTAAGGATCCACAGTTATTCCGATTATTGTTATATGATTCATAAATTGTGACTAATCCTTTCTTGTATGGCTGAAGACTTTAAACTTAGCGCTCTATGGGAGGCAACCCATATGCTTTTGGTACACAGTGCTGGTAATATCTTTCCTTATCTCTTTTACTTTTTTCATTTCTCTTTGTTCATACTTCTATTCATTTATCTTTAGAACATCGAGGACTATGTTCAATTTAAGTTTGGGGGTAAGGGAGAAAAAATTTAAAAAACTCAGTTGTACCAATTTCCAAGTTTTAGAGTCACGTAGTAGCCTTTTAGCTAAATTTAGATACGGATTCTCCCAAAAAAGATGGAAACTAGAACTGCTAGAGAAAACTACATTTGTGTTCTTAACCTATGATAGAAAAATCGTGACAGACCCAACCATCCATGTTGGGGACGATTAGGTCAGAGGGAAATACATAAAGACAGAACTAACCTTATCATTAGTGGAGACTACCCTATTGAGTGAGGCACCAAACCTTCAATTGTCCTCTTAGAGTGTTTCATTTGTACAAACTCCGAGTAGAATGATGAGCTACTCAACCTCGCACCATTTCAGCACTATTTGATCTTTGAGTGCTAATTCTTATCACCATGAGGGTGACATAGAACTAGCCTCATATTTTAGTCTTACTCATAAATTACAACTCTCTCTCAATGAAAACTCAGCATCATCAACAAGCGGAGCAACATCAATTCATGAAGAAGTTGAAGACGTCAAGGTTTACAAGCAACACAGGGAAATAACATTATTACATTTTCAAAGTGACAAAGTTAAAAAAATAAAAGATGTAGATTTTTAAAGATTTGTGTACCAATAGGTGTGAAGATTCAAGAGAAAAAGTCATTCTCCATTGGCAAGTAAAGTTTTATGTTTATAATTCATTTTTGTTTCTTATTTTTGTATCAATCTTATTCATTCAAAAAAAAAACAGAAATTTAAAAAAATAAAAATAAAAAATAATCTTTTTATTGTGTCAGTTTGTATTTCTTTTTTGTATTCATCCAATAAATTCATGGAGAAGAAGAAATTCAAAAGGAAGTTTCAAACAACAAGAGATCGAGGACAAAGAGTAAAGTTATACAAGTTTCAAGGGTTTATCATCAAGGGTTGAAGCCGAAGACTGAAGACAGAGTTGTTTTTATTGAACACCATTAGAGAGTTGTGAGACTAGAAGGTGAGAGTATGTTCCCATCCTCATTTATGGTCGATTTCCTAAGAATTTATCAGATTTATTTTCCTATTGAGATCATCAGAAAAAGATTTTGGTTTGAGGTTTTCAAAAAAAGCGTTACCATCAATAGTGTATAAGTATTCTCTCTTCAATCCTGCTTACACACCGGTGTGACCCTTAGAATCATTTCTATGAGTGTAAATTCATAAAATCCTATGGTGAGGCAGAGTCAAGGAGAAATGCTTTTTCGGTTGCTCTGTTAGTCCGTTGTCTATCTGACAGAAGACATCTTGGGCACTGGTTCAAATCATCACAATACATCTCTCATTGGCTAAGCATATTAGCATGTATTTTCTCTGGCACTTCTAATTACTTGGAAGTTGGAAGAGAAAATTTATGTCCTCTTAGCTCTTCGGATACTTTTGACATTATAAGTTAAAATTAAAGGTTTTATGGGTATACCTCTTGTAAACCCTCCCGAGACAACACTAGTCCACTAGGGCCACCTAGGGGTTTAAAGGCTTGTTACACATGCTGAGTGTAGTCGCGATTTCTGCGAAAGTGAGTTAGGATTTTTATTTTTAGGTTAAATTTTCATTTTAGTTTTTCTCGAGGACTAGGAAAATATAAGTTTGGGAGTATTTGATAGACATATTTATGTGTCTTATTTGTTCTTATATTTATATTGATAGTACTCGATTTTTGTACAAATATTATTATTTTCTATGTTTCTTTAGGTAATTTTGAAGAATAATATTTTGTGGAAAAATTGGTTGAAAAAGTATTAAAGGAGATTACTATAAACTTGGACGGAAAAAGTGTTAAAGGAGATTACTATAAACTTGGCCGGAAATTTTTTGGATAAAGGCACCCACTTCTTAATTCAAATACTATAAACTTGGCTGGAAAAATTTTGTGCACATCTGAATTTTTTCTTACGTGAATTAAAGGAGATTTTCAAAAGGCCAAGGAAAGAATATATTTTTTCCTTAATCATAGCAATTTATACACGGTTTAAATACATCAAATAAACTAATATCTCGTTTGCGTTAAAGAGAAAAATCAGAGAAGATATTCTCGGATTTGCTTGTCGGGTTTGCTTAGAAAATATTCTTTTTTTATAAGGAAGATAATTATCTTAGGGATTAAATGATGCAACAAAAGAATTTTCTCGAGTTTTATATGGTAACAGAGTCATCCAGTTATGATGATCACGAGAAAAAATATTTCCCAAAAATTATTTTTGTTGAAAGAAAATATATTCAATTGATTTGGAGTTATTACGAGATATTGGATGTTGTAGTACAAATACAGAGTTGAGGAGAAGAATTGGGGAAGCTGGATGGAGCCAGAACCAAGACAAAAAAAGATCCGAGAAAAATTCCACAGATGCAGGAAGAACGAGGAAGAAGAAAAAGAATGCGTTGTCAAAGAGGGGAATTGTCGTTAAAAACTGTTACCTTATCTTTTGTATTCAGTAGTTTTAGCGACAGTTTCCTGAATGGTTCCTCTGGCAGTTTTAGGTTTTAAAGATACTCAATGTATGTGCTTCTTCAGTTGCGTATGAGAGGAGACGTTGAATCATTATCATTAATCCTCAAATTCTTTACGCTTCTGCGACGCACTAGGTCAGTTATTTCTTGTAATGTTTTATAAAATCATGAATAAAATGATTTTTTCTATATTTTCTTCTATTCTTTTTGCTCTGGTTAGCTAATATCTTACTTAGGGTAGAGGAGGAAGTTATTATTGATGTGAACTGTTAATATTTTATTTATTTTACATAATTACTCTCTTTTTATGCCATTTCATTACTAATAATTTCTCTTCTAAAAAAATGTTTTGATTTGATTGTTCTGGACGGTTTTAAACTATTGATCTTTTATAAGCGAAGGAGATTATACTTTTGTAGGAGTAGGAATTCTGCTCCTCCTTATCATGATGTTTATTTTACAAATGTTATTCCTTGTGTGCGATGCCAGCTTGTGATGAGATGAAAAATATAGTTTTTAGTATGCAACCTTGGAGAACACCAGGGCCAGATGGGTTCTCTCCTGGTTTCTATCATGAAATGTGGCCAGCTATTGGGTCTGATATTGTGAAAATGGTTCGATCTTTGTTTAAATCTAAACACATCTTAAAATAACTCAACCTTAATACACTGCTTGCATACCTTAAAATAATTGTCCTACTAGTGTTGTTGATTAAGACCTATAAGTTTATGTAATTTCAGCTATAAAATCATCTTTAAATTATTTGTTGCTAGACTCAAACCTTCGTTAAACAAAATTATATCTCCCTCTCAAACTGCATTTTTGCCTAGTAGAGTCATTTCTGACAACATTGTGATAATTAATAATTTAATTGATATTATGAAAAAACCAAAAACAAGGATGGTTGGATAGTTGTAAAACTTGATATGTCCAAAGAATTTGATAGAGTAGAATGGAAATTCTTGATTGCCTCTTTGAGAAGATTAGGATTTTCTGATAATTGGCGCATTATGATTGAACAATGTACATCGATTGTAATTATTTCTATATATTATGTTGAATGTCTATCCTGGTGAGTTATTTAATCATCATAGAGGTATCAGACAGGGTGATCTCCTATCTCCTTATCTATTTGTTTTGTACATGGAGTCATTGTCAAGAGCTTTGACAAATGCTGAGAAAAAAAATGTTATTCATGGTGTTACTATTGTTAAAATAGTCCTCTTATTTCCCATCTTGCTGATGATTATTTGATATTTACAAAAGAAAAAACTTCTGAAGCTAGAGCTCTTGCTACTATAATTGAGAAGTTTAATTTATTCTCTGATCAATCTGTTAGTTTAGAGAAATCTGGTATTCCCTTTAGCACTAAGGTTCCAAATTCCGTCAAAACTGAAATTTCAGATATTTTGCATATTAAGAAAATTGCTTTGCAGGATAAGTATTTACGTGTACCTCTCCTTGTAATGCCCTGATTCGACATGTATGGTTCGCCGAACGGAATATAGGTAATGGCTTGTCCTTTCCTAAAATCGATGCCTTTTCAGCATAATTGGCTACAGAGTTGGCAAAAAGCTCTGCAATTAAACATGCTAGGGCGGGAGCAATCCAGAAATGGATGACCTCCCGGGAAGCTGATGTTGGATGACCTTAGCGATGCTCGTTGTAAAACCGACACTTTCGGATGACCGCAGTTGCTAAGTGGGGATAGTATCAATGGAGGGTTGGGTCATTAACAAATGGTATCAGAGCCGACGACTGGTCACCTATCGAGGGTGAGAGAGTACGTTGGACGGGGTGTGCCATGTATTGGTCTCATGAGTGGCATGGAACGTCAGAAAACTGGGATTGTATATTCCGGAGCCGAGGACGGCTCCAATTTAAGGTGGTGGTATCGTAATATCCCGATTCGGCAGGTAGGGTTCTCCGAATGGAATATAGTTAATGGTTTTTCCTTTCCTAAAACCGATGTATTTTCAGCATAATTGGCCCCAGAGTTGGAAAAAAGCTCTACAGTTAAGCGTGTTCGAACGGGAGCAATTCAGGGATAGATGACCTCCCGGGAAGCTGCTGCTGGATGACTACAGTGGTGCCCTTTGAAAACCCACATTGTTGGATGACCGTAGTGGCTAGGTGGGGACAATTTTGATTGAGGTTTTGGCCATTACAAATGGTTTTAGAGCCGACGACGGGTCACCTGTCGAGAATGGGAGAGTATGTTGGACGGGGTGTGCTAGGTACTGGTTTCATGAGTAGTAGGGAACGTCAGAGATATGGGATTGTATATTACTGATCCTAGGAAGATCTAATTTAAGGTGGTGGTATTGTAATACCCCGACTCGGCATGTAGGGTTCGCCACATGGAATATAGGTAATAGTTTTTTCCTTTCCTAACACTGAGGCCTTTTCAGCACAGTTGGCTCCACAGTTGGCAAAAAACTCTGCAGTTAAGCGTGCTCGAAAAGGAGTAATCCAGGGATGGGTGACCTCCTGGGAAGTTGCTGCTGGATAACCACAACAGTGCCCGTTGAAAAATCCCACACTGTAGGATGACTGCAGTGGCTAAGTAGGGACAGTATCGGTAGAGGGTCGGGTCATTACACTTCTTTTGTAGATATATAAAGTTAACTCTTTTCCTCACTTAATTGATAGATTTTCTAATTAACCTTCAACTTGAAAATCTAAGTTTCTAGCCCAACCAAATAAGACTACTCTAAATCAAAGTGTTCTTGGTACCTTTGCTATCCACCGTATGGCTTTGATCCAAATTCCATAAAAAATAAAAAAAAAATAATGAATGTTATTCATAGGGAATTCCTTTGGAATAAAAGAAATAAAAAAAAAAATATTTATTTAAAGTAATGTAAACTCATTGCTCTTCCTAAGGATTTTGAAAGATTGGAATAAAAAAAATGGAAAAAAAGGTATTTATTTTAAAAAATAGGAACTCATTGCTCTACTAAAGGATTTTGGAGGATTAAAAGTTAGGGATCAATTATTCTCAATCAGCTCTTCTTAAAATATTAGATTGGAGAATGATTGAGAATCCTAACTCTTTATGGGGCCATAATGCTAAAATGCAAGTATTTAAGTAATGTTAATCCTTTTACGGATGTTACGAATAAACAGATTCTTGGATTTGAAAAGATATTTATAATGGTTTGGATATTGTTAAGCAGTTTTATTGTTGGGTGGTTGAGATGGGAATAATATTTCCATATGGAAAGATAACTGGATTTCTCTAAACACCGTTGAAGCTTTATTTAATCCTCATAATATCCTAAAAATAAAGGATATTAGAATTACGTATTTTTTAAAAAACATTCTTGGATGGAGTTCAAATATATCAAACCCAAATACCTATTAATATTATCGTTAACTCAGAGCATGTTTAGATTAAACCCTTGGACCCTGCTATTAAAATGAATTTTAATATTGCTTTTTGTAATTATAATAGGCTTACTAGAATTTGACTAATTATGCGTGATGGTGCTTGTAGATACAATGGTGCAAGAAATGCCCCAGCAACAGCGATATATCCAGAACAAGCTGAAAAACTAGCTTTTTTATTAAGTTATTTTATATGAAAGAGACAAAGCAATTAGCATATACATCTGGAAGGTGATAGCCAGAGAATTATCAATCCAGTGAATGGGAAGCACAATGCAGTAAAATAAACTACGTCAAATATTATTAGCGATTGTCTTAGGTCACTCAATAAATTTATTACATGGGAGTATAGTTATGTTCATATAGTTTGGAAGAATGGCAAAATAATATGTCAAACTGGTTATCATCAACTATTAATGTTGATGTTGTAACCATATAATTTCTTTTACATCTCAAATAAAATTATTTTTGTATTAAAATACATATATATCCATGACCAACACCATAAAAAGATTATTATATTATTACCATTACAACGAGTTCATCTAATTGGCCAAAAAAAACCCTCAATATGTATCTAATAACCCCATTCGAGAAACCTCAGAAATCCACTCTCTCAACATTCTCAAAACATCCTCACATCCATCTATGTGGTTGATGACAGAGAAGATGCACGTAGAAATCTTGGAAACCAGATTGGAACTTTTATAAATGAAACAAATCTCTCTTACAGACCCTCACGGTAGCACTCAACCTTTCCTAGACCGAAAATCTAAATACCAAGTTTTACCACTCTTTTAGGTTGGACATCCTCACACCTCCAATTATAATCCTTCACACAGAGTACACAAACTTTATCATCAAGTAGTTCACAATCTTCTTATATGCTCACATAATCTAATTTGGAAACCATCCTTAACTATATATGAAGCTTTACAAACTGGGAAACTTAGTAAAACAAGATTTTCACAATTTGGAAACTTTTATGTTTCAATCAAATTTTATATAACTTTCAACAAGTCTCCACCCTGATCAGATTCTAATAAGAGTTGTACACAATATCTAAATATACCAACATAATTGCTTTGACTCTCACATTAAAACTTGCATCTTCATGCGACCATATCTTCAACCAAATTAAACATCAGGACATTGATAAATATATTCAAATTATTTTCTTCTCGAACAACATCTTTGAAACAAGCCATGTTCCATATACGTCTTCAAAAAACTTCAAACACCATCAATAAATCCTTGCACAGATTCCACCATTGATCACTAAGAGAACCATCCAAAAGAATAGTTGTTGTTTCCACCTAACCAGTAAGCGAACATCATATTGAGTTCTAACCTAGAAAGGAATAATTAACTTTAATATCATACTCCAACATATGTCATGATTACCGTGTATTTGAAACCTTCAGAGATCTCCACTATGATTAACAGATTCAATCCTTTGAACAATTTTCAAAGTCATCACCAATTTGGCATACTTTTTACCACCATCACACCCAACATATATATATTCACTCATAATTAATATATATCATGTGCTAACCTAAATATGATAAATGTTTTAATTAAAACAAACTTTAATGAGAAAGAATGGCTCCTAATCGGTTCTATGACAGTCCATATAAGCATAATAAAATGGATGCATTGAATATTTTAGAAGAAATTTGTAAAGAAACTACCCAATAAAAGATGGCTTGGATAGTTATTGGGGATTTTAACCAAATTTTTGTGCAGCATGAAAACAAAGGGGGATTACCCTTTGTTGAAACAGATGTTGAGCCTTTCAAAAATATCTTAAATTTAATTGTGGCGTGTTTGATCTTGGTTACAACGGGTTTCCTTTTACATGGGATAATATGCGTAAGGGGAACAAAAACATTATGGGAAGGCTTGACATGGATGTTTTAAATGCGGAATGGCAATTAAAATTCCCGATTGCAAACCTCTAATTTAGTTAGGACAAGATCATATCATAATCCTAAGCTTTTAACAACTTATTCAACTGCATTCAGAAAATCTTTCTTTTCTTTTAAGGTTTTTGACTCTTGGTTAAAGGATCAATCTTTTGATCTAATTCTAGAATCGTGGACTTCTAATTTAGGGATGCTACTAATTCCCTACTAGGAAATATATCCCTATTGGTTGGGAAATTGTCCATTTGTAAAAAGAAAACTATTTTTGGTATTCCTAAAAAATAACATTGATCTGTAATTCTTCAATTCCTCTCGGTTTACCCTCTATTAACCATTTTGGAAATCCCATATAGATTATGACCTGGACCATATTGCAAAATCACTAAATCAATTGAAAGGTCTTACAAAGTTAAAATATTACCATAATAAACAACTGCACATAAATAATAAATTAGCTGAGCTATATAAGCTTTACGACATATAAGAAGAAATGCTAAAACAAACTTCTATAGGCAATATCATAAATTTGGGAGATAAAAACACAAAATATTTTTATTTAAAAAATCTTAAAAGAAAAAAGAGAAAAACTATAAGTTGTATTCTAAATAAAAATGGAGAAGCAATAAAAAATAAAAAACGAATGGTTGACACTTTAAGAGGAAAATTTTACAACATCTATGACTTGGGAGGATATTGATATCCTTAACCTAGACCCTGAAATATGGGAAGTAGTTAAATCAATGAAACCAAATAAATTCCCGGGCCCAGATGGATTTCCGGTGAGTTTTTATAAGCATAATTGGGAGTTAATAGGAGAGTAGGTTATCTTATTCATTTAAAATTTCTTTAAAACAAAATTTTTAAATCCTAAGGTTAACGAAACCTATCTGTTTTTAATCCCAAAAGAAGCTCATCCAGAATCCCCAAGTAACTTTTGACCAATTGGGCTATGTAATACGCCTTATAAAATTTTAACAAAGCTTTTAGCAAATAGAATGAAAAAAATTCCACAAAAAATAATTTTTCCTTTTCAGTCTGCCTTTTTTCATTCAAGACAAATAGAAGACAACATTGTTGTAGCTCATGAATTAATTTATACTTTAAAAAGAAAAAAAGACTAAATTAGGATGTATAGGGGTTAAAATAGACATGTCGAAGCTCCCGACAGGGTGAATTGGAATTTTTTAATAAAAACTATGGAAAGATTTGGTTTTACCAAGGAATAGTGTGCTCTAATCTTTGATTGCTTCTCTACCTCTTCCATTTCAGTCCTTCTAAATGGAACCCCATGAGATGATTTTTCTCCAACAAGGGGACTTAGACAAGTGGATCCAGTATGCCCTTATCTATTTCTCATTTGTATGGAAGTTTTTTCAAGATTACTCTTGGAAAAAGAAAAACTAAAATTAATCCATGGAATAAAAATATCCAGAACTAGTCAATCTATTTCACACCTATTCTTCGTTGATGACTGCCTTCTCTTTACTAAGGAAGATCTAATTAGTTGTAAAATTTACTTAATGTCATTGAAGAATTCAGTGCAGCTTCTGGACAATTAATAAATTTTCAAAAATCAAGCCTTTTTTTAGCAACAAAGTGCCACAAACACCATAAAATGTTGTCTATGTTACTAAAAAAAAATTGCATTAAAGATTCTTATTTAGGAGCATCCATGTTCATTGACAAAGGAAAGTTAAAAACTTTGACAGTATTGTTCTCAAAATAGGGATAAAATACAAGGATGGAAAGGAAAAGTTTTAGCTCAAGCAAGTCATCTAGTAGTAAATAATTTTGTTCTTGTTAGTCTCCCCATCTTTCAAATGGGTTGTTTCGTCTTACCTAAGAAAATCACCTTGAAACTAAATGTTATTCAAAGTTATTTTTGGTGGAAAAAAAAGGCTAATTCTAAAGGTTTTTCTCCTAAATCTTATGCTTATATGTGCAAACCACTAGATAGAGGGGGTTAAGGTTTTAAAGATGCGGAGAACATAAAAAAAACCATGATTTCAAAACCAACTTGGAAGCTCATAAATAACCCTGAATCTTTGTGGGCTTCTATTCTAAAAGCTAAATACTTTAGAAATCGTACAATCTGACATGTTAAAAAGAACTATAATGCGTCCTGGGTTTAGAAATGTATTCTACAAGGAATTGATCTAATTAATCCTAGAAAACTTAGGCTATAGCAAAAACATCAATTTAACACTTGTTTCAGAATTATCGGATTCTGATACATTGAAGTGGAATACACAAGTTGTTAGAAATAATTTTTCTAACACAATAGCGCAAAAAATCCTAAACACTAGGATTACGAAAAATAGAGAAGGAACTCTGGGCTCAGATAAACTAAGATGGATGCTAAACTCTAATGGAGAATTTTCTACTATATCTTTGTAGAACAAACTACAAAACGATGATACAGGAAATCAAGTAGATCTCTTATTTTGGAGAAAAAAAATTGGATGCTAGGAGTTTCTCGAAAGATAAAGATTTTTCTATGCATCCATGATGCACTTCTTGTCAAAAAAAAAAACTAGGAAGATTCATGCCATCTATGGACACTTCATGTATTTTTTGTAATAATCATTCTGAATCTTTAAAACATTTATTTTTTGAATATTCATTTTCTTTATTTGTCTGGATGCTAACTCAAATTCTAGGTACTCATTTGAGTCTTAATGGAGATTTCTGTTTTGTGGATTACTACTCTAATTGGATTGCAAGGAATGGATCTCAATATAAGGTGAAAGTTATAGAAAAAAATGTTGGTTGATCTAGAAGGAACGTTGTATTCGTATATTCCAAAATCAATCCAACAACAACTTAAGTATTTCTCTAGGAGTACAAAGAATGTTTAACTTCTGGAATCAAAATGATACCCATTTTGTTGATATTTGTATCGATTCTGTAATAGATAAAGTTAAACAAAATTGGATAGAACCAATCCAGGATAACCTGTAAATTAATGTTGACTCATTATGGGTTGATTGTAATTCATTATCTGGTTATGACATAATCCTTCATAATTCTTCAGGTACAGCTCTCCAAGCTAACTCTGGTCTTTCACAACAACCAGTGCAGAAGAGGCAGAGGCTTTAGCAATGGGCGAATCATCTTCATCTGAAGCAATTCTAGATCGAAGGGGATTGTAACTTACTCATCAATGGACATCTACCACCTATATGCCTTCTTTTATTTTGAAGTTTCTTTTCTCGAACAGATTACATATAGACAAGAAGGAGGATAACCCACTAGCCGTTATTTCAGTTCATAGTATAAATCAAAACAATAGCTTAAATTTGAGAGGAATAAATTTGTTCGGCGTTTGTCCTTTTCTAGCTTCTGATGCTATGATAAAACCAACTGACATAACTTAGCTTCCTTTCATTTCTATTATATGTATTTTTATACTGGTAGAGCAAAGCCAGTGGGTATGGTATATCGTATATTGAATGATTTTCCAAATACACACCCACAATGGGATTGGAAAACAAAGAAAATAGGTTGGCAAATTGGTATTTTTGGCAGTTTGTGCTAGTTGATTCGATTGAATCATTTAGAGAAGTACGAATCATATTGAGCCGCTCGACCCAAGCTTGGCCGAGGCTCGGTTTGAGTTGCACCGAGCCTCGGCCTGCTTGGGCCGAGCGGCTCAATATGATTCGACAGCGGTCGAATCTCAACGGCTCTCAATTCTCTCCCTATAAATTCAAACATTTTCAACTCCAAAATCACACCTTCCCCGCTCAAATATTCTTCTACTTTCACTTCAATCTTAATTTTTCCATCTTAAACTCTTGTTCTCAACTTTTGTTAAAAAAATTAAAAACAATGGTAAAAATTGTAACCCAACTTGATTTTTCTGGAGCCATACTCGAAGGTGCTATTAGTATGACATGTGATGGTTATAAGAAAATTTAGAATGAAAAAAAAAAAACAAAGAGGTCTTCAAGTTTTAGATGTTAACCAAGTCAAATCTGCAACTATAAGGAAAGGAAGAGTTCAAGGCAAGAAAATCAAAGGAAAAGAAAATTTGAAAGTTAATCGTACGACTGGTCACAAAAACAAGGGAAAATCTTCTCAAGAGCGCATCGAATGGAAGATCCATCAAATGAAGATAAACAGGAGGCCCAAGATTGTCAGAGATTTTTTACTGAGATGTTTATTTAATTTAAGTTTTTATTACTGCCCTAATTTATATCTTGTAAAAGAGCGTAGTATATTAAATTAATGTGATGGAGACTGGTGTTTTAATATAATTTTAGTTATTTAATCTAATTATTAAGTTTGTTTATTCCTTTTGAAATCAAATTATGTTTAATTAAAATTTAAAATTGAATTATTTTATGTTAAAAGCATAAATATTCATTTGATTAAACCTAGATGAACGGTTAAGATCGAAATTATATAGTCGTTGTCATCGCAAACTAGGTTGAGCCGACAACGTATATTATATAGTATATTAAACCTAGGTTGAGCTGACAAAGTCTATAAAATAGTTCTATAAATTCAACCATTTTCACTTCCCAAATCACACCTTCTCCAACTTCTTTTACACCCATATGGCTCAACCGTATATTAATCCATCAGAGTTTGCTATTGATGAAGATCTATCTCTATGTAGAAACTTTATTGTGTGCTATCCGGCAAGGGATGCGGAATGGCAAAAACTTTTTCAATGACACCGGTAACCTGAATAACCGTAATGTACCTGGGTTGTTTTGTCGATTTCAAACTATAAGAAGGGAAGTGAAAAAATTTATAGCTTTAGTCTTGATTGTCAATCGATATCAAGTAAGGGGGGAAACTAATGTTGAAGTTGTATTGTGAGCTCGGCAAGAATGGCGAAGATGGAAAAATAAAACTTTTGCTTATGAAGCTCATTATGCAATCCTGAAGGATTTTTTGATTGCATATATGGGATGTTAAAATATAGAGACATTCTACTCCAGAAAAGATATTGTTATAAATTTTAATTGAATGTGTAATAAAATTAGTAGTTTCCATTTACAAAATGATTCTGATAACATAAATAGTTAATTTTCTTAATCTCAATTTCAATTACAAATATTGAATAAAACATAATTACTCATTCCGACACCAGTTCCTCTCATAATAACCCCGGTCCAGCATACTCCCAAATCCTTGAGTTTCTCCTGTAGATTAAGATTCATCATCAGATCCAATGAAATCACAATTCTGAGTTTGAGAGGTGCCAAAGTCTATGTTTCTTCTGTAATCTTGCTTGAGATCTTGTGGATTGCCACGACGAGACTTTGGTTGTGGAGGTAGCACATGATATGGTGATTGTGCTTGTGTATCTCACACTTTTTCCCCCTGAGAAGGTGTTGGTCCAAAGTCCTGTAATATATGGACTCATGCTTGTGGTCTGCGGCAATGCCCGAAACTGTTCGGTGTACTTACGTCTAGTAAACTGATCTCTTAACTCCATTTGGTTCAAATGTTCTACCAATTGATCAACAGAGGTCGTTGTTCTTGTATAAGAATTAGTTCGCTCCATACCTTGCGAGACAATTGGAATCGTATGACTTTCTCCAACGAGATTAAACTTAAATAAAATTATACAATTAGTTTATCATATTTACCTCAAGGACTTCCCATATACCTTCGATGCTTGGGCCACCCTAGGCCGAGCGGCTCAATATGCCTCGGTCGATTCAGTACGCACCGTTTAGCCAATTCCCCACTGCCTAAAATTGAGTTTGCCTATCCACTTGGCTTGGAAAATTAGCTTACATGCCAATGCCCGCTGGAATTGCTCTTACGCTTTCAATATATGGTTCCTAAAATTACAAATATATATTATGTGCATGCCCATATTATTGTGGTATATGCTTTCGAAATCGGGCACCTTCTTAATATTATGACGAAGGCATCAAAAATATTATAAGATGGATTTAAAAATTTAACTATAAAACATCTTTGCGCATAACTTTGAAGAGTTGATGTACCTACGTCTACATGACATCAGAATCTCATATCCTTTCTTCAAAATTTGCAACCCGTTCTAGTGTATAGTTACAAAGTTACTAACACCCTTCAATAAGCATATATATATTCCTACTTACTTGGTTTTATTCATGATACCAAACGAAAAACATACACTTCTTATACCAAGTTGAACCTTTTATTATACATCAAATCACAAATCCATTTTTATATCCGTAAAACATTTTTCATCACCCCAACCATAAATTATCATTCAATACCAAGCCCAATTACACCTGCCAATCCTGGCTAGATACTAGTTGTGGGATAATTAATACCTCGAACGGAATACAAAATATTTTAACATTTATTAAAATTATGTTGGAGGTCTAGACCGTCTAGATATAAATATCATTGAATTAGGAGTAGGGTTGCACAAGAACCGAACAAACCGGTCAAACCGGTGGTTTATTTAAATCGACAGTTGCTATCAGTTCGGTTCACGGTTCCGTCAATCGTAACCGTTGATCCTACGATTTGGCCTACAATTTAGGTATAAAGGCCGACCGAACCGAACCGAACTGACCGGATATTATTAACCATTGATTTAATACCCTAGATTTAATCCTAGTCATCCATCTTAAACCTTTAATTCAATCTTTGACGTCCATCTTCTAACCCTAAAAAACTAAAACACTTCTAGTTAACTTCCTCATTCAGTCATTCTCTTTTCTTCATTCTTCTCGAGCAGAAGCAGCCGGCAGTTCCAACCACCACCGCCACCTTGATATTTTTGCTTGATTTACTACCACCACCACCACCTTCATATTTTGGATTGAAATATCATAAGTCGTCATCTTCTTCAGATGATCATACAGTTTCATACTAATAATAATAATTAAGTACTACTAACTAGCTAACCTAATTAAGGTTTTGGTGAATAAAAAGGTAATTGTGATTTTAAAACCTTGTTTCTTAATTCTTCAAATCAGGGTCTTATGTATCAGATTTTAAGATTGGTTGTGTATGAAAGATTGTTGTTGATGCAACCGAGGCTTTAAAATCTTTCATACACAACCAATCTTAAAATCTGATACATAAGACCTTGATTTGAAGAATTTTCATTTCCCCCTCGGTTACGGTTTACAACCGAGGCTTGGTCGGTTCGGTCTACGGTTTGGACAAAAAACCGGTCCGATCGATCGATGTGCACCCCTAATTAGGAGCCTTGCAACATGGATAATCCATAAATTAGGCTTGATCATAATTTTCCTTAAACAATGAGCCCACTAGATCTGCTGGATTAAGCATTTGTCAATATGGGCTTGAACATGGAGGATTCGATTATTCTTTCGTGATAAGTAACCTACCAGAGACATTTGATAACAAGAAATAGATGTTCCTTCGACTTGGTTTTGCTTTGCTAAAGTATGGCGCACCTGTTACTTCAATGTCCCTTTGCTATGGAGGTTTCGGGTTATTTCAAGCTTCACCTGACTTTGCATTTTATTCAGCAAAATGATATCGTCACCGCAATTTTCTCCTGGCAGCTGTTTTTTGGTTCTAAGCAACATGATCTTTTCTGCAATTTACTTATTGCAGTCAATTATTTGGAATTTGTGGCATATGCTTGGAATATGAATTGTCAATATGGGCTTGAATATGGAAAATTCGATCACTTGACTGCTAGTATACGTTTCTTTTGCACAAAGTATACGAGTGCCAGAAGGATGCTTAGACCTGAGATGCTGCACCTTTGCAACATTTTTCTCAGAGAAGTTGAGATACTACACTGTAAAACATCTTTCTCAAGATTTTTACTCATGTTTGGAAAACCCCCCTACACAATTACAAGTGGGATCCGAACCCCATAACTCATGATACAACTACCAAGTGTCTGACAACTCAACTGCTGAACACTTAACCCTTGCCTGAGAATCCTGAGATTCACCCTTGCAAGAAAATTCTCAGAGAAGTTGAGATGCGCCGACCATGAAACATTTATTTCAAGATTTTTAACTCATGTGTGGCATAGACAAAGTATCACTTTTCTTACTGTACTACATAATTGCTGGTAAAAGTTCCAAATCTAATTAAATACTATTCTAATGGTAATTTGGTCCCCTAATTAGCTAATCAATTAAGACAGAATATCCAAAACATTACAGATCGGAACATAATCATTTCATAATAATCAACCGAAAGAAAACAAACAAAAAAACAGTTGAATCAGCAATCAAAAATGAAGAAAAAAACTGTTATTATTACTCTGTTTAACTTTTTTTCTTCTTTTTTTTAACCCCAGTATTTTTTTTTCTTCAAATACATGATCAAACAAACCAACTAAGAATGTTAGTTTTGTTTCAAAATTTTGTAAACATAAAAGAACAATCTCAGACTCTGAATCGACAATCTCTTCTCCTTTACCTCTTTTGATTCTAAACAACAACAAAAAAAGCCCTAATTTTCTACAACTATATACAAAAAAAGAATTTGAATAAAAGAAAGTAATAACAAAAAAAATTCTATGATGAAGATGTAGAAATGGGCTTATTCTGTAAATTGTGTGGTGATAAATGAAGATCATAAGGTGCCCAAAGATGATCCAAAGGACAAGGGTTACCAGAATCAAGTCTAGTCCATGGTTTTCCTTTACCACTCCAATGTAATAAACTAACAGGACCAGGATGTAAAGATCTACAACTACCTTTCACATTATCACCACCTAATCCATGTTGATTCCATCTATGATCAATAGCTTCAACATCACCACCAAAAACAAGTAAAAATGGTGGTAATGAACCTAATTCATAAATCCTCTTTTGTTTTTGCAATTCCATCCATCCTTCAATTCTTCTTCTATATTTCCCTTGTCTAAATCTCTTCAAATCCATCACCATTACACCTGTATTGAAATAACATGGATTTCTCCCTGAGAAAACTCTTGATAATACTGGATCTGCCCAGAATCCATCTGTAAAATATTTGGTGAAATTTGCATGACAATACTCTGGTGCTCCAATGATTCTTGACTTAGTTAACTCAATATTCCATAATTTCTGAATATCATCAACTACTAAAAGATCTGAATCAAGATAAATCACACGATCTATACAGATATCAAGAATATCAGCTAAGTAATTTCTTGCATAGTTTAATGGATTCTCTAGAGCTGAACGAATTGATGATGAAATTAAGTTCTTGACTAAATTATCTTTGAATAGATAAACTTTAAAATGAAGAGAAGGAAAAGTAGATCGAACAAGTTGAGTTAATGGTGATAGCTTCTCTGAATCTGATTCTGCTACAATGAAATGAAGGAATACGTTTTCTGGACAAGAGGCATGAGTTAGAACTGATGAAACTGCAGCCATTGATCCTCTCAAGTACTCTACATCTAATGTCATAGCTATATGAACACGAAATCGATCACAAACTGATGATGATATCGTCGCCGGACATTCAGCTCCGTTTCTGTATTCAGGCGCTTCAGCAAATCTCGGCAACTGATTTTTTAGATCTGATTTGATTTTGAATGATCGGATAGTATCAGAAGGTTTAAACAAAAACCCTAAAACAAGAACAAGAACACCAACAACGCTAAGAACATTATGATTCCTAGATTTTTTTGACATCTTTTTTTATTCCGGAAAGTGAAATCCCGGAATTTTGATTTTTGATTTTTCCTATCTTCCTCCTCTTCTTCTTTCTCTTATACTGGCATTCCCGGTAAAGAGAGAAGAAGGAGAGATTGATTGCTAGAAGGAAAGAATGGAAACTAAGAGACGAGTCAACGAAGTAACAGAGAAGGAGAAGGAGGAAGGTGAACAAGCAAAACGCGGCTTCGTAATAAAAGTAAACACGGTTTTTTAATAGAACCCGTACTTGAGGGTGTGTGAGGTTTCTTAGTGTTGAAGGGGGGTTTTATATGAAACATAGAAATTATTTTATGGTGCGGCTGTCCAGGTGTAGAACTTTTTTAGAGTGCTTGGACAAATTTCTTGTTTGCCATGTACGGTGACTTGGAATGGTGCGGCTGGCAAAGTGCTAGGATTAATTGATATGCGATAATCCGATAATTATCAAAAAATTATATAAAAAATATATATATTTAATTTGGTTATGTTTGTTTAATCACTTCTTTTTTCTTTTTATGAATCCAAAATTATAACTCAAAATAATTTTGATGATTTTATTATTTTTTCTTTTTTTTGAATAAAATCATCAACAAATGTTTAAAAAAAATAAAAATTAAAAATATAATAATAGTTTTATATACATATATTTGTGTTAATAGATACCGGATAATTATCTTATATAAGATAGTAGAATTTTTGTGCTCAACTATTGGATGAGTACTAGGTGCTCAGTGGAGCTCATTGAATTCGTGGCAAATGTTTTCTTAACGTCGCCCTAAATATGACGTCAACATTTGCTCATTGCATTGTTTGGTACGGATTATTGAGGTGTCTCTGAACTAGTCATGAGATGTGATAGACCAAATCTATCAAGGTTTAGTTCGGCGCGACAACACTATAAATTAGTGATTCAGCAGTTTAGTAGTTTTATATTTCAATCTTTTAATTGATTTAGGAATTTTTTAAAAGTTTTTTCTCAAAAGACTTTTTTAATCCTCAAAAAATTTAATAACTTTTGAAATAAGTCTAGGAGTTTTATTAGGATTAGCTTTTTTCTTTGAATCTATATAAAGATGTTGTCATGTTCTTAACTGATTATCAAAAAACATAAAAGTTCGTTTATTATTTTGTTTTTACTGCCTCCAATAGCAATCGTTTATGCCGGTCATGATAAGAATTTAGTTCGCATCAAGATGCTTTAGCAAAGACATCTCAATCTACTTGCAGGACTCGTAGTTTGGTGTTTGGACTCCCAGAAGAGCCGAGGCATATTTCACACCCCTAACATGTGTCATGGGACTTATGGGAAAGAAGACATCATGTTGAACTACGTGTTCTAGCATTGCAATGAAGGTGGACCTCTTATTCAGTTGGTGAGGGGCTTTTCACAGTTGGTTTGTTGAAATCCCACTGGGAAATGGGTTTCTAGGCCTTATTTCCAATTTCCAATTTGTCATGTGTTTGTTACAAATGCGAGAAAACTTTGCTTTTGTATCTTCCAGAGTGTAGATGTGCGTGTTACAAGACCACATTTTAAGGAGTTGTGAAGAAGTCGATTTGGGTTATAATTTTTTTGTGTGCTTAAGATGTTTCACAGCTCGTGTTATCGACTTAACAAAAAAAAGTCACCAATACGAGATACTAGTAATTTGCTTTTTCTTTTCTTTCCCGATCAGATTTTTAAAAGGCGTGGGGAATGATTGGAGGGGCTGAACTTAAAAAGCATTTTCATATTAATAAAATACTTACATTTTGTGTTAATGAAAGTGCTTTTTTAAAAGAAATATTTTAATTAAGTGAAAATTGAACCTTTTGTTTTTGTTTTTAACGAATAATGAAGTGACAGATGGGAAATGAGGTGGTCAGCCCAGCTGTAAATTGATGTTGACTGCCGTAATGAAGGAGGGGTCTGGACCCATGTTTTGCTTAGCCTTGACAGTGCACTTTTGTAGCCTTTAGGTTAGGTATTTGCTGTACAAGTTAAATTATACGGTAGTAGATTGAGTGTTGGTCCAAGCAAGCTTTTGAAGACAAAAGAAGCAAGAATATTGAGTTTTCTACGACGTATCACCGGGTTATATTCGTTCGTATCGAACTATACCGATACGATCTATATCGGCCTGTACAAAACTCATATCAAAAGTAAGTTAAATTTTGGATTAATGTCAATAGATATGCACATACGTATTAGCGGATACGGCAAACCATGATACTTCATTAAGTTTTCTACTTCAAAACAATACCGATACGATCTACACTGGCCGATACAAAAACTAATATCTAAAAATATTGATACATTAGGATTTTAATTTAGATCAAATATTATGATAGTATATTTCGTTTAGTTTTAACTACATTATAGCCAATGTATTGAAATGATTTATTTTTTATTTTTAAGAATCAAATCGTATGTTGAATTGTGATTTAAAAATACATGATAAAAATATAAATGATTATTTTTAATTCGTATATATATATTTATAACATTTAAATGTGTGTAACACAGACTTTAAATGTAGTAATATAGTTATAAATATAAAAAATGATCATTATAATCATCAAGTCATTACGTGGACAAACGGTTTAAAGCTGTCACATATAAGCGTTAAGGACCCGAGGTTGTCTAAGAGGTCATAATTTTTGGTATGAAAAAAAACTAAGGTTGTATTCAATGTTGTTAATTTTGGCTGAAACGGTTGAAATTTTGAGTTTTGGGGTGAAACCGAAATAAATTATGGATTATCGGTGGAACGATATTCCACCGAAAATATCGGCTGAAATTTATAAAAACTGATTTTTTCCGATATTTGTTTTTATCCGTTTAAATGAGAAAAAAAATTAATCCAACGCTCTAGATTCGTTAGAGAGAAATGAACCCTATCAAAAACCCATCTTTTATGCAAACTTAATTCAGATGAAAACCCATCTATTCTCTATTCATTCTCCACAACTCGAACCCAACTTCTATTTATTTCTTGGCCTGAATTGATTTCCATCACCAACAGCTCTGACGAGCTCCATCTCTCTATCGACTGCAGACCCATCTCCCAGTTCATCTTCAATTCCTTGTTTAATTCTCATCACAGGCACCATGACCTTCTTTCTCTCTTCCATGGCAGCAACAAGTCTCACAACTCTTGTTCTTTGTTTTCTTTATTTCTTGAACTCGAATGCCAGAACCTATCTTTCTATCCATTATTAGAAACACCAATTCTTCAAACCTGTTATCCTGAATTCAGGTCAAACCATTCTCTCTGCCACACCGAGCCCATCTTCCACCTAGGTTAGCCGGCGACAACAATTGCTTCAGAGAAACTGGAAATGAATTTGATGTTTCTCGACCTAGTTATTAGGTTAGAATATTTTATGCACCCTAACAGTCAGATAAGGGGCATCCCCTACTTAACTCTTCCAATAACCCACAACTTAGCCGCCCCTTAGTAATTTTCTGTTTAAGACATAATTGAGACTTGTGTTCTTTTATACTTTAATTCCGCCAACACCCAAAGTTGCCAAACGGTGCCATAAGCCTTTAATTCTCTTTTTTACTCCATGTGACTCCAAAATACCTATAAAACTAAAACAAACATAAAATACACAAAATACTAGATAAATATCTAAACTTTGTGGAAAAACGTTTGACATAACGTGTTAAATTTTATTTATAGTTATAAAATGTGAACTAGTATTTTTTTTTATAAAATTATAGGTATAAAATGTGTGAACCGATATTTCGCCGATATTTGGAACCAAAATATCCTCGATACAACGGTGTACCAGTGTATCGCTCTCGACCGATACAGAACGAAATCTAATATTGACTCATTGGTTGTATTTGATAAGAGGGAAAGAAAATAATTCTACGGAATCAATATCCAAGGGAGATAAGGAAAAACTTTCCATGGAATTAAGTAAAATATATTTTAGACCACGTTTTTTTTGTGAATGGATCCACAATTCCATGAAAATAAATTTGTAATCAAACAACGAAAAATATATTATTTCCATAAAAAGATAGCTAATTCCATGACATTAAATCTTATCAAACACATCGTAAAATTTTTTGTTGGATTTGGTCAAGACTCGGTCAATAATAGTTGATAATTACGAGTCTGAGAAAAAACAAATTAATCTCATGATTCGACTCGATTTGCAGTTGGATGGTGTGACTAGTATGAGTTTAAAAACATTGATTATAGCTAAGGGTAAGCACTATGGCACGTCTCTTAACTATAATATAGCCAAAAACTTTGGCTTAGCTAATGAATGAAAAAAAATTGTGCCTTTCACTAGATAAAAAATGCCTGGCAAAAACTCGGTTTGCGTCAAATAATTAACAGAAACTAAGTTTTTATTTTCAAGTTATAATTATCTTTTCTAATTTCTATTTTTCTAATATATTTATTAAAAACCTAAAATATCGGATCTAAAAAATAATTAACAAAAACTTAAATTAAGAGCTATTAAATTAGCACAGTTGATGAGTTTTTTATTGTTCTTGGCTTGTTTATGGTATAGCTATAGGCAAATAAAATGGCACGTCATAGTGCTTGATCTTAGTGTAAAGAGGATGCATAAATGTATTGTCTAATAAGGCCGATACGACAAACCATAGTATAAACGTATATGAACTTGCAACTCGCTAATTAATCTAAGAAGTATTCAATGAAGCAATATGTGGAATATTTGTTAGTCGGTAGAGTAACCCATCTAATGGTTGGTATGGGGTTTTAATAATGGTCGATGAAGATTAATGTTTTCTTGAATACATTTGAGTGATGATTAACAACTATAGGTGGCTAAGCTTATATGTCATAGAGAAATAACTAACACGCCTTCTTCAACTTGGAATATAATGGACATCGACAACGATTTCTAAATGATGTGGAACGTTTGAGAGCATTCTAATTAAAATAATTAGAGTAGGTCTCATACGAACCTATATTCGTTTGTCTTTTCTTTTCTTTTTCAATATCGCATCCAACCAAACTTGTCATTGATGACTTTTGTTTCATCGTGGCAATTCTAATTGGAAATTTAAGAGGCGGTGTGGATAGATAAAACACATTTTTTTTTATTATAAGATAAAAATATAAATTAAAAAATTAAAAACGAAAAATAAGTTTATTGTCCAAGATTTCCTAATTTATGGTTCGAATTTGTAAAAATTAAAGATGGTGAAATGAACATAAAGAAAATTAGACAATTATGTCCTTAATCTTTAAATTTATTTCTTTTTTATTCTTTCTCTCTCCAATTTAAAAATAAATCACAAAACACTCATAACTTTCAAAATATATATCCAATTTTAATAAAACTTATATTTTTGGAAAGGATTTTAAATTCTCTTCAAAACAAGATCCATTGTTGATAGTAAATTCGAAAGTTTTTTTTTTCCAAAATAAAATAGCTAGGATGAAACTGGTTGTATCCTGAACTAAAATAAAATAGAAAAATTTATTCAAAAAATAGCTTGGATGAAACTGGATTCATCCTGTTTTAAACTAAGAAAATAAAAATATTCGAATAATAGCTAGGGTAGAACTGGTTACATTCTGGTTTTAAATAAAATTGAAAAAAAATATTCGAAAAATAACTAGGATGAAACTGGTTGCATTCTGGTTTTAAATAAAATTGAAAAAAGATATTCGAATAATAGCTAGGATGAAACTGGTTGCATCCTAACTTGAATTCGTTTGCATCCATGTTTATACTAGTATGAAACTAGTATCATTATGTTCAAAACACTCTAAAAAAATCGGTACATGGCTCAAAGTACTTGAGAAGAAGAAAAAAAGCTAAAATAACAAAACAGGAAATCTGCAATGTTTTTTTGGTGTTACAAATTAACTATTACAATAAAACTGAAGATAAACATTGCAAAGCTGAAAATAAACGTTGTCGATTGGTTGAAGAAACTGTTGCACTTGAAAATAAACGTTGCAAAGCTGAAGAACAACGTTGCTGATTGGTTGAAGAAACCGTTGCAGCTGAAGATAAACGTTGCAAAGCTGAAGAATAACGTTGATGATGGGTTGAAGAAATCGTTCACTTTTCTCTGTTCTTCCCGTGTTCTTCATCAGCAATAGCAAAAAAAAATTATGAATTGATTTTTTCGCTCTTGTTAGCTTCCTGAGCTCGACCCAACCTTCCTAACCTCTTTTGTGACTCAACCAAAACTTTTTATAGACCACATGAGCAAGAAATCTCTAAGAAAATTCCTCCATGGAAGTTCACAGACTATCAAATATTTTCAACCTTCCTCAGTTTACTAAGATCTACAGTAATCAAGAAATTCAATTACCCTCATGATTAACAGACCATCAAATTCCGATTCCGATTCAATTACCTCATAATTAACAGACCATCTTCCCGAATTATGTACGAAGTCAAAACAAGGAAAAGAGAGAAGATTAAAGCCTTCTAGTGAACAGATCAGCCACGACTTCTAACAAGCAAAATACAACTCTCCAAAGCAACGATAACAACTGTGCAAAATACGTTATCGACTGCATCCTACCTTAAGAAATCAGGCAAATAGAGTATGTTCCGGGAGTGCTTCCCACACCGTGAAAGAGAGAGAGGGAGAGATAAGAGTATTTCCGTCAGCTGATTAATTATTTGGGTATAATACCCATTTAGGATGTTAGAAGAGTATCTTCTAGATACTTGGGTATTTGAAAAGTATCTAAGTTTACTTGTCTTCTACACCCATAAAAAGGGATCTAAGGGTTATTAAGCCAATAAACTAAATAAAAAAGGGGTCAAAAAATAACTGCGTGTAATGTAGTTAATTTTAGATATCACCGAGATTTACAATCTCGGTCGATAGCCAAGAGAAATCTCTGCATTTTGACGAGAAACTCTTTGAGACTGCCGAAATCTTACTGAGACAGGTTAGTGAATCAAGGAGTGGTGTAAGATTTTCATTATAAAGATTAAAATCATCCCTAAAAAATTTATTTTTTTTTCAATTGTGTAAAATTAAACAAATTTAACTCAATCTAAAATCTCTGATGTCATCATTAACTACTTGGTTAAATGTTATAAAATTTAGAAATAAGAATTCTAGGATTTTATGTCAAGAAATCCAAATCATGACCAAGACAAAACTGAAATCCAAAAATCATATTCACCGTGTGATCGTAGAGTAACCGGACAACCAAGTGATCACGGTCGAAAACGGCTACTTTACATAGCCGTTGCAGAACGGCTTTATCTACCCACTATCTAAAACCTCTTCCACTATCTAAATTCTAAAACCTGTTCGAGAAGTAATAATCCTATGATTATTTGTTGTCGGTGGAATATGTAAGCCATGTAATGGTTGTTATAGGTTGTTTTAATGAATCATCATAGAAATTTAGCAAAAGAGAAGTTAGTTGACACGCCTTTATAGACTTGGTAATAAGATAATAGACACTAGACAAATCAGACAACGATTTATAATGACACACTGAAAGCAAAAGAGAAATCATCTCTTAGCAAAAAGTTAATCATTCAACTAAACTCATTTAAGTCTTTAATACGGCCGTAATGAATTGGATGATATCACCTTCATTTATATATAAACGTTGGGCTAAAATACTTTGTGACACTTGTACTTTTTTTTGACTTTCACGAGTTCTTTTTTAGACCCTCACTCCCTCCGACTAAAGCAAAGACATTTAGAGATGCAACGGGCGAAAATTTATAGAAACAAATAAAAAAAAAAATATTTTTAAATTTGTTTGTTTGTTTTTTTCTTAATAATTAAGAATTTGCTTCTTACTGTGACACTAATGCATTTTTTTTTTCTTTCATATTTATATGTAGCTTCGGATATTCAGTATATAATTAAAATTTTATTGTAAAAGTAAAATAAAAAAAATTAGAAGAGAAAAATAATAACTCGCCAAAATTCAACTACAAAAAAAATTAGGAAAATAGACATTTTTAAAATCGTCACATATAAATTGCTTTTATGTTGTAAGTCTTATTCATATTAGACTCAATTTTCATCCAATATGATTTATTATTCATGATTTATGAAAAGAGATATGAATTTCTTAAGGGGATACAAATCTAGAAATCCAACGATTAGGATTATCTTTTTTATATGAAATGATACTGATAGACATATTTTTGTATCAAATTTATCTCAATTCTATATATTGTTAATGCTCATTTTTGTACTAATTCTGTTATTTTATGTGTTTGTAGGTATTTTTGGGAAAATTGGCTTGAAAAGGTGTTAAGGGCACCCCATTTATAAAGGCACACTCACTTTGATTTAAGGGCGCACACTCTTCAAATTCAAAGCATACTTTTGGCGGGAACTTTACTCTTTCGATTTGTGAATACTTGTGGTCGTGATTTGGGATGTATTTAAGAGTTTTAAGGCAAGATATCTTCTTGCCTTAATTACTGAGGGTTTATTCAAGTTAGGGAACTCAAAAAGAACAACAAAATCTCGTGAGATACTCATTATCGTCATTTGCAGGGAGAAAAAAATTCTCGATAATCATGGTAAATATTTGTTTCCTTATCTGTAGGATTGTGGTTCTATAATAACAAAGAGTATTTGGGTTAATTCGAGTGACAAAGTTCAAACTGGAAATACAAGAGAAACAAGAACAATTTCACAGTTCACCTTCTAAAATGCTAATTAAACAAGGATATTACAATTCTAATCAAGATCATTAGACTTATTATAGATATCATCATATGTATTAACTCTATCCCGGTCATCACCAAGTAGTCCTATATCAGCGTCCAACATCAATTGATCAGTATCATATCCATCAAGGTCAGTGTCAGTTGGATAATTAGACTTTCTTCGAGAACTACAAACTGACCCACTTACTTCACCAACATTCTCCTGCAAATCATCCAAAGTTACATTATCACCTTCCACAGCAAAGTCATCCAAATTTTTTGGATCCAACCATTCATCACTTTCATCATGTTCATCCAGAAAAATAGGGTCACGAGCTTTCCCATCATCGTTATATTGTTGGATTTTTTTGTATCGACGCTGCAATTTCTTGTTATATTGGATAAAGACACTATCATTTGATTTATGTTGTTTTATGCGATTTTGTTTCTTTGAGTGCAGCTGAAATACAAAAGATAAATAGGTAAAACCCATTCAAACAAGTAAACCAAAAACAAATCTCTGGACACTTCAAAACAGACATTCCTGCAGTATGATCTGCTGCTAGTCTGACAAAACTAAAACAGACATTCCTGAATATATGTGCAATCAAGCATAAAACCCAGAGATTCTCTTCTCGTTTTAACCTGAGTAGAAGTCTTGTAGCTATCAAGCATAAAACCCATTCAAACAAGTAAACCAAAAACAAATCTCTGGACACTTCTAAACATACATTCCTGCAATATGATCTGCTGCTAGTCTGATAAAACTAAAACATACATTCCTGCAGTATGATCTCTGGACACTACATAAATCTCTGGACACTACACAAATCTCTGGACACTAAAACAGACATTCATGTAACATGATCTGCTGCAATATGATATGCTGCTAGTCTGATAAAACTAAAACAGACATTCCTGCAGTATGATCTGTTGCAATATGATCTCTGGACACTACACAAATCTCTGGACACTAAAGCATATATTCCTGTCGTATCTGTTGCATTATGATCTCTGGGCACTACACAAATCTATGGACACTACACAAATCTTTGGACATTAAAACAGGTATTCCTACAGTATGATCTGCTGCAGTATGATCTATGGACACTACACAAATCTCTGCAGTATGACAAAACCAAATCTCTGGACACTACACAAATCTCTGAATATATGTGGACTTGAGACACTACACAAAGTCTACTTTGAAGCAGACTTGAGATATTACACAAAACTAGACAGAAAGTAAGCAAAAAGATGAGAATACTTGCATTCTCAAACGTGCTCCAGTTTCCCTCGCATGGGGAAGAAGAACAAGTCAGACTCAATACCCTGATTACAAATTTTTGTAGGCATGGGACATCGATTCCTATGTATGTAATTCATCGATCATCTTCATAAATACAGATGAAGTAGTTAGTCAATACAAAGTTATATAACACAACAACATCAAATTTTAAACTAACAGAACATAACAAACTTACGAGGTTAATTTTTATCTCTTCTTCTTATGCAAAACTGACTTCCCAAGATCCCAACAACATCACTATATTGTCTCAATTCAATTGTAGCTCGATCCAGTTCATCTTCATTGGTTATTATCCTTTGTATTGTTGTATGAAGACCCTTTTTGATTTCTCTATACTTTGGATCATTATCCATCTCACGAGTTCGATCTTGTAAAATATTGAAGGATTCAAATAATAAGCAGCACGATGTAGAGCATGATTAAAGTTTTTCTTCAATCTTTTCTCAAAGACAACCTTAATTATAACCCAAGTATCATTATCTTTACTGAAATTCCTCTCGAGTTGATCCCATGCTATTCTCATTGTATCAACTAAACAAGGAATTGTAGGTTTGAGATCAATATCCACTAACCTTACAACCTAACTAAAGGCTTTAGCACACAACAAGAGTAATCAACATATGACCAAAATGTACTATTTATAACGATTTTAAGTACATTAATTCTTACATTTTCTTTTGCAAACCTACTTCTCGCCTACTTGTCATTCACAAACATCATTTGTAGAAGAGTTTTATACTTTTGAAGACTTTCTAGTGTGTAGTACTGAGTTGCAAATCTAGTCTTTGTTGACCTATGTAAGTCTCCACCTGTCATCTCCCTCATCAAACTCAATACTTGAAAGTGAGCATGAATATAGGTAATGAGTCTCTTAACTAATACCACAACTTTCTTGATTCGTGAGAGCTAGGAACCAAGCTCTTCTAACATCAACTAAACGCCATGAGCAGCACAAGGAGTCCAAAACATATTCGGATAATCAATCATTAAGTCTTTCCCTGCCTTTTTAAAGTTGGAACCATTATCGGTAATGAACTGAACTATATTTTCTTTCCCAACATCATTAATTACCTCTATTACAAGCTCACGTATGTAATCAACATCATTGGTTCTATTTGAAGCATCTACAAACTTCAAGAAAACTGACCCTTTCGTATAATTCACCAAAAAGTTAATAAGATATCGTTTTTTCCCAAACGTCCAACCATCAGACATAATAGAACATCCAAACTTCTTCAAATGTACCCTAAACGTATCAACAAACTACTTCATTTCATATAATTGTTTCTTGAAAAGATTTATACGAATCTGATGGTAAGATGGTGGAGGCATAGCTAACATCAAAAGAAAAACATAAAAAACATAAGTTAACAACTAATCAGATTCAAATGCTTATACAAGAAGAATCACATGAGTATATTTGTAACCTATTCAGATTCAAATGATAAAATATAGGAGTATATTTGTAATCACAGAAGTATATTTGTAATCAAAGAAGAATCACAGGAGTAAACAGACCTCAATGCTAATCATATGAGTATATTTGTAATCAGAGGATTATATTTGTAATCACATGAGTATATTTGTAATCACAGAAGAATCACAGGAGTAAACAGACCTCAATGATAAATTATATACAAGTTAAGTGAATGTATGGCATTTTAAGCTAACATTATTTAGACACAATTTATAAACAGACCAACTGCATACCTTTCCCATATTCGCCAATTGCATATATCATTTCTTTGAAACTTGGGCAACGAACGTTATTAAAAGATATTGAATTCTCAGTCATCCAAGCTGAAATGCTTTTCCATGCAATTCTAAGTAACTTTTCTTTCGCTAAACTGTTTCTTTCAAGAGTGGCATGTTGAGTTCTCTCGTGATCTGTCTTCATGAATGAATCCATTGGACCTCTACTATTACTTTGGCCTATTCGTTGTCTCTTTTTAGTTTGTAACACTAGTTGACTAACACTACCACTACCCTCTTTTTCTTGCTCCTCAGCATCAGTATCAGCATCATATCCTTCATATGAGTTTGTATGCTGATACAATAAATCAATATTAGCCATATGAGTTTTCTGGTCCTCTTTATAGAATCCTCCTGATTAATTTTGCTTATAATATCAATTGTTGCACTACCACATCGTTTAACATTCCCTGGCCTTTGTAAGATATGTTGCTTAAGCCTAGTGATTCCACCACCACAGATTTCTTTCAAACATAATAAACAAGTAATCCAGGTTGGATGCTCTAAATCTCTGCGTTCACCCCATTGCCATGCTATATCTTTGGATGGTGTGTCTTTAGTTGGTGTATCTTTGGTTTGTGTAGAAGATGAAGGCAACAATGAGCCACATGTAGAGGGTGTAGTGCATGAATTGGATGCATTAGAAGAATCCATAATCACCACCTAAAGTAACAAAACTGAAACAAAACAAGTTAATATAAAGAGCTAAACTATTCGAGTGTAATCCATGAATTACAGTGTCATCTTCAATGAAAGAATGCTTCTAAAAAAACAAAAAAAACCTTCAATGAAAGTAGTCCATGTCGACATTATAAATCTACATGTCAGCTTAATTACTACTATCTACGTTCCCATGACAAAGACTTGGACTCTCAATCTGTTATAACTAGTGACCTTAAGAAAACAACAACTTATTCCAACTTCCTCATACCTTTATGCTTGATACAGAGAGTTTCCCCTTTTCCAGTTAAAGCCTTATCTAATGATGTTTTGGCATCTCTCAACTTTCCTGCAAATACCACAATATACAAATAACAAGTTAATCCCAAAAGATATATCACAATGTCAAATTGAAACAAGCTAACCAAGTAAAAAGTCTTAAAATTTCACAAATCCTCCTAACTCAAACTAATCTTTTTGATTTTCCTCAAACCCAAATATGCTAATTGTCAATGGAAATAATGCAAAAGTAACTCTTACACTTACTCTTAGACACAGATCCCTCAACTTTCCCATATGCAAACTCTTCGATGTTAGGTAAACGCAAATCACAAAGCTGCAACCAGTAAAGTTCATTCCATTAACAATCAAACAAAAAATACAAAGAAAATTACCCCAAAATCTTTCGTCACTGAAGAAAAAATAGGGTTCATGTGGAGGCGCAACTGAGAAATGGAGAGAGAATGAGAGATTGAAACTATGGAGAATCTCTTCTCAATACACTTTATTTCTCTCTAACGAATCTAGATTCTTGGATTTAAAATTTCTCTCTAATCTAACAGACAGATATAAATATCGGAAATATCGGTTAAACTGGTATTGATACATATCGACCGATTTTTTTAGTGGAATACCGTTCTACCGGTATGACATATTTTGTGTCGGGTGAAGCCCGATAATGATAAAATTAGCGATATTTCAACTGTTTTGGCCGAAATTGACTACATTGGTTCAAACTACGAATGGCCACCAAGGAGCGCTTAACCGTCCCATTTTCGGTACAATCTCTACTATATCTTGTCTATTAGATTAAATTAAAAATGTATTAATTAATAACAGAATAATGAGAAGAAAAAAGAAATGCATAGAAAAATGAGAAAATGGTGGTGGTGGGTGTAGTTGTAACATGTAACGTAGAAGGGACGAAGAAAGTTGGTTACTTGCTTGGTTTGGTGGTGCAAATGCGATAATGGATTGGAGAGAGAGGACTGACTGAGGAGGCAATGCCTTTAGTTTAGATTTAGAGTATGTATTTCACTCATGAATGAATGAATGAATGAATGAATGAGAGAAAAGGTGAGAAGGAGAAGACTCCTAAAACAGCTTTATTGAATTAAAGATAGAGGCAGAGGAGAGGAGAAGACAAAACAGCTAAGCCAAGCCTTTTTATAATTTGGGGTGGTGTGTAATGGGAAAGTGAGCCCCCAATATTTTACTCCTAATTTAGATTTTGGTTTTGATATCAAATAATTGCGTTTGCGTACCAGATATTTAAATAGTCTTTTCAGTTTGTGAAAATCAGGAGTAGAATTTTTTCGGAAATTAGAAGTAAAAGAATTCTAGTTCATAAAATATTTTCTTATTTTATACCTAGAAGTCGTTCCGAAAAGATATTTGGATACACTTTAGAAATAATTTTTCATTTATATAAGTAAAAAGCTAAGAAGTTAAATTAAAATTTGATTTCAAACTAGAAATAAAAAAGATAATTATTTATGAAATAAACTATTTTATTTCTGATTTTTATTTCTAATATTCAAATATCTTTTAAAATTTTGACTTAAATTTCTAATTAATTAGTTGAAAAATTATTTATTAAGATGTCTATTACTTTTTCAGCTTAGTTCGATCTTTGAGGAGTTTGTGAAAATAGTGTGATCGGCAATTATAAGCAGAAATGTTATCGTTTTTTTTCGGAAGTAGAAGTAGTTTTTAAAATTTTGGAAATAAATGAACTACGAAAGATGTATCTTAAAGTAGTTCAAAAGAAGATATATATATTAGAAATAACTTTTCAATTTTTATAAGTAAAATAATGGAAGTTAAATTGAGAATAAATTTTAAAAATAATTTTTTAAAACTAAAAACTTAATTTTTTATTATGTAATTTATTTTGTTTGTAACTTCAGAAATTAACCTCGGTTTATGGTATCCAAATGACGTCTTAAATTTTAACTTTTCTAACGAATCAAAAAATTACTTCTTAAGATATCCATTGTGAATAACTCAATAATATATGGTTCGAAGATTAATCAATAATCATGGTGCATGTTGATTTTAAGTAAGATGGCCCTTCAGTTCATCATGCCCAATTGCCCACTTCTTGTCCTCTCTCATCTCATGAATTAAGTTGATTAAAGAGCTGGTCTTTGTAATGGGTTTTGCCCACAGATATATCTGCTTTTTGTCATTGAGTTTTTTTTTTGTTTTTTTTGACACATTTTGTCATTGAGTTAGCTGACACATATCATTAAGATTGTACCATTAAAATTAGTAGTCTTTGATGTTAATTAAATGCAAGTTGGTAGTGGTTTCTCGTGGACGATGGATTCGTCTTCTTGGGAGAAAGAAAATGGGATTAATGTAGATTCAGAAGTACTGTAAGTGGTTGAATTGAAAAATACTGACGGAAAGGAGAAAGTAATACTAGTAATATGTAGATGTAAAGATATATGGATAGATTAGTATTAAAGGATGTTGTTGCTGTAAAGAATAGTAATGGCCGAGGCAGGCATTGTTCGAGGCCGGCTTTCCGGAGTTTTTAGAGTTCCCAAACTATGAATAACGTTATCATCGAGGTTTTTTTTTAAGCATCTCATCGAGGTTGAATCGTTTGAATTATCTATGTGGAGAAAAATAAAATTACTACCCAGGTAGTTGACCATCGTCTTTTTCTAACGATTATGGTATAGTTAATAAATAAATTAAAGGTTCGTTTTAAATTGATAATTTTAATTATTTAACATTTAATTATATGGTCTAGACGGTCAATTACGGTTCTGGGTATCAAATTTTAATATTGAGTTTTCTGGATATTAAACACAACTTTGATCATAAAGTTGGATAATAATGTCTAAATAACCCTGAATTAAATTAGGTCTAGTAGATCGAGTTCGTACAATTTCTTAAATAATTTTTATAATTTATTTTTTGAAATGACAGTAAACAATACCATAAATTACCAAACCAGATTTTTAGTTATAAGTTATAAATTTTACAGCTTGTGTCGTATCCTTAAAAACATTTTTATAATCCCTTTGTCCCTATCATAAAGGTGGAGTTTAGAAATTTAGTAGTCACATTAGATACACGGAGTTTTAATTCCAAGACTGAGTTTTTATGTATGCCCTTATATATATGATATTTGGAATCATCATAATTAACTTAATGTTTTTAGTGTTGGAAATAGAATAAGTTGTAAAAAAAGAAAGATGATGGATATTTATAAAATCAAAAAAATTTCTTAATCTAAAATATTAGACTAAGAAAATACATAAAAATTTGGGACAGAGGAAGTAGTATAAAACACATAAAAAATTGAATTCAATTTTGTGCACATTCTTTTACCTGACTAAATTGGGGCCTACAGAAATTATTTTGGGCATACACAATTTTATACCCAACTAGATAGAAGGATAAGGGGTGTCTAATTAGATATTATCAAAAGTACTAAACTACCCTCAACTCATTAATTAACCCTAATACTTAAATCAAAATATAAATACAAAAATCTTTTCATTTTTCACTACATTCCAAATTTAACAAAACCATAAACAAAAAAAAAAATCTTTCTATTTCCATCAAACTTTCCAAATCCCAAAAACCCTAATCCATTTTTTTTCAAAAAATTTCTCGGATCTCCCTTCTCACTCGATCTACAAGGTAAATCTATGTAAACCCATACTTCTAATAGCATTTTTGACTGATTTATGTGTTTTAATCTTACTTTTAGCGAATCAAATTCCTGAATTTTTTCCAAAATCGTTCGATGTTGATGTATCATATCCAATGATTCTGTATGATGTTGGGTACGATAGATACGCATAGAACAATTCTAGTTTATATCACTCACATATAATTACCATATCCTGAATCGGTGGATGACATCTGCTGTATCCAACGATTCTACCTTTTTACTTTTCCTCACATGTGAATCGTTAGATACAATCTACTGTATCCAACGATTCTACCTTGTTTTTTTTTTTTTAACTTCACTGAGATTGAAATCGTTGGATAAGAATTGATGTATCCAACGATTTTACTTTGTCATTCTTTTTTACTTCTCTGAGATGGGAATCGTTGGATAAGAACCTGATGTATCAGACAATTCTACTATGTTGTATTTTTTTTTACTTCTCGGTGATTGGAATCGTTAAATAAGAACCTGTTGTATCCAACGATTCTGGAAACGATTCACTCTTACTCGGTTTTTGTATATTTTTATGGTTAGAATCGGTGGATACATATTATATTAACCAACGATTATGTTGACTCCATTTTATTTCCTTAATGATTTTGTTGTTGATTCAGTTAGTGATTGTTGATTTTTGTTTCTCTTTAGCCATACTTATCTTTTTTTCTTCAATTTATTTTTTACAGGCATGGAGAAAAAAGGCAAGAGTACTAGCTAATATACATAAATCCGTGAGTGTGATGTGTTTAGAAAGCCGGAGCCACCCATTGTGTGGAACCTATATAAATTTGGTTATCCGTTTGGAAGAGAGACAAGTTGGAGCAAGTCAAGAGGCTTCTTGGAGAGCTCTCTTTCTAAGAACTTGACGAGTTCATTAGAATTGCAACACTCAGAACCGAAGCCATTGATATGTGGAGGGAGTTTCATGAGGCAAATGTTGTTGATGAAGCCGCTGAAGCTGCTAAAGATGATCAAGCTGATCAGTGAGAGGATGCTGAAAATGATTTTAGTTTATGATGTTTATCTAAAACAATAGTTTATATTTATTTAGAATGATTTATTATGTTTGGATCATAGCTACTATAAGGTTTAATTGGTCTTTGAACTAAGGTTTTAATTTCATCTTATTTGTCACTTTTCATTGCACATGGTCAAACTTAGACTCAACGACTAGTTTTTTGAATCTTTTTGAAAAAATAGCCTTTGCACCCTTTGTGCATATAAATAGGATAATCCATTCTCCATCATACACTACTTCATTCAAACAAATGCTTCTTCAACATTCACTGCTTCCTTCAAAGTAAAACTCTTTTGCAATGACAAGTCCATCATCAACTACCAATTCAACCAAAGTCCGAAGAGATACTCAGAAGATGCAAACGAACTACTCCATTACCATCATCAACTACAAAACCAATAAGGGCTATGAAAGAAGAGATACGCAAAAGAATTAAGCCAATAACTTCCACGGAAAAAGAGTAACTCAATAAACGAGGTTACGACCAATTACAACGAAGGGAAAGGTTAAAGTCTGTTGTGGATGAGACGGAATAGGTTAAAAATTATTACATCGTCATGGATTTTCCAGAAGAGAAACTCAATAAACGAGGTTACGACCAATTACAACGAAGGGAAAGGTTAAAGTCTGCTGTGGATGAGACAGAATGGGTTAAAAATTATTACATCGTCATCCATTTTCCAGAAGAAGATCGGGATGATGGTATATTTTGGAATCTAGTAAAAACAGGACCTTACGTTCCCAAGCCGGACGCGAAGTGGAAGGGTCCATGCCATGATTACATGCCGACTATGTTTGTTCAAGGACCAAACATGTTAAGAAGTTGTACATCAAGTACAACGAGTTTTTTGCTAGGCACAGAAGGGATAGGTTTGCGGCACACGATGCATTTACCAAACAGAGAGGAAAGTAGTTTTATCATTTCGAAGCTGCCATGATAGTTGCGTCTCGCACCGGGAAATAAATATCTCCTAATTTTAAATAAACATGTAATTTTAAGTTTTTATCTATTAATGAAAAAATGTCTTACTTTAGAAAGCTTAAGGAGAGTGTTGAATAATTCGATTAAATCAATTGTGATTATGACAATCATTGTTCACTTTATAAAGCTTATATACACCATTGACTTTATTCACTATAATCTCAAACGGGAAATCATGCTTCTTTGACTTCGACTTACTCGTGTAGACCCTCGACGTCCTCTTCACATACGGTTTGTCCTTTGCTTGGTGACTTTTATGCTTGCTACTTCTCTCGCAAACAATTTCCAAAAGATCACGCCTCGAACGACGATCTAAGACTAATGCGCATTTGATCTCCATGCCTTTGTCCATAAACCATTGCCTTGCATTCTCCTATTTTTTTCACACCAAATCAATGTAGTAGTGGGCAAAAGTATCAGGACCCATCTGAGACACGGGTTCAGGTTGGTGGCCGACTGCTTGGACAAGGGAATTAGCGGATGGGTAACAATCGTTCTGAACGATTCTATAGAATCAGTCTTTAGGTCCTCTCATATCCACCGATTCTAACTAGTCGTGATTTTGGGAAAAAAATCCTTAAATGATAGAATCGACACAAGTGAAATGATTTATGTAACGATTCTAGCATTTAGCAAAGCACAGTTCTTCTGGACATTTTTTCGACTAGAATGGTTATATAGATCAACACACATCGACATATTATTTGACCCACCGATTCCCCCAAAACTAAACCAGAATCGGTCGTTGTTCATGACCATAACCACCAATTCTGGTTCGTAAATTCTGAGAGGAGGTAGAATCGTTGGTTACAATGTCATTGTAACCGCCAATTTCTTGGTTATACGGAGGCCAAAAAATAGGTCAAATTTGTAAAAAAAAATAATCAGTTTTTGGAGATTGTAGACTACAAATACATGTTTGGAGATCCTAAGAACGTATACCTGACGTTTGGAAGCATTAAGATGTCCGTTTTTCCGGGTTGAATCTTCGTTTTCTTGATAGAAATTCTCATCCATGCTTTGGTTCACATATTTTTGTTCGTCCAACAAAAACTCCAAATCGGTAGGATCGAAAGCACGATAGTCTGATTTGCGATATATAGATGCATCCACTTCTTCTTTACCACCAGAATATATGTCAATACAATCAAATTTTTCATCTTTGCTACCAAAACCCCTAAACCCTAGTTTTCCTTAAGTTCTTCTTGTCCTTCTTCAAATTTTCAAGAAAAAAACTCCACTATGATTTTACCATCTAACACTAACTATAATCTAGTTTTAATCACCAACTAATTTAACTAACATTTGAATTAATTAACACAAATTAAGCATATTAATTAATAACATAAGTAGTTGGATAAGAGATTTTTTTTTTTCAAAATGATCATATTTTAACTTTTAGTGGTAGGTCTAAAATAATTCATGTAGGCTTTAATTTAACCAATTTTTTTAAAAAAATGATTAACTGATTTATTTATCAGATCCATTGAGTAGTTTACGACTGACTTTAATACTATGCGTGCCTAAAATCTCGTCTGTCACCGCATAACTACCAAAGGTCCAAAACTAAATCAAAAGATAAAATTAAAATACCACGTAAACATTACTAAAAAAATATGCAAGACTAAAAATTTCAAACAACCTTCAAAATCTCTCTTTCCCTGTATATCCCCGGTAAAAAAGTCCCAACTTCATCATTGGATTTAAGCATGTCATTTTATTTTTCTATCAACTTATCAGGCATCTAACTTGTTGTCGGCTGAAAATGGTTCCAAATTTCAAGTCCCTTTACGGAAGTGTTCTACATTTTCCCGGTGAATATAAGATTAAAATGAAATGAGGAAATCCTTTATTGATTTTTTAAGTGTTGAGACACTTCCGTATGAAATGTAGAAAAATGCACCCCGTGCGCATAGTGGAGCGAGCGTTTCTTTCAATTTCCAAGCAAGCGTTTGTTGTTACTGTGTTGTGATGGTGCATCTAGAGAAAATCTAATGACTACTGGGTATGTCTTTATTATAAGCAATTATTCCGGTGCATTTGTAGTTAAAAAAATTGAATTTGATCAAATGTACACCGTGTGTTTATTTGGATTTGACTCACGATCTCAATTTAACTTTGCATCTGATTAAGCCCAAGTTAAATATCAGATCGTTTGTTTTTTAAAATTTTATGGTGTCTGACTCGAGGTTTACTCGGCTCATACATCTGACTCAAGAGCTATTTAAATCGGATATCATTTTGTACCTGATTCGTTAGGCACGGAATAATATTTTTTTATAACTCTACCATTTTATTATTTTTAAGTCATATGTAATAAGTCAAATTCAGATATAATAAACTAGATTCAGATAACTCAGATCCATACGAATCAGTTGAGTCGAAAAAAAAACAAACAACCCAGTGGAATGTCTTAATTCAGCTGATACCTACCAACCATCCACATACCGGTGGTATTATAAGATCCTTAGCAAAGGTGTTAGTTTAATGATTAGTTACATGTTTATGGATTATGTTGTTGGAGTAATGTGGGTAGATATTGTTAAGTAGTAACTACTACTAAAAGAAGAACTTCATTGGATTCTCTGTCAGGAATCAGGGGAAAAGCCAAAGCCAAAAAAGGAGTGTTGGTCCAGTTGGATAGAAAATGACTACTGCTTTTAGTAAAAACTATACTCAACAGTGATGTCTATGATTTTAAGAGACTATTTCCTCTAATTTCTTACCCCTACCATGTGTTTCAATTGCTCAAAGAACATTGGGTTTGTAGTTTAGGAAAACTAGAGACAGAGACACTTTTTAAGTGCCGAAAATTTAACTGAAATTCTTGCAAAAAAATATTCATGCACCACCAATGAAGCTTGGATTGGAATGGTCCCAGAGTCTACACAAGGGGGTTGAATATCTCAAAAAGGCCATTCCAGCTTGGGAAAACAAACCTTTTTTTTTTTTTTTGCTTATCTAATATCCTTTCTTTATTAGGGTGTCTCTCAAGAAAAGTATATCCGTTGTGTCGGGTGTGGAGTGGTGGGGGTGGCCTGGTGGGGTGCTGGTTTTTGGAAACTTGGTCGACGACACTGTCAAATATTCGTAGAGATGTTACATGTGTTTCAGTGGTCATGCGGTGTTTGTGTTTTTTACCATATTATTTAGGTGTATTCAGAGGACATGACCAACCCGAAAGGATTTCCGTCATCGGTTTTTATTTACGAGAGAGATAAACAACTGTAACCAACCTGGTTCTACAGTCTTCCACAGAGCAGAAGCATGGGAGTGGGGTGGTGGTGGATGAGGGGTCGGTCTAGCAGGCTGCAAGCAGCCAGGCACTGTGATGACAACCCTCATCGTACCATATGGTGGTGGTGCCCTACTATCTACCCAAGTACCCATAAATTCTGTCCAGCCACCAAACAAATTCAACGAATTTAGTGTATTTTTTATGACACCTATATCAGAATGAAGACACACAACCACACTTGATAATTGCATTTCAGGGTTCAGTTCAGGACACCTTAATGGTAATAGTATATGAGTATTTATAACCTGAGAAACTGAAACATAAGTACGTAGGGAGGGAGAGTCGCTATTTCGTCTCTTAACTCTCTCTTTTGTCCCATTTCCATTATTAGATTCTTCATCTCATTTCACCATTATGTGCAATGTGGGTGAAATCACCGCATAATCCACATGAAGTCTGCTAAGAATCACAGGTATTATATGGCCAACAAACGGCCAGGATAGGGTCACATTTTTCACCACCTTACATCATGTGGATAACAATTTCAAATTGTCGGAATTTCAGTCAAATTTGAGTGGGATACCTATAATTTGTAAGCCTCATTCAGAAGTTGCCCCCACAGGCCACAGACACCCCCCAACGGGCATTTTTGATTATCAATCACCTGAATGAATAACACAAGAATAAGGAGTTTTTGGATTTTCCTTTGGCAAAATCCAACCCATTTTCATCCTCTATACATAGGTATTTTGTGGATTCAAATTCCAACTACAATACAAGAAAGATACAGTAAAAATAATCTGTCAGACGTGTGGTATTACTCTAGCCCCAGGATTGCAACTAACGGCCGACTAGCAGAATTCATCGGTTCGGTGGTAAATCTCGTATAGGCGTGATAAATTACTCGAGGAAGCACAGTTTTAACTTCTTTTCTATCAGCTCCAAATGACTGCAACAAGAACAGGCGGTCATTTAACCCTAGTAAGAAATTTGATAGCAAATACCTTTGTAGCAATAGGGGATTTTTCTGTAAAATTTGGGGTACAAATACGCGCTTCTAGCAAATGGGTTAAATGGTATATATACCTCAGCAGTCAGCTCCAAGGTTTTTACATTGATGTTAGTGAATAGCTCACATTGGGCTTTCCAGATAGCAAATAGAGGAGGCATGAGGCATCAAAGAGTTGTGAATTGGAACATGTTCATGCCTACCAATAAGTAGCAAAAGATTATATTTTGCTGGCATATTCGGGTATTAAGGTTTCTTACCTTGGCTTTGGCAATGGCGTCATCTACTTCTTTTCAGATTTCCTTCCCAAGATCCTACAAAGAAAAAGATTTAAAAATAATAATAATTAACCATAACAAAAAAAAAAAAGTCGAAAAAGCTAATGGGCCTGTACCTGAAGCCCTATGTTTATGGTGCCTGAATTATCCAGTTTAGCCTTTCAGAGCATTAAACTTGAAAACTACATAGAGTAATCAGTTACTCAGAAGCCTGAAAATGCTGACTGACAAAACACTTCAAAGCGCTCAGAATTCATGCAGTAATGTGTTAGTGCTTAATCATGAAATTATTATCACACTAGCAAATGATCAGACTTCATATTGGAACTGATTCTGAAGGCGTGACCTCCCAACAACAAGTTTAATAACCAGGAACAGATGCGAATCGATAACTCTATGAATAATACTCCGTACTACATAAGCTATCCTGGTCTCATAAACCCTGCAAATTATATAAGTTTAAAAAGTTCATTACAATGTTTCCCTGAAATCAATTTCTTTAGAGAGTTGAATTGTAAATATAAACCAAATCAGAACTTCACAATCCAGATTTTTCCAAGTTCCAACTGTAGCTCACTTGTTCACATGCTAAAAATTACTCTACTCTGTTCAATCTAATTATTTTCTTTAATAGAAACATTTGAAATGTGGCAAGTGGCAACATACTCATTTACGGAAGACTTTTATCTCGTATAGATTGATTATTGTTTTTCATTCATTATTTTCTTACACTCAACTTAACAAATACAAACGGAGAAGGAAGCTTATATAGGCAAAAGAGAAACACAAAAGGAAACAAGATATATTTGTGTAAACACGGTATATCCCGTATCTTGTGAATACAGAAAGTGAAAAGTCTTGGAGATATTCGATATTCTGTATAATGACCTGGAGATATGGCAGATAATCCCATATCTTGCCATATCTATCGAATATTCAATACTCCCCCTCAAGATGGAGCATGTAGATTTTGCATGCCCATCTTGACAAGCAAGAATTCAAGTTGTCGTGACCCTAGCGCCTTGGTGAAGAGATCGGCTACTTGCATCTTGGTGTTAACGTAGAGTGGCTCTATCTCCTGTGACTCTACTCGTTCCTTGACGAAATGACAATCCATCTCCACATGCTTTGTTCGTTCATGAAACACTGGGTTGTTTGCGATGTGTCTAGCTGCTTGGTTATCACAATAAAGAGGTGTGGGTCCATTTTGTTCTACCTCAAGTCCCTTTAGAAGCCATCTGATCCATATGATCTCACTAGTAGTGGTTGCCATAGCTCGGTATTCTGCTTCGGCCGAAGAGCGTGAAACGACAAATTGTTTCTTTGATTTCCAAGAAACAGGCGCTCCACCTAGGAGTAGAAGGTATCCAGTTTGTGACCTTCTCGTGAAAGGACATCCCATCCAGTCGGCATCGCAGTAAGTAACCAATTTGGTTCCTCCATTTTTTGGAAATAAAGTTCCTTTTCCTGGGGTAGCCTTTAGATTTCGCAAGACTCTCATGGCAGCATCCCAATGTCCCTGTCGAGGATCGGAAACGAATTGACTTAGAACATTTACCGAGTAAGTGAGATCCGGTCTCGTGGCCTGGAGGTACAGTAATCTTCCTACCAGTCGTCTATATTTGTTGGCATCCACACGAACATCTTTGTCATTGCTTTCAAATTTCAGATTTTGCTCCATAGGGAAGGAACATGGTCTACATCCCAGCATTCCACTATCTTCCAAGATGTCTAGCGTGTATTTGCGCTGACTAAAAACCAAACCGTCCTTCGTGCGTGCAACTTCGATCCCAAGGAAATACTTTAGGGGACCAAGGTCCTTGATGCTAAACTTGCTATCAAGGTAGACCTTTGTTTCTTGTATTTTTCCTTGGTCATTTCCCAATAATAACATCAGCGACGTAAATAAGAGCACCAACAAAGACCTTATCTCTTTTGTAAATAAAAAGAGGGTGATCCGCAAAAGACTGTCTGAAATTAAGTTCAAGGAGAGCGGAGCTGAATTTTTGATACCAGTTTCTCGAGGCTTGTTTCAAACCGTATAACGACTTTCTCAATCTGCATACTTTTGTTCCTCCCCCTTTGTTGTAACCATGTGGAATTTTCATGTAGACTTCCTCGTTCAAATCTCCATGTAAGAAAGTTTATTCACATCTAACTGGTGAATGGTCTAATCTTTCTTAACTGCGATAGCAATCAAACTTCTGACTGTGATTAGTTTAGCCACTGGTGCAAAGGTGTCATGGTAGTCCACACCTTCCATCTGCGTATAGCCCTTTGCAACGAGTCTGGCCTTGTACCTCTCTATTTCGCCGCTTGGTTTATATTTTATCTTGTAGACGCATTTTGAGTCCATGGCTCGTTCCCCATTCGGCAAATCTTCTATAGTCCAAGTCTCGTTCTCTTCGTGTGCCTCTATTTCTCTTTCTGTGGAAGTTCTCCAGTTTTTATCCTGCATAGCTTGTTCAAAGATTTTTGGCTCATCATTGGAGCTGATGGCGGCCAAAAAGGCTTTGTGAGAGTCAGAAAATTTATCATAAGAGACAAAGTTGGCTAGAGGACATACCGTCGAGGAATGCTGATCGGAGACGGGTTGTGCATGGTCTATGGATGGGGGAAGTCTAACATCATAGTCACTGAGATGTGCAGGCCTGAACTTGGTTCGCTTCTCCCTCCCTGGCCCAACATGTCTGTCTTGGACTTCGACAATCTCATTTTGACTGTGCTCGAAATGTGCAGGCCCATCTGAAGAGTCATTGGCTTGTGCGGAAGAGTTGGTAGGTGTACCAATGCTTTGTACTTCGGCTTGTTCAAGATTTTTGAGATACCTTGCTTCATTTGGCCTGCTGGACTCATCGTCTTCAAGATCTTGATATTTCATGGGTGGATATTGCAAAATGTCTTCCTCATCGTGTTCCATTTTTCGGGTATTTATAGCAAACGGAAAAATATTTTCCCCAAACTTCACATCTCTAGACACGATGATCTTGCCACTAGTCGGGTCGTAGATTTTATACCCTTTCGTGCCACCTAGGTAGCCCATGAAGACGCCTGGTTTTGCTCTCATCTCAAATTTGTCGCCTCTTGTTTCGAAGTTTCGATAGTAGGCCATACAACCCAAAACTCTCATGTGGTCGTAATTGGGCTTTTGATTGTGTAATATCTCATATGGAGTCATTTTTTTAATCACTTTGGAAGGAAGCCTGTTGATAATGTATGCGGCAGTCAAGATACACTCACCCTAAAATTTTATTGGCAGTCTTGCTTCAATTTTGAGAGCTCGTGCTGTTGCAAGCAAATGTCTATGCTTTCTTTCCACGACTCCATTTTGCTGCGGAGTGTGTGGGCACATTGTCTCTAAGACGATTCCCTTCTCAGCATAAAAAACTAACATCTGGTTTAAAGTAAACTCCCCCTCATTGTCACACCTTATCCTCTTAACATTTCGCTCAAATTGTGTCTTGACAATTCTGTGAAAATGAATTAAACACGTGCTTGCTTGATACTTGTGTTTTAAAAGGAAAACCCAAACTGCTCTACTATAGTCGTCGACAACAGTTAAGAAGTAGCTTGTTTTGCTAAAAGAAAGGGTCCGATACTTTCCCCATATGTCGCAATAAAGTAATTCAAAACAACCATTTGTTTTGGTGGTACTGATAGGAAAAGGTTGTCTTGTCATTTTAGATTTAATACAAGCGTCACATATATCATCACTGTCTTTGAATGAAGCTTTATTAAGAAAACTGATTTGAGATAGTTTTCCATCACCAGCATGTCCCAGCCTCCTGTGCCACCTATCCGCCGTTGTCATCATTGCCTTCCTTCCATTCTTGAGCATCCCCATTTGATACAGACCATTTTTGCACTTACCCACTCCAATCAATCTCCTCGAACGCAAGTCCTGTATGACGCAAAAGTCAGGAAAAAAGGTCACTGAACATTAAAGTCCCTTGTAAGCTTGCTAACAGACAAAAGATTACAAGTAAATTTAGGAATATGCAAAACCCCTCTCATTTTCATTCTATTTTTCAAAGTGTGACTCCCTCTTCCTTTAACTGGTATGACTTCTCCATTTGGAATAGTTACAGGTGCTTCGTTGCTTGAGACATTCCTTTCGTCAAGAATGTCAGCCCTGTAAGTCATATGTTCCGTGTACCCTGAATCTACTATCCATTCATCATCATGGTGAGGTTTAGCTCCCATATTTGTGTTGTGTGAAGCATTGTTTGCTGTTTTGTTGTCAGACACGTGTTTTAAGAACTGATGGTGTTGTTCTCGGTCGAATACCCTTCTAGGGCGTTCTTCATTTTTGGCATCCCTCACAGCCTGAGTAGGAGGAACAGGTTTTTAAGGCAATTTAGCCTGTTTGGTAGGAGCAGCATTGGTTACAACAGCAGCTTTCTTTGGTGCAGCGGCAGCAGAAGCAACAATTTCTGGATCAACAATGATGGATCATCATTATCATCATCACCCAAAAGATCAAAAGGGTTTTTCGATGCCATTCTTATTTGGGTGAGGTTTTCGGTTTTGTTGGGTTTTCTGGTTGTGCAGGATTTAACCTGCTCTAATACCATATTGATTATTGTTTTTCATTCATTATTTTCTTACACTCAACTTAACAAATACAAACGGAGAAGCAAGCCTATATAGGCAAAAGAAAAACACAAAAGGAAACAAGATATATTTATGTAAACACGGTATATCCCGTATCTTGTGAATACAGAAAGTAAAAAGTCTTGGAAATATTCTGTATGATGACCTGGAGATATGCACATAATCCCATATCTTACCATATCTATCGAATATTCAATAATATATTGCTATGATATGCATATAACATGAAATCTATTTTGCTCTCATCCTGGTGTATGGACAGTGTGTGTGGTTAAAGATGCTAAGTTTGGATATTTATTTCACGACAAAAACATAAAAATATAGGTGAAATTAGTAAACAGATGTACTAAGAGAGAGCTTCGAGAAATCAACGACAAAAAGCACAAAACTAGTCTATCTTCTTTCTAAGAGAATGCCCAATTATATTAACTACACAAATCTTCAAAGCTCAAGGTTGCATTGACGTGTTGGAACACCCACATACATCAAAAGTGTACTACCAAAAGTGATGTTGGAATCCTCCACCCATTGTTCTAATATCTAACTTCAATTAACAATTATTATCAAAACTCTGATTATTTTTTTCTGCTGAACATTCAGCCTCTAATTCGCTCAGTTATGATAATAGAAATGATGCTACTGCATAATTAAGCAACTTTCTTTCAAACACAAGTTCACAATTCCATGATATAATTTACTAAAATTTCTGGATTCCATTATGCAGCAGCTCCTTCAATCACATAATCCATCAAACTTAGTTTGTACATAAGCCCATATCTCATCTTTCGCAATGCCTTAGGTTAACATTTTTAAGCTGATCAAAATAGATCTCTAGATTGACTTCCATTCTTAATACATAAGACAGGTCTATGAATATACAGCACAAGAGGCATAAGAACTAAGGCGGGGGGAGTATTTTGAGACACAGAAGAAAGCATCTTTGAACCTAACGGAATTTATCTATCCCAGATTATCTAAGAAGCCTGAGACTTGACCATCATACCAGCTGAATGACAGGAAGCCATGTTCTTCTACTGTTCTACAAGCATGGGACATTTCATTTAATCTCCAAAACCAGTTGGTCTAAGAACCGGCAGTTTTACTTAAATAATATTTCTTAAGATTGAGATAATAAAAAGTAGGCTACTATGTGGCATGGAATTTATATAAAGTGCAGCAGCAAAGCATCTTCCAAATGTTACTCACAATGGGTCCATTTTGCAAAGCATCTCCTTCGAAAATTGGGCTAATATCGAAAATATCCCAATTTAAAGGGTCATTTTAGATTTCTGCTACAGGATTTTTGACATTAATGAAAATGACCCATTCTGTTAATTGTTCCGTTAACTATGCGCGTGCGAGAGCTCACGTGCGAAAAAGGATCTAAATACCCCATACTTCATCTTGGAGAAATGCCCCAATAAGAGACTCATCTTGAAAAAATGGCTCAGACAAAAATTAATACATAAATGCCCCAAACAGAAAAAATTAACAGAAATACCCCAAATAGGAAAAGTTTGCAGAAACATGAAAAGTTAATAATTCTTTACAAAAAAAAAAAAAACAACACAAACAACAAAAGTTCACAGTTCACTTTTGTTGTTTGTGTTCACATTTCACTTTTGTTGTTTGTGTTGTTTTTCTTTTTTTGTAAACAATTATTAACTTTTCGTGTTTCTGTAAACTTTTCCTATTTGGAGTATTTCTGTTAATTTTTTCTGTTTGGGGTATTTCTGTATTAATTTCTGTCTGAGGCATTTTTCCAAGATGAGTCTCTTATTGAGGTATTTCTCCAAGATGAAGTATGTGGGTATTTTGGTCATTCTTAATACATGACAACTCGCACGCGCATAGTTAACGAGAAATCTAACATAATGAGACATTTTTATTAATTTGAAATCCCGGGGCAGAAATCCAAGATAACACCCCCAAATTGAGGCATTTTTATAATTTTTCCTCAAAAATTTGCAAGCTTGTTTCACAGCAAAGTGTCACGGCCCACCTATTTTTCCACATATTGGGTTGGCCCATGACAAGAGTCTAGGTCCATTGGAAGGACCTAGAAGGTTAGAGAAGTCCACAACATACTAGAATGTTCTTGTACATATAATATTCTATTGTATATTCATGATAGTGGTAGAATACTCTAGAAGATGATGATTCTAGAACATATTCTAGAATCCTCCTTTGTACACTATATAAGGTGGGGAGCTCATTTGCTCAAATCATCCACCAACAATCTCTTAAGCAATTGTAACATTCTCTCTCTTAATCAAATACTCTCTTCCACTTAAAATCTCTGAGTCTCTTCTCTCTTTTGTGATCTTTTAGGCTTACTTGAAGAGTTCAAGTGCCGCACGGTCTAATCTAAAATCTTAGCCCGTGACAAAAGGCATCCATACCATCTACCTGATATAGAACATACACCAATGGGGGAACCATGAGGAAGAAGTAAAAGCATAAAACGGTCAATATTAACTTGATTATTTACGGCCAACTAGCAGAATTCATCGGTTCAGTGGTAAATCTCATACATTGGTTTTGTAAGTTCATGGGAGGAACGGACATCATTATACAAGCATTAAACATTAGGCAGGACATTTTCGTATCAGTATATAACATAACGTAATGCCAAGTAAAAAAAGAAAAATAAATAGCTTGAGTTTTATGGGTTCATGTAGTAATATTCAGTTCACAAAATACTAAAGCTAAGAATGTATAATCACTAATGAACGTATAACATATAAACCCATCAATCCAATAAAAGTTTAGACCGGGTAATACTAGGAGTCTAGGACAAAAATGAAAAGGCTGGTGACATTGGAGAGTGACGAAGTACGACAAATTTTGTATACTTCCCATGGGTGTTCGAAATGGAGCCAAAATGTGTACAACGTGCTCATATGGGTCATATAATGTTTTCAAATGTTGTTGTATACGGCCTTGGACATTAAAAAAACATGGACCCATCATTTTCCCAATTAATTTGTCATCCCATATGTTTTCATTATAGGAGCACTTATTAAAATGTTTTAGTGGTTACTGTCCCATTAGAATGTATGTGCTACAATACATGAAATGGAAGAGTCTATTATAATATTATTAAATATGAACGTGAATTTGGCAGAAGTGGGAGTTTATACACTGGACTTCAGATAAGCCAACTATTGAGTATCCAATCACTGTGAAGGAAGTGCACTGTAAAAATAAAAAGAAGGGTTTTATGTAAATCTCATTAGCAAATTTAGTAGTAATTGGCATTAACGGGCTAGCAGCCTAGCAGTTTAAAGACTACTAATGTTATTCCTAATGGCATGTTCTGTATGTGCAAAACTGTGTGGTGGCATATTCGCAAGTCTTTGTTTGTTGTCATCTCTCCATTGGGATTTAAGCTTACAGACCTGGTCCTTGTTACCTTTGCTAAGCTTTAATTCCTCATATTTTTGGCCATAAAAAGGAGAGTACTATTACTCAATTTTTTTTGCAGTTTTACTGATAATAAACCCCGCAAATTTGAGGACTACCCAAAACTAATTAAGGGCTACTTTTTTAAAACAATCTAATGGGTGAGGCTAAGGGGTGATCTAGGGTATACAAAAATACAAAAATATTCTTTTACTTATCAAAAAATTACCACAAAACCTTTCACTAATAAAAGTTTAAAACTCTCAACCTAAAATCTAAGATGTCATAATCGGTAGTTTCGTGTTTGTTTTAACTACCGATTACGGTGATGTTCTTCATTGTCCATGAACTTCATGCACAATCGGTAGTTATGTTTAGTCATAAACTACCGATTGTGTTACTGGACAAAACTTTAGTGGTAACCGGTAGTTATGTTTAGTCATAAACTACCAGTTGTGTTACTGGACAAAAATTTAGTGGTAATCGGTAGTTTCGTATATGGTTAAACTTCCGATTTAGCAAGTTAGTGTTACTCAAAAACATCGAACACAATCGGTAGTTATTTTTACACATGACTACCGATTATATTCATGTCTCCAAATTTACACATAATCGGAAATTAATATTTTTATGTAACTACCGATTGTAGTGTGTCCATATGCACAATCGGTAGTTATGTAGACCCCGAGATGCCGATTATGCACAATCGGTAGTTAATTGGATTTTTTAACTACCGATTATGAACAATTGGGTGAGTTTAATATACTTTGTGAAAAATGTAATTAGATTAGTTAATTGCTTTTGTAAAACAGTTGAACGTAAAATCATTTCATTGAATCGAAAAGGCATACATCGCATAACATTAAAGGAAATCATTAGATTACACTTAAACACTTAAGCATATAGGTTGAAACCGAACAAGGTACTTTTTTTCCAAAATCCGATAGCAATCCTCATGCATAAAATTCTCCCCATGGATGAAATATTGCCGGAGAGCCATCACCCACTGAAAAAAATAAATCAATTATAAGTTTAAATGTTTGAAAACTCTTTTTAATGAACGACTTATTAATTGACACACTTACTCTTGTCACACTAGATTCGGTGGGACGAGCTTGTTTTCTCAGTCTCATTTCCTCTTTCAAGGCTTCCAACCGTTCAAACAACTCCTCATACCTTGTCTTAACGCCTCTGAAGGTCCTACGACTTGGATTAAACAAACGCCTCCGCCAAGAATCGGTGGTCTGATCCGTCATCCAATCTTCATTAACGGGTCGGTTATTGTTGTTAAAGTATGCAGTTTCGTACTCGTGCGCCATAATCGTAACCCACGATCTAATAATGGCCACATCTTCATCATTAGTGTACTGAAGAGTCATATTTAGTGCTTCAAAATTTTGATTTCCAATTTGGGGCCACTTATGATAATCGGTAGTTTAAGAATTTATTAAACTACCGATTGTGATTGTACAAAATGTTAAAATTTTTACAAAAAATTTCGATTTCCAATTTGGGGCCACTTATGATAATCGGTAGTTTAAGAATTTATTAAAATACCGATTAAGATTGTACAAAATGTTGAAATTTTTTTAAAAAAAATCGATTTCCAATTTGGGGCCACTTATGATAATCGATAGTTTAAGAATTTCTTAAACTACCGATTGTGCTTGTACAAAATGTTGAAATTTGTAAAAAAAATTCGATTTCCAATTTGGGGCTATTTATCATAATCGGTAGTTTAAGAATTTCTTAAACTACCGATTATGGTTGTACAAAATGTTAAATTTTTTTTTTAAAAAAATCGATTCCCAATTTGGGGCTACTTATCATAATCGGTAGTTTAACAATTTCTTAAACTACCGATTGTGCTTGTACAAAATGTAGAAATTATTAAAAAAAATTCGATTTCCAATTTGGGGCTACTTATCATAATCAGTAGTTTAAGAATTTCTTAAACTACCGATTATGTTTGTACAAAATGTTGAAATTTTTTTAAAAAATTCGATTTCCAATTTAGTTACCGTTCTGAATTGTTACCGTTGATCAACGACTATAATTTGTATTCTCATACACCTATAAATAAATGAATTTATATCTATCATTCCCATTTCAAATCCACAACTTTTACATTTCATAGAAAATTTCTAATCTCTCGTTTTCATAAGTATGGCTTACGAAAATTTTAGGCTTAATGCAGAGAATTTTACCCTAGAGGAAGATTTATCCCTATGTCGAAACATAGTATTAATGTATCCAGCAAGGGGTCATGAATGTCGGATGAATGGTTCAATGAGCATGGAATGGTTAGAACATATCCATGCTAACTTTTGTAATGAAACCGGTAACCCCAATAACCGGAACAAAGCAGGCTTTTTTTGTCGATATGTGAAAATCTCAAAGGAAGTACTAGAATTTTCTTCTTTAACCGCTAAGGTGAATGAAAGAAGAATTAAGAATGAAACTGATGATGAAGTTATTGCCAGATCTGGAGGAATGGAGAAGATGAAAACGTTCAGATTTCAGGTACCAACCTCATTTCGAGATCCTAAGGGTGATGGAAGAATACAATCCTTTTGTGTTGATTATTCTCCGAAGATGTGAAGAACGTCGTCCTGGGCGTCATTCGACCCATTAGAGGTTTGATAATAGGTTTGCTTAAGTGTTTAAGTATAATCTGCTGATTTATTATATTTCATTTCCTTTAATGTTACGCGATGTAAGCCTTTTCGATTCAATGAAATGATTTATAAAAAAATTAAGAAGTCCAATTTGGGGCTACTTATTAAAATCGGTAGCTTAAGAATTTCTTAAACTACCGATTAAGAGAATCGATAGATAATGGTGTACCCAAAACTTCCGATTGTTAATATTAGTTCGAACTTAGTGTACATTTTTTCTGTACACTCTTGTTACATCGGGCCTCAACGTTTTTTTTTTTTTTTAAAAAAAGAGCCGTTAAGACTATAATCTATATAAGGAGGGTGACCTCTTCTCATTTATGCACCTCCAATACATTTTAACTCTCCGACTTCGAAGAAATAACCGTATCGATTAATGCCTGAACCTATTCTCAACTAAAACAACAACTTTTTTCATTTTTTTTCCTCTACCGATTCTTCTACCCCTTTTACCCATAAGTACTCCATTGAAAATGGCTCCAAAATATTTACCTAAACAATCAAAGAAGGGAAAGGAAAAGATGGTGATAGAGGAGTCCAAAACCGTTGAAATCAATTCGTCAACCGATTCCGAGGCAGATATCTATGTTTTGGATCCTCGGCTCATTTTAAGGGAGAAAGACTTGTCAACCATAAACTCATACTACAATGGAGCTGGTGAGTACATAGGTCAACTTCAGGCTGATCCTAAGGGGAACGAGAAGAAGAAAAAGAAGCGGGTTGAAACTAGGACCAAGTCGAGAGTAACAAGGAGTGGAAGAATTTCATGAGATCAATGAGATTGATCACTTTGAATTTCTATAATATGTGTTTTGTTTCGTTTGTTTGGATGTTTTTAGTTTTTTTGAACAAGTTTAATGAACAATATGTAGTAAGTTTATTTGAACAAGTTTTTCTCCGGATGTTGAAAAAGTATTACGAAGTTAGATGTTAAGTAAAATCGACATAATCGGTAGATAATAATGTTTCTAAACTACCGATTACATACAATCGGTAGTTATTAAATTCACGTGCTACCGATTATCCACAATCGGTAGTTATTTATGTTCACTAACTACCGATTATGGCAAGAAAAATCCTGGACAACAAAACCATTATAATCGATAGATAAAATTGATCTTTAAACTACCGATTACAAAGTTATAAATTTTAAAGTTTAATTCAATTCAGGTTACAATCGGTAGATATAAATTTTCAATTCCTACCGATTGTGTAAGATGAAGAGTTAGAAATTTTGTAAGTTTTGAGAAATTCAATAATGTGACGACACCTACAATCGGTAGTTTAAGCACTGCATTAAACTACCGACTGTACAATCGGTAGGGAAATAAATCACGATCCTACCGATTGTACAAAACTATAACCCGAAAAATCAATCTAAAACACTCTCGATTTCTAATCCAAAACTAACTCAAATAATTTTCTAATAACCAAATTAATTATCTAATTAATTAAAATTAACACTAATAAAGTAAGGATAGATTAACCATTATAGAAAATAGATGAATAAGGGATATCTTGAGATTACTTTAAAATGACCTTATTTTGTCTTATTAGTAGCCCCTAATTAGTTTTGGGTAGCCCTTAAATTCACGAGGATAATAAACTCCTAGCATCAACCGTGTGTGCATAAACTGAGGATCTGTTGATGCTTTCTTATGTTAAACTGTATCGCGTTGTTAGTATTATCCTTTCTTAAGGAACGACTTTTAGTTGCTCATACCTTCCACTTTGCTTTATGTTAATCACGTTAAGTTGACTGCGCACGTTGTTTTACTCGGCTACACGCATTCCCCGAAAGAAAGCCTTCCATAAAAAGTAGTTCTGAAATTAAAGACTGAATTCCGAGGAATATACCACATCCAACATGGTAGACACATGACTATCAAAATGGATAAACTTTAAACACAAACTAAGGCTAAAATGGCAGTTCTCCATTTAATATACAAAGCAGAGATATTGAGAAAGGAGAAGCTAGACAAAATGCAGTGATGTAAAACTGAAAATAACAAATACACTGATTCAGAACGAAACCAAATTTGTCCTAACAAAAGATAGGAAACTTTCAGAAGTAATCTTAGTAGAGGCACGGATCAACTAAAAATGATAGTTGATGGAAAACAATTGATGACAGTAAAAGTAAGAGCTAAAAATGATATGGATAAACAACCACAATGAAAATTCATCAAGATTACCATTCATGTATTTAAAACTGGAAAAGACGAATACATAAGATGGGTAGTTCACTGAATCACTGTTGATTCTAATGATTTACCTGAGATGGATGGTAGCTCTTTTCTCAATATGCCCATAAAAATCTGCAACAATACATCCAAAAATTAAGAAAATCCAATAGTTGAACAACAAAATCAAATACAAATTCAAACGAAGAGAGTAGTGACCTAGTACTCTTGAGAGAGTATGGTGAAGAAAGAATATGCAAATCCAGTTGATTCTGAAGTAGAATATGCAAATTGCATCGTCTGCAGCAGCATCCATGAGTAGTATTTTTGGGTAGAAGAAGAAAACTCTAACCCTAATGAACAGAAAGATTCATTTACTTAGGGTTTGACACCAAGACAAATCCATTCGGAGAGAGCGCGACAGAGAGACGAGTTGTTTAAAATTTTGTTGGAGAGAACATGCTTTTACTTGTGAAAAAAACGACTTCTTTTTGGTTAGGTAGCCGAATCAGATTAGCTCGAGACTGACTCACTAGAAGCTGAATGGGCTGAAATCTGTTAAAAAGCTGTTAAATAGCTTTGTTAGTCTTTCAGGAATGGGCAGCAGATGAGAGGATTTTGTGCATGCAGCAACAAGACAACAAAGAAGACCCTGTAACCATAAAGGACCACTAAGAAGGGTTGAAGAGCGAAAAATTTCCAGTTAACTAACACAGGCAGAAGCCTAATGAAAAGAGCTGACATTGGCAATGGCATCCGTAATCGTGGCTTCCACTATCCTTTTTTTACTGTTAAAGCAACAAGCGTTTCTTTAGAGCCAGACGTTCCAACAAATGCTACCAAGTTAACAATTCCAAACTGCATTACCACTATTCGAGCCGTCATAAGAAGGCCAGCTCTTGAGCAACCAAAGCAAGTTGATGAAGAGAGGAAACTGGACATTAGTATAAGTGCACTCCCAAAACTGATAAGCATAAGTTTCATCACCAAGCCACACTAATTCATCTTCTTCATCAGCTTATTGTGCTCTAGAATAACTTAATAGAAGTTTATTGTGCAGGAGAAATGGGACTGAAGCTTACCAGAAGCTTATTATATTGAACAGGATACAATTCAGTATTCGAGAAATATGAGAAGATTAAAAGCTTAAAAGCTTGGGATGTTTCTATGAGTATGCAGCTATGATACTGAAACTGAAATTTAAATATGAACAGGTTTAGAAAACAAACTTTGACTTCATTTCCTTGTATAGTAATGTGCTACAGAACCTGTTAAGCTACATAACAAAGTTGTTTTTGCTGAAAGAGACTCCAAACTACAAAAGATCAGCTTCATATTAAACCAGCTGTAAACGGGACGCCAGTAGAGGGCAACCAATCGCTCCCATTTAGGAATTTCTGGACCGTATATTGCATCACATCTTTGGATTCATTGTACACCTTGAATCCTCCCCAATCCACTCTCCCCTTGATGTTTGATCCGGGCCCTCTATTTCCATATTCGACATATGTCAGCATAGATGGCGTTTCATTGTGTCCATTACTCCATGGAGACCATCCTTTGGTAGAAATAAAATCGCTTATGAAGGATTGCATTATCACGGTTGTCGAGTATGACCTCCATGGCCGACCAAAGTACGAAGTGAAGTTGTGTTTCGCCTTTTCTAGTTCTTCGGTAGCTAAAATGCTGCAATTGTGCAAGACGATCCCGGTTTTCCTCTCTAAAGAGTCTGTTCCATCTGCGGTGATCGTAATGCTTTGCCCTAGATTGGGTCTTCTGCAATAAATATTGCAATTTTGGAGGACCGTTGTTGAGGCTCCGAAGATGAAATCCTCTGTTCCTAGGATGTCGCATTCACGATAGAATTGATAGTACTTTTTTGCATAAAGTGTGTCTTGATATCCTTCGATTCTACACCGGTAGAAAACACATCGATCTGCCTCGCTTCTAAGGGCAACGGCTTGATGTCTATTAGGACCAGCAGTATTCACGACTGCGATATCTCACGCCATGTACAACTGCAAAAAAAAAAAAAAAAAAAAAAAAAAAAAAAAAAAAAAAAAAAAAAAACTATATTAAGATTTTCTTGAATTTTCTACAAATGTCAGCAGGATCTGGACATAATTAGGTGCAAGGCAATTGTAACCAACGTACTAGCTAACAATGGGCGGTACTATTTGGCGTGCCCTGTATGTAACAAGAAAGTTGTCGGTGATTAAGGAAACAAATGGTGCACCAAAATCAATATCACCCAGGTATTGTCTTCATAATTCATACATATGCAGATATGCTTACCTTAGGTTTGTTTGCATCTACTCACGATCACTATGAATAAGGAGACAAACGACAATATCTACGTTGTAGGTACCTTCTCCGCTTTTCCTGCTGCCTAAATTGTTTTTGTAGTTTTACATAGTGAAGCCACAAAAAAGCTCCTGGATATGGCTAAACTGTTTATAGTTCATTTTGTACTAGATGATCCAACGGATGCAAGCAAATTTTTAATAATGTTACAATTTAAACTTCCGACGTAGCAAAAAAAAGCGAATATTTAACAAAAACCACATCAATTGTCGCATCTGGGTAACAGACGCCAAAATTTATTCATGAACATGCTGTATCAGACAAGCTGCTATTGATTATTCTAAAAATGTGAAACTAGGAATTGCTACTTACAGGAACTATATTAAGAATTGTTATGAAATTGCAAACTGCAGGTACTTGCCTGTAAGTCTTTTATTTGATCGATAAAACAAGGGAGACAAGGTGGGAATATGAAGAGGATATAAACATTATGCTTACATATTCCCCTAATAGAGACCCACTCGAAGCCAGTCAACTTTAAAGAAGAGGGGGTTCAGAATTCTCACCAAGTGTGGCTGTATCCTGGGTTCCAAATCCGCTGGCATAGCTCCGGTGCCCAACGATCTTGGTTGCCAGCATGCAATCGCCTACAAAAACCAAATTCTTCTTGTTTTGAGGGATCAACACATTCTCCTAGTAATTTCCTCTTGTAATGATGGAGAAGCTTCTACGGCTTCACCAATGGTTTGATAATCGCCAGAACCATCAGATGCTACGGTTAATTACGGACATCTGATGGTTGTGAAAAACACAGCGTGAAGATGGTAAAGAAACAGAGAAGAAGAACAATGTTTCTGGACACCATTGCAGAGAAGAAGTTGATGAGAGTGAAGTTATGAGTAATTGAAGATTTCCAAGTTCAAATCTGATTCAATAGTTGTTGTTGTTGCTGCTGTTGTTTCAGTCAAATGAAATGTGAATTGGTGGGTTTTTCCTTGAGGTTTTAAAGAGATCATAATTTTGATCACCATTTTTGGACACTCTCAGTGGGTATAGCTGAAGCAGAAATGAGTATATATGGACATTTCTTCTGCTGGAGTTGGTATAGAAATCATTTTGGGAGATATTCCCACTCCTTCTCCTGTTAGTCAACATATATCTTTGAATAGGATGACTCAATTAAGTTCATAAGCTCTTAATAGAAGTTAAATCTCAATTAAGTTGTTTGATGTCTCTTTCCAAATGCTAGTTTTCATCGGTCTACAAACATAAGATAAGAACTACATTGGGTTCGGTAAGTTCTTTGAAGTTGCATCGTTGCTAGTAGGAAGTACCAGTTTGCTTGGGGGTAACAATCCATAGATAGGGAATGTTTGGATTTTAGTACACCCCCGAATCAAAATGGTAGCCCCCCGTTAGCAGTCATCTTAGACTGAGTTGTTGAGATTACGTACTTACGTAGAGATCGAATGGATGAAGAAACGAGTGAAGTTACGCATGTTATACTGATAGTCTTACAGTTATGGGTTCTATTGAATTTGTAGTTTATGAGATATCAGAGTGTTGTTATTTTGTGTGGGTCTTTAGAGAGAATGTATGGGGAAATGGTAATTTAGGGTTTGATAATAGTCATCAAGGATTGGAGAATGATTCTAAGACTGGTTGGAGTACGGATTGTCTGGGTTTTGATTCGGCGTCCCTTGAAATTTATGTTGCCGGGTGTTGTTCTGGCGCTCCTTTGATTCTTACAAAGACAGATTTCTAGACATGGTGCACTTGATCCAATTCCGGAGGATGAAGAAACCGAAAGGGTGCAGCTCAATTCTAATGGTGTAGTTCGTCACAGGAAGGTGCAGGTCTCAGATTCTGAAGCTGGCGAATATGATTCAGAAGGAAAATCATCCCACATGATTATCATCCTCAAGATACTTAGTACTATGAATAGGGTCAACCCTCATGGTTCAATGCAGGTGTAAGAATAGGTGCAGGGATTGGTTCGGGAATGTGTCTTGGTATTGGAATTAGTGTTGGTCTCGTCATGTGCTCATACCAAGAGAAAATGAGAAAGGTTTATCGGAATCTTGCTCTCAGAAACATCTGTTTCTGTTTCAACAAAATAATCATAAGCTCTGAAAAACACTCGAGTTATCAGCTTGCAACGGAAGAGTGGGACTGTTCGTGTATCAAAGTTTTGGTAAAAAGGGTTGGAGGGTTATACAGCTTTAATGGTTGGATCAAGGTTTTTTGCTTCAAGGAAGATATCTCTCATAAAGGGTCTTCCATTCTCTTACATCTCATCTGTGTAGGTAAATGTAAGCATTTCTCGATCGATATAAATTTATGGTTTTCATTTTGATGAGGTAAATGTAAAAAATGAGGAAATTTGGTTAGTGGAGTTTCACTTGATGAGCAGAGACTGTATACAGAACCATGACTCCGTTATAGAGTATAGAGGTTTTGTTTTCCATTCGGGAATTAGTGTAAGCTTTGTCAGTGCAGGTGAAGTGTTTCTTTTTTCCCTTTTTGGTGCAAGTTTGCTGTTGTTAATAGATTTAGGCAGTGTGATCGTTTAAAACAAAACAAGAAAAAAGTAATCCACAGTGAAACGCGTACCCTTCTTTTCCCCCGAGCAACAAATGAAAGGTACGCGTTTGATTGCATTAAGTGGATTCAGAAGGGTACGCGTTTCACTGTGGATAAGAAGTCCACAGTGAAATGCGTACCCTTCTTTGATTGTAAACACTCAGAAGTCATTAAGCGGTTTATCCTCCACGCAAAGAAGATTGCTATCATCGTTGAGCATGATTTCATAATGGCTATTTCTCTTGCTTATAGGGGTTATTGTGTATGAGGGGAGACCATCTATCGACTGTGCTGCCACTGCTCCTCAGTCTTTGTTGTCAGGGATGAACCTTTTCTTATCTGTAAGTTGCATTTGTAGCATCTATTAAGTTGCTTTAGTATTTCTAGCTCAGATCATATGTTCTTATTCTCAATGGTTTTGTATTCGTGTTGCACAAAGCTTCTCAATAGCTCCAACATAGAAGACTATCACCAGAACGAAACAAATTGACATGTTTTAGATTGAAAATGAAACAAGAGAAAATAACTATCCACATGTTTTGCAGAATAGTGTGCTGAAACTATTCGTTACACTGCAGACCTTCTTTGATTCTACTTAATATATCTTTTTCCGCTTCTTTGATCCAAGATTAATGCTTCTTAACAAATTTAGAATAGGGCGAGTTGCCAGTGTTTTTGTTTTGAATTTAGTGTTGCTGCATATACTAATTACTTACTAAATTTGGTCAGTTTTTCTTGGCCATTTACCTTTTCTTAATTGATCACCTGTTTATGAATTTGGTAGTATTTCTCTTTCTTTGTGATGCGAAGAATTTTTTGTATTAGTTAGTTGTATGCTACCAATAATTTGTGATTTCTTCAGTCAGTGTTGCATTTGTATGACATTTTGGTGAAGATATTAATGAATGCTGTCTGCGTCATCATTAAGTATTTTTCTTACATCCCATGACGTCATCTCTTTGACTGCTGAAAGTGTGTTCATTAGCCTAAAGGGCACAATTTGCAGGTATACTTCTTAATGTCTCTTCAAACTTTGTTGACCCTAGAGGACGACTTCTTCCTTGATCTGTTGATCTTACTATCTTAGAGCACCCACAGTGGTGAGTAAACGATGGACCAAATCTAAATTTGGTCTTTGGTCCGTCAAAATTTAATCACCGTGGATCGATTAAATTTGGATTTTGGTCCGGATATTTTACTGTTTGGGATCAAATATGATCCCAGAACTGGACCAAATCCTATTATAATCAAGCGTTAACGTAACCGTGCATATCTTGTTAGGCTGACGCTGGCTCTCTGTCTGGTGATAGGCGTTTAACTAGACGTGCATTTCGTTTGTCAGGCGTGAACCAGAACTTCGCCCCATCAGGCATTTATCCAAGAGCACGTCCAACGGGGCGTAACCCCAGAAGCACGCATGTTAATCAAGCGTTCGGCTAGATTAACGCCTGTATTAGGCGTTTGAATATTACAACGCCTGTTGTGGGCGTGCGCCTAAGAGAGCGCCTGTGTGTGGGGCGTTATTCTAAGCGAGCGCCTACTTAGATAGTCGTTGAGATTTGTTACCGTTGATCAACGACTATATTTTGGCTTGTATTTTGATATATACCTATAAATGAATTTATACCCTTTCGTTCCCATTTTGAAACCACACCTTTCACATTTCAAATAACCTAATACAAAGATTATTTTTATCTCTCCTTTTCATAATTATGGCTTACGAAAATTTTAGTATTAATGTAGAGAATTTTACCGTAGAGGAAGATTTATCTCTTTGTCGAAATATAGTATTATATTATCCAGTAAGGGGTCATGAACGTCGGTTGAATGATTCAATGAGCATGTAATGGTTAGAACGTATCCATGCTAACTTTTGTAATGAAACCGGTAATCCCAATAACCGGAACAGAGCATGCCTTTTTTGTCGATTTCAGGAAATAGGTAGAGCAGTACTACAATTTTCAACTTTAACCGCTAAGGTGAATGAAAGAAGAATTAGGAATGAAACTGATGACGAAGTTGTTGCCAGATCTCTGAAGGAATAGAGAAGATGGGAAGGTTCAGATTTCATGTACCAACCTCATTTCGAGATCCTAAGGGTGATGGAAAAATACAACCCTTTTGTGTTGATTGTTCTTTGAAGATGTTTAGATCGTCATCCAGGGCGTCATACCACTCGTTGAAGGTTTGATTATAAGTTTTGTGGGTATATCTCTTTGTAAACCCTCACGAGACATAACTCGTCCATTGGGGCCACCTAATGGTTTAAAGGCTTGTCGCACGTGCTTAGTGCAACCGTGACTCCTGCGAAAATGAGATATCTTAACATCTACTGATGTATTGTTGTTCTGAATAAGTGATATTGGTTATTTATGATACTTTCGTTAATTTATTCATTAAAACGTAGTAAGCATATTGATTATACAAGAGCTAAAAAGTAGACCTAAACTCACTTTCGCAGGCATCCGGCTGCACTTAGTATGTGCAGCAAGCCTTTAAACCCCTAGGTGCCCGTAGCGGCCTAGTGGTGTCTCGGGCGGGTTTACAAGAGATATACCTACAAAACCTATCCGCAGGATTTAGAAATTGTTATCCTCACCAAAATTTGACCATAAGTGTTCGATCAAGTCATTTCGCAAACGAATATACGTATCTTTGTTGTGTACTACACGTCGGCGTTGCTCAACTCTCATTCTCGAAATTTCAGCAATATGTTGTCTCGAAATATTTACCGGTGCATGGTTGCGACCTTGATCATATTCATGTGGCCAATCACCGGGTAGACGATCATCCTCCACTATCATATTATGAAAAATGATAACAGTTTTCATGATATATGCAAGTACGTATGGATTCCACATTCTTGCAGGTTGCTTGACGATGGAAAATTGATTTTGTAGTACACCAAAGCCTCGCTCTACATCTTTTCAGCAACCCTCTTGCATTGTTGAAAATTTCTGTTTTTTCTGGGAATCTGGATGTTTAATTGACATCACAATAGTAGCAATATCTGAGTATATTCCATCACCAAGATAATATCCCATATCAGATTGATGTCCGTTTACAACAAAGTTCACTGGGGGAGCTTTCGTTGATAAGCTTTTTAAAAATATAAGAACGTTCATCACATTAATATCATTGTTAGAACCAGGCATACCAAAGAATGCATGCCAAAACCAGAGATCATATGACACCACCGCCTCCAACAGAATACTTTCACTCCCTTTGTACGCAGTGTAATCCCCTGATTCCGCCGATGGGAATTTATCCAATTTCCAATGCATGCAATCCACACTATCCAGCATCCCTGGAAATCCCCTTTCCTTGTTCTCATTAAGCAGCAGTTCAACATCACACTCAGTTGGTGTGTGCAAATATTCTTTCTCATACAAATGCACAATCGTCTTACAAAACCTACGAGTTGTTTCCTATACAGTGGTTTCTCCAATGCGTAAGTACTCATCTATTGCATCGGCCGCACATCCATAAACTAACATTCGTATTGCTGCTGTAACTTTCTGATGAGGGGTTAGTCCAGGAATCCCAACAACATCATTTTTTTAACAAAATAATTATTTATTGATACGACATCTCCCAAAATACGGTTGAACAATTCTCACCGCATTCTAAATCTTCGACGAAAAATATTAGGTGGAAACGTAGGGTTTCTGCAAAAGTAATCTTTCCAGAGAAGTTTAGCACCGGCCTCACTTTCTCTTGGTATTTGGATACGAGTATGTGGCTAGTTCATACTTGAAACGATCAATCCCAAAGTGACTGCTTGGTTATTTTGGCTCAATGCAACTAAATCTTCGTCTGATGAGTACAAACTATTATTATCATCATCATCAGATGAAGAAGAAGAAGAAGAAGAAGAAGAAGGAGGAGGAATAGAAGAACAAGAAGCATAATAGTGATTGTTATTCTCAAAGTATGTCATTGGTTGGTGATGTTTGTAGTTTTGGTTTGTATAATTGGAGAATCGAGTGTTCAATTTATAGGCATATTAAGATAAGCCTTTGAGTGTTGATATGACTACACAATGTTGGTATTTTTAAAATTAACTGAGTTGAGGCAAGTAGGGTGAATAGACGCATCAAACATAAGAAGTGTCGGTTGAGATGACAAGACCAAGCAAATAAAAAGACAAAGGAAAAATTAAATATCTTTGTGAAATAACAGTACAGAGCAGATAGAAAGGACAAAGCAAAGATTAAAAATATCTCTGGAGATGACAACACAAAGTTTAAAAAAGACAAAACAAAGATAAGAAAAAGTCTTTTGAAATAACAATTCCAATCAGATAAAAGATAAATCAAATATAATAAATGTATGTTCGAATGACAACACAATGCAAATGAAAGACTACTCATCCGTATCTTGATTTCCAGGCGCCGAGCGCGGTGGCATAAAAGGAGGCAAAGATGATCTCGATGTGTAATTAACTGATTGCTTTGTTGATGATGATCCCTAACCCATGATATTCCACATTTGTGGTGGCATAGTTTGAGAAACAGTTTGCGTACGAAAATGGGCCAGCTGTAACTCCAAATTGTTGATGTGATTTTGTTGACCCTGTATTTTTTCATCTTTTGCCATAATAAACTCCATCCTCTCCTTCGTTTCATTTAACGTAAACTTACGAAAATCTTGCGTAAAATCAGCATATTGTTGAACCAGACCATAAGCTTCGACCTGTTATGAAAAAAAAATAATTAAATTCTCACACATTTTTATATACTAAAAAAAAAAGGTTCGTTGTATACTTATGTATGACAATTGTTATTGAGGCGGAATGGGTACATGTTCATCAGGTTCTTGGATGTTGTGTTTAATACGGTCACCAACATACCCGTATGTTTCAACCTCCCAATCGACTTTGGTGGCATATTTCTGCAAGTTAGTTACATGTCGCCAGTACTCCATATACAAATCATACATAACAACATTCACTAATTGAGTTGCAGGGACCAAATCGTTTTCCCTCGGCTCATTAACTTCTTCATTGTTGAGGTTGCTAATACGAGTAGGTGGGTTGCTGGGAACGCCAAAAGTACAATGGTTTTTCCTCCAACACCGTTCTCCGAGGTACACGTTATGTTGTGCAAAGAAAATAACTATCAACAAATAAACCAATCAACTAACCAAAAATCCAAGAAAATTAATAAAACATCATATCAAAATAAATTATCAACTCACAGTGGCTATCCAAGAAAATATAACCCTTTTCTCTGAGAGCTCCGATGCTTTCCGTCCAATATCAGTGTCAAGGACTAAGATGGCGGAATCCCACGGTTGCCAGGTCACATCGTGTACAGTCAACTGATTAAGATAATTCCTAGCCTAAATAATATCAATACTCTTCCTTCTTGTACCCTTCCACTGAGAACTTCTAGGCCACACTGCTTCACTCTCACTCGTTGGGTTCTTTGGTCGACATATGCCCAGATATTCGTACCCCCAAAACTAGAATGTGAAGACAACCAACGAAATTAAGAAATTACCAACAAATAAACATTTAAACGAATATAAATAGAACTAAAAAATTTACCTCCAATATTTAGAAGGGTCCGACTAATGATTTTTATCCCCTACCAAATACGGCAAGTCAGGAATATAATTTCGCAAAAACACCACTACCCTAGTCATAATTACCAACTACATTTAACTACCCTAGTCATAATTACCAACTACATTTAAATCCTCACAAGCAGACTAGCTAACCATCCAGGGTTCTTTGAATTTTAAAACACGTGTTTTGTAACATGGTTGAAAATATGTGGCGTTTTTATGTAAAAAGGATCAATTCATAGATAATTTGGAAAAAATCGCGGAGTAAGGGTACTTAAAAGTCCTTTACCCCTGAGAAGGGTTTTCAATCTCGCTGCCTAAAAGTGTCAACGTGAACTCGATTTTGAGAGGTGATGGAGATCTTATAATTATTACACTGATGAGATTGTCAAGGAGAAATATAAACAAGGAGTACTAATATTCTCTTGTGTACCTAAACCAGGACGAAGTCATTACACCGATAAGAATTGAGAAAATATAGTCCAAATTTGTTGACAAAAGGCACAAAAAGTCAACGATTAAACCTCTATTTCCATTTCTTCACGACTTAAGTTGCGCTTCTTTTCTTTGCTAGCCAGTGGATAAATGACTACTTAATTGAAGTAGGCTCACCATAGAGAACACGAATTTGCGGGTTATTGCTATGGGCTTCCAGAAGAGGCAAGCCAGCCAGCCAGCCCTCTTTGTTATGCACCACGCTGAAGACTGAAGCGGTGGCGCGGTGGGATTACAACCCAGAATTAGAAATTAGAAACTGAGCCAAAAAATGTAACTATGGAATGTTTCCTAATTCAAACACTTTCTATTACTGGAATCAGTTTCCATTTCCTAGACAATGGAATGCTATATAAACTCAAACCCATACCACTACTACATTCACCATATTTTTCTTCAAATCTTCTCTACACAGAACCTCGTTCAAACTTTCAATGGCAGCAGCATCAACTTTCAGTAGACCCCTTGTTTACAACCACTACCTTGTCAACGAATGCTAACAAGAAGAAGAAGCATTACGAGTTATTGAAACATGGAATACATTGGTACCTATCATTGACCATGACTTTCAATGGCAGCAGCATAACCATGACTGCAATGTTCAAAAGAGGAACTTGCAGATAACCATCACAGTTATTGATATCATAATAAATTTATACAGCATAGATAGAAAAAGTACGGGTACCATCTTATAAATCATCCTATGTATCTAGCCTAAGTGCATAACACAAGTCATGAGGAAAAAAGAAACAAGTAACCCTCGCAGAGATGCCAGAATCTCCACATGACCAAAGCAAGATATTATTCATAGTTCCTTTTTCCCACCTATACTTCGCCTCCATGTAACAATGTCATTATAGTAACGGCTACTCTAAGGGTGTGTGTTGGAGCTGCCAGTGCCTCAGTAACTACAGATAAGACAATGCCTATACTTCCCTCCAATCTACCACAAGCTTAATTTTCACGAATTCTGTCTCATCTTTCCAGCCCCAGTCATCTTCCTAAAATATATCTAAGGATAACATTGACAGGATAACAACGTGCAGAGGAGGATTAGTAATTTCTGAATTTGAGAAAATCTATGATCGACCCTATCTCACCAGACCATAGCTCAAGCATCACATTGAAACCAGCTTGACTCCATTCAGAAGAAAAAAATTACAAACAGAAACGGCTAATTCCTCCAATTAAGACATCAAAAGCTCACAACAGTAACTCCAGCATAACGTGTTTCACATTTCCAAGTTAACTAAAAGAATAGCTGATACCATATGTTAAATTGCTACAGTAACTATCTCTCACTGGTGATTGGCTTATATGATATAGTACAGACATAAGAACTTACAAAATTTAATAGCTCGATCAGACTTCCGAAAGACCAGCAGCATGGATACCATCTCCCTGCACTATCTTTTTATTACACTTCAGTAAATATGCAAGTATTTCAGCATTTCACAAACCACAGTGTGTTCTAGTCCTCCAATCACAACCAAATTCAGCATCATATACTCCTGAGAAACAATGAAAAAGAATACATCTACAAACAGACAAGTTGCCTCCAACTATAAGCTAACTTGTGTTAGAAAGAAAATCAGATGCCTTGTTTCCACTTACTTTACTGCCTATGAAGGGCATGTAGTTGTTCTATAGATTGGGCTATTCAGTACTACATTGACCACGAGAGAATTTGTCGAGGTTCATATGCCACTTGAAACAAAATTTACCAAATTCTCATTCAGGTTATACACAGGAAAGCATAGATTAAAAAGAAATGGAAAGTGTATGTACCATATCGTTATCGTGCCAGAGAAACTTGTGAAATGCAAGTACTTCATTATGATTGTTCATCTTGAAGTTTATTGTTTCATACAAGATAACATTCTGATGAAATGGATCACCAAGTGCTGAAAATATTACAAATGTTCCCGTTTATTGTTCCATAATGGACATAAAAATTCCAATTGCAACAAGCATAAAGGAGATAGTAAATGCATAATGACACTAATTATTAGAACATATAACTACATTTATCGAGTTCAAAAAAATATTGTACTGGATTTTGATGTATTCATTGTCTATACCACCGTATCTATTCACATGCCCACATGTCATCTACATCAGCACAAACATCATATGAGGAAGCATATAACTCAGTGACATACCACGTTCAGTTCCCCCAGTCCCTCATCAAATCCATATCCCTATATTCACATCTTCCTCGATGAAATTTCTAACTGTAAAGACGACACAGAAGACATGAGACAAACGACAAACACATTCCACAACAAAAAAGGGATGTTGTTCTATTCCTAAGACCTTGTATTCATGCTACACGAACGAGCAAACCGGATAGAAGGAACTCCTCCACCAACACCTGTATCCTTGTTTAAGGGATCAGCGTACTGTTTTCTGCAACCCGGACAACGCGCATCAGCTTCAAGAATCCTCTTATGACAGAAGAGGCAAAGATGAAATCCACAAGAACAAGGGAGAAAACTCGAGTCCGTCATATCCAAGTCTTCATAGCAGATAGGACAAGATGAAGGCTGTGATGCTATTACGCGACAAGCCCAATTAACACCTCCACGACGACAGTGCCTATCAGAATTCGTCGGTAAACTAAGTTGTTTTGCGAGATTAGGTAAACTCTGTGGACGATAAGCATCATCAAGCCTCCATGCACGAGGTTTTGCCTCAGGATTCAATACAGACCTGTTACATTCAGGTTTGGCCAATTCAGTAGAGATTTCTTTTGCAGCCAAAGGATCAGACTTATGGACTTTCTCCTTATCATCTGCAATTAAGGCATCCGCCATTGTCTCCCAGTCATCCAAACATCCATCGTCATCATCTTCTACTCTTTCCTCTTCCTCTTCCTCTTCTTCCTCCTCGCTGATGGTTCCAGAAAAACATCCACTACTACTACTACAACTTCCACTGCTACTCCCTGGACGTTGTTTTCTAGTATCATTCCTACCCAAAACTGTATCAACCCTACCACCACAATTCATTATGAATTCCACAACGTTTTCATCCCTTGTTGATTTCATCTCCAAATTCCTCGAATCCCTTGCATCTTTTGAAGGTGGTAAAGATACTGGAAGAACTGAATCATTCCCCCCATTAAATTCCTCCTTAAACCCCTTGTTTTTGGCTGAACCATCCAATAATATTGTTTCAATAATAAAGCACAAAGAAACGATCTTTCTTGACAAATAACAAAACCCATTGAAGAAAACACTAAAATTAATTCATAAAAACAATAATCCACCTATGTACATACCTTGAGATAGCCATTGTTCTCTCCTCGCATCAAGTTTTTCTTGCTTCAATTTCGCCAACCTATTTGTCTGAATGCAATAAAACAAATAACAAAATCAAAACCCATGATTTTTTTTTTTAAAAGAAAGATAGAATCTTTGATGAATTGAATCAGAACCCATGATTCAAAACAGTCTCACCCACCCTTTTTTTCTTGCCGAATTCCTTGGGGCAAACAGGAACAGAACCCTTGTTCGTCATTGAATCAGAACCCATGATGATGATTTCAACGAATTTGAGATTGAGATTTCTTGAAACCCTAATTCACAGAAAGAAGGGAGATAAAACCCTGAAAATTTTCTTAAATTTTTGAGAAAGAAGATATTTTTGTGAGAGGAGAGTGGATAACGAAAGCCTCTGTGTGTTGTTTGGTTTCTGGTTAAGTTCAATTTCCCCCTTTCGTATGTCTGATTCTTTTTCTCACAATTTCTGTTATTATATATTTTCTAATTTACTAAATTACCCTTCAGTTTTGCAATATTTACTTGTTTGTATATTGTTTGTGGGGGATTTTAAGGGCCGTTTTTTGTGCAAAATGGGGATATAGATATGGAATTTATGGGTGGGATTTGGTCGGGTTAGAAGGTTTGGCGGAGGTAAATCTGAGCTAGAAATGTCTTGGACGGATTGTCCATTGAACTCGTGGAACCCATGGAATTCTTACCATGGACGGACCATGATATATCTTGGATTCTACGGGTTCCTCGAGTTGGTCGATAAAATAATAATTAAACATTAGTAAAAAAAATAAAATAACCGATAACCAATAATTAATTATATTTCACATAATTAAACTGAACAAATGATGTAATATTGAGTAAATTTTAACTTTTTATTCATTAATACTAATAGTAACTAATATGATATGGGGTTTCATATTAATAAGAAACTAAAACCTAAATAAATTAAAAGTTAGTAAAATCTAAATTATATAATTATTTTATAATCTTTTGGGTTGGATAGGTTGTTCGGGTTAGTAAAATTTATGCCCAAATTAGATCGGGTTGATAAAACTTGTGTCCTTACCCGCCCAACATTTGGAATTGTATTGTCCATTCCCACCTAACATTCGAGCTGGGCATGGATTAGGTAGGATGACCCAACCCAAGTCCCACCCTAATATGGATTTTTTTCCCCTCAAACTTTGTTAATTATGTGTGTATTACTTAATTGTTATGAGTAATTAAATTTTTCATCCTCAATATAAAAGGAAAAAAGAGTTTTTCTTAGATTAAGGAATTTTTTGTTTTTATAAATTTAGGATATTTACCTCACCCACTTGTAGAATTAATATGGGGCTTTACTAAATTTATACGCACACCATTAATTATAGGCGGTGTCAAAAGGTGATGTAAATACTAGTTTACCCTTACCCTAATAACTAATCCTAATCTCTATTATACTTAACCAAAATCTGCCCCCATTTAAATCAAAACCAAAAACCTCTCATCTTCTCCTCCCTAATGATTCCAAAAAAAATTCGAAATCAAATCGAAACTTTAATCCACGATTCTTCTACAAACATGGCTCGTATGAAGAATCTCCAGAGAGATGTTAGCCCGCCTAGAATCGCAGAAAGTTAAAGTTGAAAAGGCGCAAGAAATCAAATCGAGAAGAATCGAACGATGAAACGATCCCAATTAAAAAGTAAGTAAACCAAAACTCATTACTCTATTTGTTGTATGTGAATGCATGTTTGTTTTAAGTGTAAATTTAGACTAGAAACCGCAAAATTGCAGTTACAAGGAGAGGGTCGGCATGGTCTATAACCTTAGACCATGACGACTTTTCATAAGCAGGTTAAAATTATGAAAAATCGTCATGTTATTTTATTTTTGACCATGACGACCTTAGTTGGTTTTTCCCCTGAAGACGAAGGGTCATTAGGGTCGTATTGGTTTTATTTTTACATCAGACAATTTTTAGTATGTGACGACCCTTTGATAAACCATAACGACCTCCATAGGAAAAAACAGCTACTCTGGCCATTTAAATGATAAGGGTCGTCAATGTATAAATATTTTATCGTTAATGTTTTATCTTGGGTCGTTACCATCGACAATTTATACCATGGCGACTCTATGACTAAGTCTGAGATTCTTGGTTCTGACTTTTTGATTTTTGCATATTTTGTATTGTAGTTGGGTTAAAAAGGCAAAGAAAGTAAAAGGTAAACTTGTACCCACTCCTCCTTCAAAAACTATCCGCACTGATAAATTTTTGGGAAAACGTCCGAATGAGGTACCTTTCTCTATTCGTGAACGTACAAAACTAGGTAACGGACCAGAGGATTCCCCTTCTCCAGCCTCCTCTATTCCATCTGTGACTTCAGACAATAACAATGAACAAACCGAAGATGAAGTTGATGACACCAATATTGGTGGTGGTGGTGGTGCTAGTGGGGGTGGTGGTTCTAGTGGTGGTGATGGTGGTGGTGGTGATTATGAGAAAGATGTACAAAAATAGGCACAAGAAGAGGCGCAAGAATAGATATAAGCCAAGGACAATGGCAAGGGCAAGGAATAGCCCCAGCTGCGAGACACGTTCCCAGATCCCACTTGATCATGGATGCTGAACGCGGTAGAAATATTGAAGGCATACCCTTAAATGGAGGAAAGGTTCTATTTGCATATCCCGGCTGATGGGCTCGTACCATCCATCAGACTATCGTAACAATCTCAACTTTACCTTTTAACTTCTTGTTGTTAATTAGTTTGCTGATTGGGTTATTTGCTCCCTATTTTTCCTCAATTTTATAGGATCATTCGAAAGTCGTACGTCTTTCCAGATGCCAATCTTCTTATGTAAAAATGAAGTTATGGAAACTAGGAGATGGATATCCAAGAGTTAGAGAATTAATAGAAAACTTTGTATCCTGCCGTAGAGGACTCTGTGATTGCATATGACAGGGTCTCGATTTCATGCTTGTGTGAGAGGTATTACCCTGAAGTAGGTTGCTTCCAATTCCCATTTGGCGAGATGACTATAACTCCTGACGATGCAGAGCAGATTCTAGGGCTCCAGCTCGAAGGAAAATCCACTGGAGACAACTTCAAGGTCAAACTTCTTTGGCATAAAATTTATGAATTAGCCAAGGACTTGTTTGGTTGGGATGAAGACACGACGAAGTCCAATTTGGTCAAGGGGGAAAAGTACCCGAAGAGAGTTTAACTTGTTGAATTTGAGGCGCTCATATGTTGGATCCCTACAAAAGGAAAGAGATAATGGTCCCCTCCCTGAGGTTGAAGTTTGTGCTGTCGTAGTTGCATATATGTTGTACATGCTAGGGGCTGTTGTGTTTCCCGATAGAAAAGGAAACAAGGTCAGCGCCAACTATATGTAACTCTTGCATCCTTTGGAGGATGTGAATAAGTACTCGTGGGGGACTGTCGTCGTCGCACACGTGAATGAGGAGCTAACAAAAGCATTTAGGGAACAAACATCTCAAATAAACGGGAATACTAGTCTACTCCAGGTTATTGAAGTGATCTTATTAGCTTGTCGGATGAACTATTATTATTTTTCAATGTCTTGTTTGACGAATACTTGTTTTATTGTTTTAATAATTGTATAGGTGATCATTGTTCAAAGACAATGAACACATCAAAGTGAACAAAGCATGGACCATCGCTCAACCAAGAGGATTGAAATACACATTCACTGAGGGTCAAGAGAAGTTTCATAAGAGGAAGTTGTTAGACATGCGGCAAAGTTTGGAAAAAATAACAGCTAAAGATGTAGTATTTGATCCGTATTTCAGAGAGAGAGTTTATAGAATGCAAGATGTTTCTTTTTACAATGGACCGTTGTTTCACCCTAACAGATTCTCAATGTATGATCCGTCGGGAGTAATGCGACAACTTGGGTATATTCAAGAACCACATGATAAGGATTATAAACCAAAATTCCAACTCAAATTTGATGAATGCAAGTATGATGTTTCTAGCATTGAGGTGGTTTACGACCCTCTGCCGGGGACTGGTGATTGGGATAATAGACATGCTAATTTGGTAGACATCTCTTTTTGGGATAATGTGAATAAGGGTTACGAGGCAAAGGAGGGTTACTTGGAATGGTACCAAAAGTTCTCCCATGTATGTGATATGGATTGATTCTCGCGAGCGAAAAAGCAACAAAGCTTCTACTTCTTCTACTCCTGTAGCCGACACCAGAACTGACTCTATAATTCTAAAGCTTGTCGTAAGTGTTCTTGCATATCTTGTTCTCTTTTTCTTAAATATATACACTTAACATCGATTGCAATTTATTTCTATTAGAGAGATCGAAGGGAGATTATGATCAAGGGAATGGGATTCTCGGAGGACAAGGGAGAGGCGTTGACGCCTGACCAACAAGGTCGGTACGTTGACTTTTTGAATGTGTTTTCATGGTCAAAACAAAATTGTTGCATTTATCAAGATATAGAGTCGTCATGGTCCATATGTTATCACCATTACGACTCTAGCTCTCCCCGAAAATAGCAGATATAAGTCGTCATGGACTATTGGGTAAACCGATGCGACTCTATCACACAAAAACATCCAAGAAAAAACTGAAAAATGAGAGTGGTTTTGGAAGAAAGTACCTATGATTTCAACCTATATGATTAAGTGTTTAAGTGTAATATAATGATCTATTTTATTTCATTTCCTTTAATGTAACCCGATGTATGCCTTTTTGATTCAATGAAATGATTTTACGTTCAATTGTTTTACAAAAGCAAAAATCAAAAAATTCTCAAATGGAGTCGTCAAGGTTATGAATATTCACATTGACGACTGCATATAAAATTGGTTAAAGACGTCATGGTATTTGATATGAACCGATACGACCCTATCACATATTTTATATAAGAATTTTTGGGTCCAAGAGTCGTTATGGTATAAACATAGTATATTGACGATTCTTAATGAGTAAGCTAGGGTCGTCACTGTCATACGTTGGACCATGACGATTTTTCATAGAACGGTAAAGTTGCGGGTTAGTGTCGTCATTGTTGGATATTAGTACCTTGATGATCTATAAAGAGTCGTCATGTTCCTAACCTCACGACCATGCGACGCTTGTTCTGTGTCTTTGCTTTACCATAATGATTCGACGAATTTAACCAACAAATCATCCATTCATAGACTATTAGAGGTTTACCTGAGTGTTTTTAGCTATAGGTTCTTTATTTGAAGCATTGGTTTCTTCATTTGGAGCTTGAGGTTCTTCATTTGCACCCTCATTTTCGGCTTCATATGTCAATCGATCAACGTTATATATCCAATCTAACTGAGAATCCAAGCTAAGATCAACACAATCATCTTTGGCAGTTGAAGCTTCTCCAATATCAATATTTGCACTAGAATCACTCATCTCTCAAAACCCTAGTTTTCCCTCCAAAAGCCCTCTTCTTCTCTCACAGAAAGAAAAAAAAAATCCCTAATTTTATCATAACCATAATATATATAACTAATTTAATCTAACTAATTAATTAATCTAATCACATATTAAGACTAATCAAATAAGGGTAGTTTAGCCATTTTTAAAAATATATAGCTGAGGGGTAGGGGTATTACTATTGGATGACCCTATTTTTTCCTTTCCTCCAGCCCCCTATTAATTCTACAAGCCCCTAATTAAGCCAGGTTTTAAATCTGGATGCAATTAATTAGATTTATCTATAACATATTGAAAATATCAACCATATTAGAAGTTTATATCTCACTAAAATATTGGAGTAGTGTAATAATCCAGGGAATACCATAAACATTAATTAAGTTTGTTGATACCCATACTTTTTAAAAAGGGTATATATATTGTACATAACAAGTAGTAAAACACCAAGGTGAATAAACTTGGTGTACATCCTTCCATATTATCATTTGTAAATAAAAACTATTAAAAATAAAAATAAGACAAAAACCCCATTTCCATTTATAATGTTTGAATTTAGTTTTTTTTTTTTTAAATACCACTTATGCCCTTCCCTCCCTACCATCGGGTTCTTCTTCTTATCTCATTTCTTCTTTCTTCCGCCTCCTCCTCCCCACCACCATCCCCACCAGCAACAGTAGCTCCACCTCCACCAAACCAGTGAGAAAAGACAGATCGACATCAACAACACCTCGGTCTCCCCCACCAACACCTCATTCTCTTTTTATTTACTTTTATGTTCACCAATGGTACCTCCGCCACCCATATCCGCCACTAACAACACCTCAGTCTCCTCCATCAACACCACAGTACCTCATTCTCTTTCTATCTCTGAATTTACATCAACAATACCTCATCCTCCCTCACCGCCTCCTCCTTCTTATCTTTTCTCCCCCACCACTACATGTCCAGATCCTCCACCAACAACACATCCTCCTGCTCCTTCTATCCTCTACAAACACCACCAACACCTCCGGATCATCATCGTGGAAGATTATCATAAAAATAATAATGATACATCATCATTGTCGAAATTAATGTTTGCGTTGGTGAAATGTCTGAAAAATGATGAAACCAATTGAAATCAATGTTAATGTTGGTGAAATGTCAGAAAAATGATGAAGCCAAATTTGGTTTCATCAAATTTTACAAAAACTAAACAACGTTGAAGCCAATGTTTTGTTGGTAAAAACAGTAAGTTTTGTTGAAACCAAATTAGGTTTCATCTGATTTTTGCCTTTTTTATTATCATAAAACCAAAAATTTGACCAACATTGAAACCAATGTTTTGTTGGTAAAAATAATTAGTCGTTGTTGAAATCCAATTTGGTTCCAACTGATCTTTGCTTATTTTTTATCGTGAAACTAATTTTTTTCCTAGTTTATTCAGTTTGGCTTGTTTAATTTCATTGTTGAAGTTGTGTTGCTGAAATGCCAATTTTACGTTGAAATCAAATTTGGTTTCAGCATATTTTTGCCTAACTTTTGTCATTGAAACAAATGTTGTTGCTGATATGACAAGTTTTTGGTGGTGGTGTTGCTGGTTGGTGGCAGTGTTAGTTGGTGGTGGTGAGTGGTGCTCGGTATTGGTGGTGGCGATAGTATTGGCCGTGGTGGTGGTTGGTGGCGGTGCTCGTTGGAGGTGGTAGTACTGGTGGTGGTTGGTGTTGGTTCTGGTTGCTACTGGTGGTGGTTGGTGGTGCTTGTTGGTGGTGGTGGTTGGTTGGTAGTTGTTGGTGCTGCTAGTTGGTGGTTGGTGGTTGTGACGGTGCTGATGGTGCTGGCTGGTGATGGTGCTAGTTGGTAGTTCTGTTACTGGTGGTGGCGCTGGTTGGTGGTGGAGTGGGGATGTTGATTAGTGGTGGTGGTTATGGGGTGGTGCTGGTGTTGGTTTGTGGTGTGGTGGTGTTGGTTGGTGGTGTGGTGGTGGCTCTGCTGGTTAGTGGTGGGTGATGCTGATTGGTGATGGGGTGGTGCTGGTAGTGGCGTTGGTGAGAAAAAAGATTTAAATTTTTTATAATTTTGTATTAAAAACATTAAAATTCTTTAGATAGGATAGGGTTGATTTTTTGTTTTGGTTGGGCTAAATTAATATTAAGACATATTATGTTAAAAGGGGTTTTTGTGTTACTTTTTTTTGATGGATTTTTTGTGGATGGATAGTGACACCTTTAGTGTTATAACCCACGGCCTAATATATATATATGAAAGAAACCACGTTGAATTGTTTTTTTTTTCTTATCTACTTGGGACTAGAGAATTTCACTTCTCCTATTTTATATCTTATATCGGGGATATAGGGAATATCTGCCACTGTAATTTATTAAGGGAAGAATGCGAATGGTATGATGAAGAGTGTTAATTATTTTTTATGCTGATTATAACAATTGTATTTTGAGCAACTGTCATGCGCACAATAATCGATATAATCATTAGATTACTATGGTATATGGTTCACTTGTATTCTGAAAGAAGAAGCTGATGAAGGACTCTGGTGAATAAATATAAACAATAGAAGAGTTTCCAAACCATAAATCAAGAAGAAAAAAAATAAAAAAAATAAAGAAAGTTAGATCTGACAAGATAGATGAACATCCGATGGCTATGAGCCGCGGGCTCATAATAGCTATCATGCGATCGCACGCGTGATAGCAGGACTCATTTTGCTCTCTCATGTTTAGTATACCATTGTCTACTTTGGGTGGGTTGTTTAGATTTTTTTTTTCTTTCTTACATGTTTTCCTTATCTCAGAACAATTTATTGAACTTCACAAAATCTTATCAAAACCTTTCTATTGTAATTCACTAGATTTGGTCTAATTTTTAAGGATCTTCCGGTTAGATCCGGATAGAATTAGTTGGTAGTTTATTATGAAATGAAGAGAATAATACTAAATTTGGTGACTGTTTGGAAAGTCCTTGTATTTCCTTTTTATCTTATTCTAACTTGTTTGGGACTTAAGGTTAGAAGAAGATGAAGTTGTTCCAATAATTTCTAGGGTTATTTTTTTTTTTCTCACCAATCTGGTCGTTGTTTCATGCTATCTAGATTTGTTTTCCAATAACCATACTTCATTTTTTGGCGGTAGTGCATTGAGTATACTTTGATCGAAGACGATCTACATCGGTAAATAAGATTGATTTTGTTGCAATGATATCAATTTGGGCATATTGCTTCCTTGCTATGGAAGCCTCTGACATATATGATTTTAAGTATCAAGAAATAAAATGGCTTGAAACCATGAGAAGTATGTCAAATTCTTTGACAAAAGTAAATATTTAGTACAATTGTTGTCTTTCGTAATTTTAAGTCTCAGAGTACTAATTATATTTATTTGTTTACTGATGTAATTGGTTATAATGTAAGGAAAATTTCATATGATTGAAATCATGAGGCATTTCCTTTTTCCATCAGAAAAACAACATGGGTGTGTTGGATTAAGATTTATAAGGATAGTTAAAAGTTCTAAAAACATCTAGGTATTTGATTAGGATTTGCATGAAATAATTAAATATACATGGTACTCAAATTGGATTTTTTTTGGAAACCACTAATATCATATGTATTCAATTCACTTGAGATTTCTTAGGATAACAGAAAGCTCAAGATATACAAGGATTGTTATAGGTAAGTGTAGGAAAAATATGTATATTATTATCTTTTATCAATCTCAACCCAAACCATGAGATTTTCATGGATTCTTATTGATAGCTTATATGCTATATTTTGAAGAAAAAAAATATTCTTCTTCACTGACTTGCTCATTTCCTTATCTGGAACCTATCTGTGTTTCTTCTCATTCATCTCTTATTTGTGTTTTTTCTTATTCATCTTTATATTTACCTCGTTAGATTACCTCTTCAAACTTTGATATTTAGACCAATTTTATAAACTTTTCCGAAGCTCTTTTATTTTTCTATGTATTATAACTTTTCTTTTGAGAAATTATTTGGTGTTTGGAAATCTATTTCACTCTTTATATATAAAATAAATTAATTCAAATTCAATCCATTGTTATTTAAAATTATATATCTATAAGAATCTAGGATTCTTTTAAGAAACCTTATAAATCCACTAGATTTAGAAAAAACTATAACTTATTTCTATCCATATAAATCATGACCCAACACACCCATGTAGTTTAACTTTGTCTAGTTTTGGTGGGTTGTTTAGATTATAAGCGCTACATTTTGACGCCGATACAATGGGTTCAACTCCATCTTTCCACCAAAAACTACATATAAATTTCATACAAAAACACTGGGAAAGGGTTGTTCCACGAGATATTTGTTTGAGACACAAGTTAGAGTCTATGATATTCTCTATTTAAGAATAGAGTTGAGTTGTGTTATCATTTTGAGAGACGCGCAGTTCACAGTTCTAGTATTTTCTTCAAAAGTTAAATTAGCATAACATCACCGAAAAAACAACGTCGTTTAATGTCTCGTTTGAGACGAGTAATATCACATGTCATTCGTTCGGAAATGGAGAAAGCTAACGAGATTAAAAAACGACAGTTGTAGGATCTCATTTAGTTTCAATCACGATAAAGATATGAATCCTTCATCTCAAGGTTCTTCTGTTCAAGATGATGAACTTCTTGATTCCCACTATTTGAGCCAATCGGTATTACCAGACACAAACTTAAATCTTGACTTATAATCAGCCGCACATAACTGAGTCTATTAACGTTAACTTGTTGTTAGTTTTATCCTTAGATTTTTTACTCTTCAAAAATAAGATATTAATAGTTTATACTTTGATTATTCTTGACTTTATTGCATAAGAGAAGGACCTTGGAATACGCAACAACAAACGTCAAATAAAATTATACTGAATCAACCACAATCAAACAAACTGATAAGTAAAACCATTTTCTCAATGAGTGCAACCAAGGTTCTTGATCCACATATAAGGCTTTAAAGTTTATTCTCAATTCCATGAAGGTTTAAAGGAGGATAGGCATCGCCTATGCAAATAATTTACATTTAGTCGTGTAAATGGGATGAATATTCTGAGTTGTAAAAGGCTCCTATTTATATTAGTTCAGTGGCTTTGCATATATCAAAGCTTACTTCCGAACCAAAATATTTTTTTCAACATGGTATATAATCTATAAATTATACATAATTAATATTTAAAATATCCCACTAGATTTACTTTTGTAAATAGTTGCTTGCACATAATGCATTTCTCTAAATAAGGCTACTAGTTATATGCAAATCCCTGGAAAAGATATGAACATAAATGATAATATCACATATAACAAGATCTCTAAATTTTAAATATTAGTACTTCCTAGGTTAGCATGTAGACAACCATTACATATATAAACATAAATTTTGTTTTTGTCACTAACTTACCTAAGTTATATACTTGCCATATCAGGCTAATATCCTTATGGTAGAATTGGGATCATGTTCTAGTATTTACAAGACAACCACAAGTACGTAATCATGTTCGTGTATGATATCAAACCTTGAGGGAAAATTAATTTCCAAAACATGACATAGTAACATATGTACATGTGCATGACCATGAGCTTTCCCATCCTACTTGTTTAGTCTGCAAAAACTCCAAGTAATGTATTATGACAAGTTTTCGAAACTTGTATTAATAATTTCTAAAACCCCAACAGAGAATGTCTGAATTTTTTTCTTATTCCCTAGTGAAAAAAAACAAAAAAACTTTCTTATGTGAATGATTTTAGCACATGAGACACATTTCATAATTATGTTTGAATCATAGACATAGTAAATATATTGAGACATTACATAGGCAACATCAAATTTTTCCATGGTTATTTTTTAAAATATTATTTATAATACTTAAATACTGAAACATATATTAATAAAATGTAAAAAAATTATATCATAAATGAAAAAATTATACTCAAATAATATTTTCATTTATATACCACAAAATTATATACACAAACTAAAATCTAGTGTAGTATTTTTCTTTGAAAATTTAAAAGTAGAATGTTCGTATATATATAAACAATTTTGGGTTTTTGAAAATTTTAAATTGAAAATCAATTTAAGTTTTTAAAAACATGGGTAGATATTAGTTTGAAGAATTTTAATGTATAAATAAAGTTTCTAAGTTTGTAATATGGATAAACACATATCCCTCTTTTATCAGCATGTTTTATTAAAAAACTTTTATGCAATTAAACATTCTTTCACTCGTTGGGAAACTTATAAAAATAGAGTTTAATCATTTTATTGCATTAATCGAAAAAAAACAGAAGGAAAGGGTTTTGACTTTTAGTTTGCAATGCTCACTAGTCAATTTTCATGATATACGATACCTCTTCTGATAGTCATCATTCTTCTTTTTGTATCACTTTTTAAATTTAGTAACATTAATCTCTTATTTAAACATCTTTTTAAACTAATGCATATGAAAACCCTTGGACATCTCTTTAAAATATAAATCTAATAGTAAAATTGAAAAGTTATCGTAATATACTTTAGAATCTCCTTTTGGAGACTCTCCGAGAAAGCACAAGTAGTCTACCATAAAAATACCCTCACGGTTTCTATGAGTGGCCTTATAACAACCATGTCTAAAATTCTAACTCAAGACACGAATAATTTCCTTAACAAGTACTCTAACCTCCTCTCCATCTTCGTCTCCATCTTCGTCTATCGGTGGATCTCCATTAATCAACCTTACTGCATGAGCGTTATCACAAGAGACATGCAATTTTATTATTTTAATGTCTTCGCTCTTTTCAATAGAAAAGAAAAACCAAATGAAAAATTGTATAATTCGCTAATTGCATAGTTATGAGAAAAAAATTACAGAGAAAAAGATGATGCATACCTCACTAACAAGTTCATCCTGGTCCCCGGTGATTGTAATTTTACATTGCCGCACCTGATTCTATGTTTAAGCGAATTTTCTTTATGGCACCTATAATATTCTCATCACTTAGGTCATGCTAAGTCAAAATATCTATATAAATATCATATTTATTTTATCAAAAAAGATGAAGTAATACGGGACAACAAAAAAGTCAGCATATCTTAACTCTTCCATATATAAATTAATTTATATCTACATAATGTAGCAAAATTTTATGATGATATAAACTTAATAACATTATCAGTAGCAATTACATGACCAATGATCATAAAAGACATTGATAAAATTTACCTACGTGCATTCTACTTAGAGTTTGCGAGAAGCGTCTAAGTTACACTTTGTTCATTCTTCGTCTTTTGATCTTTCCCACTCAACTGATATCATGGTGTGGCCCTTCCCTGTATCGTATTCCCCAGAGAAAGCGTCTAAATCCTTTCTCTCATAATTTTCTATGTATGGGATTAAACTTCAGGATAATATATCTAATGTCAAGCTATAGTTTATCCTTACTCTCATGCTCTAATGATGCAGTCCATTTTTTTTAATATGAAAGCAATAAATTGTGATTTCAGAAAGAAATGAACATCTTGAATATAAAAAACATATATATATCTATATATACTATACTAAGATCATAAAGTCGGGCTTAAACATGTGCACAAATTTGATAATTGTATAAATTAAAATATATCTTCCAGTTATTTGAACAACCCTAGGAACCTAGTTTAACGTTTTTACACATTGATCAGACCTTACAGAAATCACCTTGAACATTGAAATTAATAATATATTATAAATATATCAAATAGATTAATCTGTATGGATTGAGCGGGTCGTACTCCGTATCTTCATAAACTTTAGTGCAAACCTTTAACCTTTTGTAGAAAATCGATTTTCGGAAAAACCGATCTACCTGTAAACATCCAAATTATTTTGGTATTCATCTGTAACAGCTTTGATAGATGTACTTGACTCCTTTTAAAAAAGGTATAACAGTTGAAATAATGAAATATCAACATGATTCGCCATCGGTACCAACTGATTGTTGAGATACACAAGTAACATATTGATGAACAAATTTTTTTGTGATGAATGATGAAAAATTCTCTTGCAAATTTTCAAGTCGCCATAAGAATACTTAAAATCTCTAAATCTAACTTTTTAGAAAAGTAGGACTATGACGAAAAATCGTTTATATAATAACTTTAAAATCTACAAGGAATCACACACGAGCAAAAAGAACGCAACTACGCTTTTTTTTGCAATCTGTTTAGCTTTGCTGAAAAATGTATAATCCGTATTAAGTAGTATAACGTCGATTAACCACATTTTCACTAGAAAAGAAAAAGCAAAAGAGAAATTGGATAATTCGCTAATTGCGTACCCATTTAGTTATGAGTAAATTTTTACAGAAAAATAAAGATAATGCATATCTCACCAACAAGTTCATCTTGGTCACATGTAATTATAATTCATATAATACCACACCCGAGTTTATGTTTATCCGAATTTGAATATCTAAATAAATATCATATCTATTTTACCATAAAAAGATGAAGTAATACAAGACAACTAAAACATCACCACATCTTAACCCTGCCATATACAAAATTAAGTTCTAGCTACATAATGTAGCATACTGTTATACTGATATCTACTTAATAACATTACCAATAACAATTACATGACAAACAATCATAAAAAAACACTAATAAATCTACCTACGTACATTCTACTTACAACCGGTAATTTATGACCATGCCCAGCTTAGACCGTTGCTTAATTAAAACCTTAATTAGTTATGTGTTTATGTCTATCTATCCACTTAATTTGTATCAAAGTTATCAAATAGTGTTAGATTGATGTTTTTTGGGTCGTATTCTTTGATTCTGACACTAGTTTAATTTGTTACAGTTGGCATCCAACTGACGTAATCTGTGTAAACAAGGATTCAAATATTCATGGTTGCGTACCACTACTACTGCTACAACAATCAGTTTCAGTGTTTGCTGGCCCAAATATGAAGAAAACCTCTCCGACATCTCTTCATAACAAAGTGAATAAGAAAATGATGAATAAAACCTCTTTGATATATGTTTATCCGATTATCACCCAGAGTAGTATTCTATTACTACCTCTGAATATGAAGATAATAAAGAAGGTGACGAGAGAAACTAAAATACCCATCCAGCGAGTAATACCAATTAATCTTATTAGTCATTTCAGTTTCATTCATATCATCACTTGAAACCTTTTGTTATTATTTTCTTATTCCAATTGTGTTTGTATCACTAATTATCAAATGACCATGTTATAATAAAAATAAAGTTTTGTAGGGGAGTAAAGATTATACAGGCTACTGTGAAGTGATGAACCTCTATATTCCAATCCAAGTCTAATTTATTATCTTGGTATGTACCATGGTTGGGTGAGTCATCCCGTAGTGAGTATATCATCCCTGTATGATCTGCTTCCTCTATAAAGGCTTCATGTAGGTTGATGTTCATTTTTATCTATCATATGAACGAATTAAGTAATATTGCATTTTGTGCCTTGTCTTATTATATGTCACAACATGAGTAGTTATTGATTCTCAGAAGAGATGCTCCATGACTTCATTGTCTGCATCTTTTCTTTAGACTTTATCTTCTTCCGAAAAAGATATATATACATATATTAATGTTTAGATAGGCATGTTGCATTTTAAAATTTGCTGTTGGGTATTTATGCACCATATGTTTTATTTTGCATATGATATGTAATGATCTAAGTACAATACATGTTTAGATCAAGATCTTCTCTTGACATATTACATTCATGTTTTCCTTCGAATTACTGATCAACTATGTACTTTGTGAATTGTCAAAAAAAAAAAACAAATAAACCAACTTTGTATTTGGGTGTAAATTTACTTCTCTGCGGAACCTTAAAAAATAAAATTTGAAACAATGGATAGACCAAATAGAGCATTTAAACTTCTATATTTAGTTATCTTACAAAGGTGTATACCTTTGACAATGTTGATGGCTAATGGTTCTGGTGAACGATGCTACTGCTGTCATATCTCTCATGACGTATGTTAGAGCTAATACGAGAAATATGTATTATAGATTGTCGCTTATTATTATTGTTTGCAAGACAGTGAAGGTATGTATTTCGCCTATTACAGGTATCTTACATATCGTGGTTATTTGACACATTCAAGTATGCCATTTCAACCAAGATGGATGTGCTAAATTTGAGTGTAGGAGGCCCTAATTACTTAGATCTATATTGTTTTCTTTGTTTCAGAAATGCCTTTATAGATTTGGTCTATTATGTCTTCTTTATGTTGGGATATATGTTTAAGAACATAATTGTGAATTATTATGTCAAACATAAAAAGGTAGTATGGTATAATTTTGGGCTTCCACACTATAGACTAAGGTTTAAATCCCACCCCATACAATTTACTAAGGTGTATATATGTAAAACTATATGTATATAATTAAAAGTCTGGGAGAACAAGGCCTTGGGGTCTGATGATTTAGAAAAATATTTTTTGATGTTTTGACTTTGAATTCTCAAAAATGTTTTTAAAGGTATTATTCTCCGTTATTCCCTTATTAATATCATTAGTTTGTTAATTATGTTATGCCCATTTTAAAGGTATTATTCTCTATTATTCCCTAATTAATATCATTAGTTTGTTAATTATGTTATGCCTATTTTTTTTACTGTTGAGAGGATTTTGGTGGGCATTGAAAGAAGAATTTATTTTCATTAATTTAAATTGATTCTCTTAAGCTATAGAAGGCTGACTTTTGGAAAACAGAACACAAATTTTTCAACTGATTTTTGTGAGATTCTGAGCAAGTGTTAGAAAGAATAGTTATTGGTTTGATTTCTCATAATGCAGAGAAATTGAATAAGAGAGTGATCAACTATTTTATCATATAGGGTTTTCAAAATGAGTTTACTGCTAGCACAATCAAGAAGCAGAGTTGCAAAACACCTTAAAGAAAACAACATAGTCTACAACGCAGCTGTTCGAGATTTGTTTTATGTGATTATTTGTTTTTTAGGCAATTGTTTCCAACACTTTGTTTCTGACCTATAACTATTTAATTTATCCATTAACGACAAGCAGGAACCCATGCCCTTCGTCTTGTTATCACTAAGTTGAAAATATACCAACCACTCCTTTAGTTAGTAATGATCTGCCACAATTTGTAGTTTTATATTTCAATCTTAAATCATCTTCCATGCAGTCACTTGCTTCTATTATATTTTAGGAATTAAATATTAAGTTATTTAAGTAGTTTCCTCCTTTGCTCCTTAAAGATTATTGGAATTTAAATAAATATTCCCACCTCCTCCACCCAAAAAAGAAATGAAGAATAATATAGTATGGAACTAATAAAAAAGCAATAATGAAATTACTACGGATGCAAGAGAAGAAAGGGATGAGAAAAAAAAGAAAGAAACAACAATAAGATATTTAAAAGAATTCAATAAAATGTCTATCAAATATATTATCTCTTTAATACAAACCATCAAACTGCTTATACAGGAAAAACCAAGAGCCTAAAATAACTCCACGACTAAATAGATAAATACAAGAAAGAATGAAAGAACTAAATTAAGGAAATATGTTGCCTGAATTCTAAAACTAAGCTAGAAAGACTATTCTGCTAACGGTTAATGGTCTACATCAATCCCCTCTTCTTGAAAAAAAAAAAACTCGACCTCGAGCTGTCTGCACATAATATAAGTTTATTATCTCCATGAAAAAAGTATATTTCATGCATATTGAAAAAATTGGAGATGTTCCACTCAAGAGGATGATCGATAACACAAGCATTGTCACTGAATTTCCTCCAACCTTTGAAAGGACCATATTTCTTCATTTTAGTTTTGTTGTAATTATACCCACTAGAAAATGTTCGTTCCGAAGATGAATCATGACCTACTCTCCTTCCTGAAATGTCTTAACATATCTATGCTTATCGTCAACTTCTTTGTATTTTGTATTCGATTCTTCAATCTTAGATTTACTTCATGATGATGTTGCAAGGCTTTATTTATCATAGTTTCAACCTTTGTATTGGACTTCAGAGTTTCAGAAGTACCAACAAATCAAAAACATGATTAGGTACCTTTGAATAAATAATTTTCAAAGTTGTCTTTCCCATAAATCGATTTATTTAAGCGTATCCCATTGTTTATTTTTATTAACACACTTAACTCGAATTATATTTCCTAAATAGCGATTAATAATCTTCGTCTGACCATCTGTTTGATGGTGTGAAGTAATATTGAATTGCAAAACCATGCCCAAACGCATCCATAAAATCTTCCAGAAATAAAGTAAAAAATTAGAGTAACGATAAGAAGTAATTGATTTTGATACCTTATGAAGACGAACTACTTCTTTGAAAAATAAAAAACCAACATTAGAAGCATAAATAGATTTTTTGTAAGCAATAAAATGTGCTATCTTGAAATAACGATCAACATAAACCATCATAGGATCATTGTCACAAGTAGTACGAGGTAATCCTAATATAAAGTCTATACTAACATCAACCAAAGGAGCTTATGGTATTGGTAAAGGAGCGTAGGAACCCGATTTATGAATATTTCATTTGGAGCGTTGGGAAACCTTGCATTTATAAACAAATTCATGCTTCAAAGAAGACCAATAATATCGTTCTTCCACAAGAGAAATAGTCATATTACGACCAAAATGTCCACCAAGACCAACACCATGTAATTCTGAAATGAGATGGAGCCATAACGACCCTTGAAAAATGCAAAGATGAGTTCATTTTAAAAGAAATACGTCTTGAATTTAAAAAATTATATGTCCCATGAATATAAGAGCTACACTTTTCCTATAACGTCTTAAATCTTCATCTTTAGCATATACATCTTTGAGATAATCGAACACCAAACTTTCATTTCGAAGAGTCCTAAGAAGATGGGCATTTCTACTTAAAGCGTCAGCCACCTAGTTCAACTTTCCACTTGTGTGCCTAATCGAAAAAGTGTATTTGTTGATTGTAGTTAACCAATGATCATGCATTCGATTTACCTTAGCTGAAGTTTGTAAGAATTTCAAAGCTTGATTGTTTGTGTTAATAACGAACTCACGATGAACAAGGTAAGTATGTATGCCATTTTTTTAGAGCTTGAACGCAAGCATATAATTCTAATTCATAAGTAAACCATTTTTTTCTTGCATCTGAATTTTTCTCACTATAATAAGAGATATGATGACTTTCTTGAGACGAAACCGCATGAATACCCATCACCGAAGCATCACAGTCAATTTCGAACGCGTTGTCAAAATCGGGCATAACAAGAACCGAAGCAATACATAACTTTTTATTAAGAGTACTAAAACTCTTATCAACATCTTCAGTCCACACAAATTTATCATGTTTCAAACAATTTGTGAGACCAACAACAATAATGTTAAAATTGCGAACAAAACGCCTATTAAAGGACTTTAAACCATTAAAAGTCCTCATGTCACAAATACAAGTATGAGTAAGCCATTATGCAATTGTTTTTGCATTAGAATCATCCACTGTAATACCCTTATCCGAGACAATATAACCCAAGAAAAAAACTTTGCTCAAAATAAAAGTGTACTTTATTTGGTTCATATACAACTCATTATCGGCCAATACTTGAAGAACTTTCATAAGTTGTTGTAGGTGTTCGTCTTCAGAGTGACTATATGTCATCAAAATAAATAACCAAAAACCGGTCTAGAAAGGGTTGTAAAACCTAGTTAATGAGTCGCATAACATTACTTGGTGCTTTAAACGATCCAAATTGCATTACAAGCCATTAATACAAACCTTCACGCATTTTAAACGTTTTTTTTTTCACCACCTTCACAGATGCGAATTTGATGATAACCATTAAGAAAATCAAGCTTTGTGAGCAACTTAGACCCAGAAAGCATATCAATCATATTATGAAGCCTTGGAATCGGAAATCTATACAGACTAATTATTTTATTTAAAGAGCGACAATCCATATACATCCTCCATCTTCCATCTTTTTTCTCTACGAAAAATTCCGGACTAGTAAAAGAACTTTTGTGAGGTCGAATCAACCTTTTCAATAAATTATTCACCTGACCTTGTAAAATATCGTGTTCTTTTGGGCTTAATCGGTAATGTGCTTGATTTGAAGAAAAAACTCCCAAAACTAAATCGATACGATGAAGGTCACGCGGCGAAGATAGAGAAGTAGGTAATTCATCCAGAAATAAAGTACCATATTTAAGCAAAAGAGGTCGTTACTTTTTAGGAATCTTTACCAAAGGCTTCTTATCTTTATGAGAACGCAATATGTGTGATTTCCATGCAACGAAGAGCAACCGTAACTACCAAAGCACTTGTTTTGCTATCACTTTGAGTTTCCAATGTAGTTGAGGATTTAAAAGGATGTCAGTAAGACTTTTTGTTTCCCATCTTTATAGAAAGATTAAGTATTTTCATAACAATGAACCGCACGAACATCGTATTTCCAAGGTTTACCAAGAAGAATATGAGTAGCATTCATATCAATTACATCACAAAGCACCGTACCTTCAAAATTCGAAAAAGAGAACTTCACAAGACATTGATGAGTTATCTTTTAAGACGACGAGCTATTGGTCCAACCAACCTGATAAGGACGAAGGTCTGGTTTTACAGGTAGACCTAATTTTTCCACTATATTAGAAACGATGTAATTATCTCCATTGTTACTGTCTATAATCACGTCACATACTTTTCCTCTAATCTCACACTTAGATTTGAAAATATTATGCATTTGAGATATGGTTTGGACGGAAATAAAGGACGAGCCATACCCACATCATGATCACCATATGCCTTGAAGATATCGTATATATAATTATTTGTTAGTACCTTCACATGGGTCTGATTAAACGTCTCTAATTATATTCTTCCAAGTGTCTCACACAGCCTAAGCATTCATCTAAGTCGGTTAGTTTGTTTACAATCTTATATAGGGTTTACTAATGAACACAAATGTGGATACCATATTCCATACATTCTCCTAAAGCCCAAATGTCCATCCTCCCCGATTTGAAGTCAATAAAATTAAAAGTATCGTAACTCGTAAGTATAATGTACCGTTTACAAGGCCTACTAAAAACATTGGACATGTCCGCAACCGAGTTGGGTTGACATCAGGCCGGTCAACTACCGAGTTGGAGTAAAAGGTAAAAAAGAAACTTGTTTTTGGGCATACAAGATTTTTAGTGGGCATATCATATAGAGACAAAATAGGGTCACTAGAAGTAATTCTTAAAGCCCCATATCCACCCATTTTTAATAATACCCATATTATCCTTATGTAATTAATGTTGATATTAATTATTAGTGTTTAATAAATAATAATTAGGCTTATAGTTAATCATTAGTGATTAATTATAATGATTAGTAGTTAATCTAATATTTGGTTTTAAAAGTTAAGGTTAGTGAGGGAATAAATTATTTTAGGGAAAAACTTTGTTTAATAGAAATAGAAGAAGAAGTAAAGAAAAACCTAGGGTTTTTGATGAAAATGAATGATTGGAATGAGGAGGGGGAATCTTCATCACATAAAGCTCAGAAAATTCACATCAACTACGATGGAGATCCTGATATGGCTGATTTTTGGATTATGAGAATGATTTTACCCAAACTCAAACACAAACTCAATTTCAAGCTGAAATGATAATTTTTATGAGCCAAATCTCGAAGAAGAATATATGGTTGAGGAACCCATTGCTAATAACACTCAGGTATGATCTTAGATAAGGTTTAATCTTGTTTTTGAAGGTTCAATTCATCAAAAGATGTTTTTTTTAAAGAGTTCGGCTAATGTTGATCTTAGATAAGGTTTAATCTTGTTTTTGTAGGTTCAATTCATCAAAAGATGTTTTTTTTAAAGAGTTCGGCTGAAATAATATTAGCCGAACCACATGCTCAAGAACAGTTCGGATGGTACGATGAGCTTGTAGAATTAGCCGAACTCTGTAATTGTAATTTGGCGCCAATGTACAATTTTCAGTTCGGGTGATAATCGGTTTTAGATTTCAGCCAAACATTAAGAACTTGTTTTTCATTGGTATCAGTGGATTATTCGGCTAAATACTTTTCAGCCGAACCTTGTAGTTAAAATTCAATGAAAACATAAGTGTCAAGGTTCGGATAAAAATTATATTATCGTATCAGCTGAACCATATAGTTGAAATATAAGAAAGAAAGAAGACCAAATGTTCGGCTGATATGTAGAACATCGAAACAACCAAACTTTTAAAAACTAAATGTTCGGCTTAATTGTTGACTATCGTGTCAGCCGAACAAATATATAAAATTTGTTTGTGGTCATCTAACCTTGCGATATTCTTATAGATTGTTATTGCACAACCTGTACCAATGTAGATATGGAAACTTCATTATTCACAAAGATAATAAAGAGTACTTCCAAAATAACTTGGTAGGTACTAAATTGGTTTTGGACTTTATTTTGTAAGTTTAAGTGATAACTTTATGAACTTTATTCTTGATCTTGCAACAATGTAGACATGGAAATCTAAACCGGAAGCAAGGTCTTGGGATGAGGAACATGTAATCAAAATTAATTATGTGCTAGTTTACGGACAACAAAGTCGAGGTGACCGGTTTGAAATGGTTTGTAAGAGAAGTGGGATAGGCGTAAGTAAGGTTAAGAAGGGTTGTGTGTATAAGCCTAAAACCTGGAGAAAGAATAAGAGTAAAACGAAGAAAACAAATTGCCCCTTCAAGATCGTTTTCAACTACAACAAACATGAACATTATTGGAGTACGAATAAAAACATGGATTGTCGTCATAACCACCCGCGTCCACAAAATCTTCATGGGCATGCCAAAGTCACAAGGTTAAATCCGTAAGAACTCGTGGAAGTAGATAAATATCGCGGACACATATGACACTGATTAAGATTCTTGGAAAATTGAAGGCGGATGACGAGAATAACAAGTCCACCATACGCACTATTTACAACGCGAGAAACCTTTTGAGGAAAAATTATTTGCAACTTAGGTTGGTTATGCAACAAGTGATGTGGTTGGCGGCGAACAATAACTACATGGTTCAAAAGAAATTGGATGAGTTTGGACAAGTGACAAATCTTTTCATTGGCCACCCGGAGTGCGTCTGATTGGCTCAATGCTTTCCGCAAGTTCTTATAATTGATTGCACCTACAAGACCAACAAATAAATGCCTTTGATGAACATAGTCGGACATACTCGACCAAGGCACCATTCACCGTTGGGTTTTGCTTTTTGGAAGACGAGAAGATTGAAAGTTACATATGGGGGTTAGAACAATGCAAGCTAATCTTCCGGGAGGATGCGCTTCCTAAGGTGATCGTAACCGACCAAGAGAAAGTATTAATGTATGTTATAAGAATGGTATTTTCGGACGCACACAACTTTCTTTGTACGTTTCATGTTTAGAACAATGTGAAGAAAAATTATCAACCGAAAATTCAGCCGCTTAAGTTGAAAGACTCAAAGAAGCTTTCTAAGCTACCAGAGGAAGAAAGAGTAAAGAAAAATAAGGAATTCAAGAAAGAATATGAAGCTAATGAAAGGTTGTGGGCTTATTTCTCCAACGAATGGATGCTTTGCAATGGTCAATTAGCGAAAACGTGTACCAAGAGAATCTTAAAATGTTTATTGCGCATTGGGGCCCCAAATACCCAAGTGTCATTACCTATTTGCGTAAGGAATAGCTGGAACCTCACAAGGAAAGGTTTGTGTGTGTGTTCACAAATCAACACAAACACTTCGACAACCAAGCTACAAGTATGGTAGAGTTGGCTCATCACCGATTGAAGAAGAACCTATTTGGTTGTGTTGACACGTTTGTGACGTTGTTTCACACGATGGGTGATTATTTCAAAACCGATCTCATAAGAATCAAAGCGGCATTCGAACATAACCCAACGGTTAGTTTGATTGGTTTAATAACCCAACGACTAGTTTGAATTTGGTCAAATTCAAATTCTGAAATTACTGCCACACAAACAATGTTCGGCTCATAATTGTTTTTCAATTTCAGTCGAACCTGGAAACATTATGAAAATTCCAGGTTTCTGTCAGGTTCGGCTGATTTAAGAAATTAAACTTTTCAGACGAACATTACTATGATAACCACATTTTCATCTTTTGAAATGTTTGGCTAAAAATGTTTTTTTCAATATAAGTTGAACCTGACAACGTTAAGAGAAGTCTAGGTTTCTGGAAGGTACTAGATAAGACCATTTTTGGTTAGTTAGCACCTTTCAGATGCTAGGGTTTAGCGCCAGGAAAGTTAGCACTTTTAGCGCCATTGTGGCTAACTAGTGCCGATGCGATGTTAAGACGAATGGCTAATGCTATCTTGACATTAATATGAAGCAAGGCTAGGGTTAGCCTAAATGAGAGGTTTAATAATCTTTTATGACATTGCTTCTTGACTGTGCGCATCAGAGGGAGTGGCGCACTATTTGTGGCTTATATTTAAGCAAAATGCTAAAACAACATATTTAGGCTCAGAAGAGCAATTTGAGGTGCATTCGTTGTGAATGAAGCGTTAAGCTATAATGTGTCTCAGGGTTTAAGCAGTAGTTATTCCCGAGTATAAAAGATGTTGCTAGAACATCAATGCTCATTCGATGCAAGTTCAAGGAACTCAGTCGTGGAATTTAAGCGACTTGAGACTAGTTTGATATGGTATGGATATTATGAGCATTGATAAGGCTACAAGTCCAATTTAGAATATTTAAGTGGAATTTTTGTTCTCAATTTGCTTGCAGAATATAAATAAAAGCATAATATTCTATATTAAGCATACGCGCATAAATATGCATAAATATGCATATATATATGTTCTTGTTGCTTAGTAGAGGGCAATGTTATAATTCTAGACCTTGTCAAAACACACCATCTACAATATCATAATTGGGTTAGGAAGAGAATATGATAACTTTGTCATATCAACATAAAATAGAGAGGTATCATTTACTTTTGCAGAAATAAAGCCAAGATTAATGAATCATGAGCAATGGCTCATAGATCAACAACGCAAATTTTTAGATGTTGGCTCGATTTTAGGAAACAACTATTTGATTTCCTAAATCAGTTTTGAATAATTTTGGAATTGTGTTTAGATATTCCGATCTACAAAGGATTTCCTATTCTAAGCTAGTTTAGGTTTTCTAATTGAGGATACCTAGATTCCCTAATTAAAATAAAACTTGGTTTCCAAGTAATCACCCTATCGTAAGCCTATAAATAGAGGCATAACCTTTAGGTTATAGGTACCTACATCATCTACATCAGTCTTGTCTAAACCCTTAGGTTATAGACATCTATCTCCTCACAAAGAAGAAGAAGTTATCTCTCCATTAGAAAGATGTAGATCCTCTCATAGCTTTAGGGCTGGGAGAGTTGGGGGTGAGTTGAGAATGTGAAGAAGAAGGGGTGTTGAGTGTCAAGTTGTGTTGTGTATTTTCTGATATGTGAATGAAGTGAATTTCTGCTGCCCGTGGACGCAGGCACATCGCCGAACCACGTTAAATCTTTGTGTCTTATGTGTTCTATGTGCATTGGCTTCCGTTGAATGTTTAGTTTTCTATTTCTGATGCCAGATCATGGAATGCCTTGAGGAACAATATGAACCTCTCGGCACAACAAACTGGTATCAGAACTTAGGTCTAGATTCTTGAAATCTAGGGTTTGCTCGTTTGAATTGGGTGAGAAATAGTGTTTGAAGATATCAAATTTGAAGAAGAACACAAATATGAGATCATGTTTTTAACAGACTTTGTGGTGAAGAATTGTGATAGGTCTGAATATTGTGTTGAAGATTAGTGATAGTGTTTGAACTATGGTGCAAGGTTGTAATAATTCAGTCAGAAAACGTGAGGTAAAACTATTTTTCGGCAACATTTGGTGAATTTTGGAAGTTATTGTCGTAATTTTTTGAAGATTAGATATCATAAACGGACTTCTGAATAGGAAACTTTGAAGTTTACGGTATGCTGAATAAGAAGAGGATATATCCAAAAAAGACATACTTAAAAATCAAAGTAAAAGCCCATAAGAAGATGCATCAATAGGCATATTGTGAATTAAGTTATATCGGTTTGAAGATCAGAGTTACTTTGGAATTCAGAAAGTTTTTTTGAATCCTCATATGAAGAATCTTGAAGACAAGGTCGTTTGAATTGCATCAAGTTGAAGAGGTGGATTTTCTGGCTTGACAAGCACCGTTTGAAATATCAATTACTCATAAAGTAATGTATTTGAAGTGTTTCATGTTCGTTGATTGTTAATTGATACACTTTTGAAGTTGAAGCTCTACTTGAAGGAATGATTTGACATTAGTATACTTCTTGAATCATAAACCCTATGTATTCTGCACAGCTTCGGGTAAGTAATTTTATAACCTTATGAACTAGTTTGATAAAGGTGTGTGGTTATTTTGGTTTTTTACCCTGCTTGTTTTGAGACTCTTGTGGACTATTTTGGAATACCTTGCTGGTTTCCGCTTGAATGTGTTTGCTTTTCAAGCCAAGTTGCAAGGAAAAAAGAGTATTGTGTTTGAAGTACAAGTACAAGTTTAATGGTTTGTACGTTGGAAGAGGTAAAGATACGAAATTGAATTCGTCAAAATCCTTAGAATTGTTCGAAGTACCAAGGGGAACAATCGTGAATGTTATCATTAGTTCAATCATGTTGTCCTTGACGTAGTCAAAGGAATTGAAGAAGAAGTTAAACTCAAGTTTACCTCAGTTGCATGGTGTAGCGAGTATTGCAGAAACCTATTAGTAGGTTTCATGTGAGAATTATCGACCGTTTGAATGTCTTAGTGTTGTGAGATCACTAGTGGAGGGTTGATAAATTCTGGTTAAATAGTTTTGTTTCATGAAGAAGTGCTTGAAGCAGGTGGATATAAGCATATTGCATTGTTCGTGATCAATTGAAGAGACGCTGTAAACGATTTCCTATATGGAGATATTGTGTATGGTGGAGCTGTAGTTTCTTCTTCTGATTTGAGAGAAGTGATTGAAGATAAAGTCGACACAGTATTCGGCATATGCACCTTGGGCATATAATTGAAGAATGGTTTGTTTGAATGTGTTGAGTTTAAAGCTTACTTGAAGAGTAAGCTTATGAGCATTGGATTTCTGCAGGCTTTTGTTTTTTATACAACAATGTAGGAGAAGAGTTTTTTGGTACCGTTGAATACCACAAATATGGTACGTCTGAATCATCCATTTCGATGTTTGCAGGCACCTCTTTTTTACTGTTTTTGAAAGAGGATCTAGGTGGTTTGATACCTTTGTTGTTTTGATGATATTTGGCGGAGAATGAAGGTATTTACCTTTTGAAGTTATCTAGTTGAAGAAGTGCAAGACCGTGGTACAAAAATAACAGATTGATCATGTAGATATGTTCCGTTCTTTTAGGAAAAAACTCGGATGCAAGGAACAAGGTATCATTGTGGCACTTCACAATTATAAGGTATAATACTAAATGTGAAGTTTATAGTTAAGTGAAGAAATCGTAAACTATTTGAAGAATGTGGTATGTGAATTGAATTGAATTGAATTGCCTTTTGTCGTAAGAAAGAGCATTGGAAAACATGGAAATAAGTTTCAAATTCAGACGTGAATGTTGGAAAATGAAGGTCTAGTGATGATGAAGGATATGTGGAAGTTCTCGAGTGTTTGAATGTTTTTGTAACATGTGCATCCTCTAGGGAATGGATTTTTTATTTCGTTTAAGAGTTGGAGTTTGAAGTTGGAGATATTAAGCATTTTTTTGAAGTTTTAGATGCAACTTGAGAAGTTTGAAGTTATTCGGTGTGTATCGAAGTTTAAAGAAGAATTTGAAATCATTAGATCCATTTGACTCTGTGGGGTTTAAAGTTGTTTAAAATGTGGAGTATTGAAGGAGTTTTTCTAATGAAGTTGCATTGATAAAGAGATTGAAGAGGGGAAATTTGTACTATTAAATATGGTAGTATAAGTACTAGATAGTGTGTAATCTGATACAGTTGAAAACTAAGTCGTGCAGTTAGGACATGAAGTTAAAGAACACAGAATCATGCAGTTTAGGACTTTGTGAACATTGTGTGAAGGTGGAGAAAGAATCAAGCTTGAAATAGAAAGTTCCAGTTTTGAAGATATGAAGATATCATGAATATCACCACATGATATACTGGAATGGGTTCACATATATGTTTGGAAACTTACAAAGACTGCATCTTTGTAGGGTATGAATTATTTCATCTTTTGAAGAAAACTTCGTCGGTATGGGGGGTACACCATATAATTGCATGTGATGAAATGTTGAACTCCATATTTAAAGACGAAGTGTTAGAATATGAAGAAGTAGGGTAGAGGAATAACTCAAATTTGACAATTGAAGTGGTGAGTTGAAGTCAAAGACTATATCCTACAAGTTAAAGCAAATATGCAAGTTCGAAGAATATCTGCATGTGAAAATTTATGAAGTTGAAGACGTTATGAGTCCATAGATGATTGGATTTGTTGAGAAATCAGTAAAGTTGCAAGAGAAGTGGTGGAGTTCAGGTAAGGCCTTTATGGACTTAATCCATGTCTTTTGAGTTTGCTACACTGTTTGAGTGTATGGTGTCTTTTAGACATAGTTGCATCCCTGATAAGGGAACGAATTTGTGAAGCACATGTTGAGGCACATTGCAACCTTAAGAGGGATTTGAAACACCTTTTGATGTGTTAGTGTCGCTTGACACATTTGAATTTTTGAACCTTAGACAAGGATTTTCGAAGTTGTACCAGTGCAACGTCTTCGTATGATTGAAATATTGAAGCCCATTTGTGGGAGTGCATCATCTTTGGGATGATTGAAGTATCAAATCATCATTAAATGATTGAAGAACTGAAACCTTATGAGGGATTGAAATTCGAATGGTTGGCACCTATGGGTTAGTGAAGAATTGAAGTCCTTTATGGAATTGAAGCATCTTCGGATGATTGCCACCTTCGGGTGATTGAAAGGAAGTAGAATACGAATCCGTGGAAAGTGAATGTCGAGATTTCATGCCAACGTGGATAAATCGGAAAATACTGAAGTTGAAGTTGTCCTAGAAATCTTGCCAAGGTGGAGAACTGTAAGATGTTAGCTCGATTTTAGGAAACAACTATATGATTTCCTAAATCAGTTTTGACTAATTTTGGAATTATGTTTAGATATTCCGATCTACACATGATTTCCTATTCTAAGCTAGTTTAGGTTTCCTAGTTGAGGATACCTAGGTTCCCTAATTAAAATAGAAATTGGTTTCCAAGTAATCACCCTATTGTAAGCCTATAAATAGAGGCATAACATTTAGTTTACATGTATCTACATCATCTACACCAGTCTTGTCTAAACCCTAGGTTATAGACATTTATCTCCTCACAAAGAAGAAGAAGTTATCTCTCCATTAGCAAGATGTAGATCCTCTCATATCTTTAGGTCTAGGAGAGTTGGGGGTGAGTTAAGAATGTGAAGAAGAAGCGGTGTTGAGTGTCAAGTTGTGTTGTGTATTTTCTGATATGTGAATGAAGTAAATTTCTGATGCCCGTGGACGTAGGCACATCGCCAAACCATGTTAAATCTCTGTGTCTTATGTATTCTATATGCATTAGCTTTCGTTGAATGTTTACTTTTCTGTTTCTAATGCCAAATCCTGGAATGCCTTGAGGAACAATATGAACCTCTCGGCACAACACGAATCATCTATGATATTTGATGCTCAACAATCTACTGTTTTTTATAGTAAAAATGTTAATTCTGGACAAAGGTATGCTGGTAATAGTAGATGAAGAACAAGAGGGAATTTTGGAAATGGAAGAGGTAGAGCAATAGCTTCAATTATAAGAATTCACAAGATTATGGATATGGTAATGATGGAAATAGTATAAGTGATTTTTCTCAAATGGACTGTCAGATCTACAGGAAGAAATGGCATTATGCTAGTAGATGTCATTTCAGATATCATCCAGCAACACTCAATAGTAATACTTCAACAAGTGGTGCAACAAATGTTGTGCACAATACCTTCTTATCCTTTAATAAGAATACTTCTTTTGATCAAGATGCTTTAATGTCAAGTTTTCCGCAATGGGGATCTGATTTTGGTGCACCAGCTTATATGACTGGAGATGAGACTTTATTAAATAATTCTTCTACTTACAAAGGCAAGGATCATGTCCAAGTTGGCAATGGTAAGTCTCTAGCTATTACTTCATTTGTAAATTCTAGTATTACAACATCTGAAACTAGTTTTAGGCTGAACAAAGTTTTATTAGTGCCTAAAATGAAGCATAATTTGTTATTTGTAGCAAAGTTTCACAAGGATAGTTCATGTTACTTTAAGTTTGATCCATATGGATATGATATTAGAGATGGTAAAGTAGTCAATAATTTGTATCCTATAAATCATTTCTCCCTTTTACCAGAATATTCTTTGTCAGCTATTTTATCTGCATCTCCTAGTGTCTTGCATGATAGGTTAGGACATCCATCAAGTCAGATAATTCAAAAGCTTCACTCAAATAAACAAATTGTTCTAATTCCTCTTTTACTCCAAATTTGTGTCATCCTTGTCAACTAGCAAAGAGTAAGAAGTTACCTTTTTATTTATCCAATTCTCATACAGAAAAACCTCTATCTTTGATTCATTGTGAAGTATGGGGTCCAACTGTTCCTTCTTTACATGGTTATAATAAAAGTCAAACTGTTCCTTCTAGTAGAATTTTGGTTAGGATTTCTTGACCTAAACACCAAAACATAATGGTCTTTATTAAAGAAAGCATAGACACATAACTGAGATGGGAAATACTCTATTGTTTAATTTATTTTGTCCAAAAGAAATATGGTATGATGTTTTTCTCACTGCCACTTATCTTATAAACAGAACACCAACTCGAATTTTGGTTTTTAGATCTCTTTTTAAGGTGTTATTTGAAGTGCCTCCAGATTATTCTTTTCTTAAAGTGTTTGGTATAGTTTGTTATCCTTATCTTGCTCACTCAAGAGCAGATAAATTATCTCCTAAATCAGTCAGATGCATTTTCATTGGGTATAGTCCATTGAATATGGGCTATAAATGATATAATCCAATTTCTAAAAAGCTTTATATATCAAGACATGTAGTGTTTGATGAATCACAGTTCTATTTCACAAATTCTGACTCATCTTCAAATTTATTTCCTACTTTTGTTGTTGAGTCTGATTCTACTACTAGTTCAATTGAGTCTTCTCCTACTAGTACAATTGTTACTAGAGCTCAAGGAGGCATTTCAAATCCAGAGTCTTTTCCAAATATTTTTTTATGTGTCAGTCAAGCATTCATTGTATCATACTTATATGTCTTTATTGGCTACTGAAACTGAGCCAAAAACTTTTAAGTCGGCTATCAAACATCCAAAGTGGAAAATTCAATGACAAAAGAATATGATGCTTTAGTAGGTAAATGGTACTTGGGATATAGTAACTCCAGAGCCTCACATGAATATTCTAGGTTCTAAGTGGGTATATAAAATCAAGCAGAAGTCAAATGGTACTATTGATAGGTATTAGTCAAGGTTGGTAGCCAAAGGATATGATCAACAAGATGGTATTGATTATAATGAAACTTTTAACCCTGTAGTGAAGAGTACTACTGTCAGAGTGGTTATTTGTACGACAATTACTTATAATTGGCAGATTAGACAATTAGATGTAAGTAATGTAATTCTGCATGGATTTTTAGATGGAGATGTTTATATGTCACATCCACAAGGTTTTACTCATTCTGATTATCCTTTCAACTATGTTTGTCATCTAAAGAAAAGTTTGTGTGGTTGAAACAACCTCCAAGGGCTTGGTTTCACAGGTTCAACAATTTTCTTATCAGTTATGGGTTCAAGAAGTCATCTTCAGATAATTCAATATTTGTTTGTACTTCTTCAAATGGTATGCTTGTTTTGTTGTTATATGTTGATGACATATTATTGATTGGGAGTTCTTCTGATTTGATTGATACTTTAATAATTTCACTCAAGAAAAAGTTTGCATTGAAAGAGTTAGGTGAGTTGGGATATTTTCTTGGTATAGAAGCTGTAAGAAGTTCTGACAGAATTATTTTAACTGAAAAGAAGTATACTATGGAGTTATTAGAAAAATATAATATGTTAGATTGCAAGCCTTGTGAAACTCCTGTGGTAAAGGATCCTAGAGCTTATGTTAATGATGGGACTAATCTAGATGATCCTAGTCAGTATAGAAAAATTGTTGGTGGTTCACAGTATCTAACAGTTACTAGGCCAGATATTTATTTTGGAGTAAATTATGTTTCTCAGTTTATACATTCACTATCTCATATTCATTTTCAAATTGTTAAAAGGATTTTGAGATACTTAAAGGGATCTGTTGGAAAGGGAATTGTCTTGAAAAAGAGTGAATTAAGTAGTTTAAAGGCATTCACAGATTCAGATTGGGCAGGATGCCCAGATACTAGGAGGTCTACTTTAGGTTATGTTATTTTCCTTGGTGACAATTTGGTGTCTTAGTTTTCTAAAAAGCATCAGACAGTTTCAAAATCTTCAGCTGAATACAAGTGTTTGTTTGTTGCTTCAGCTAAATTACAATGGCTTGCTTCATTATTGTCTTAGTTAAATATATTAGTTAAATCTCCAGCTATTTTGTTATGTGATAACACAAGGTCATTATCTTTGGCATTTAACCCAGTTTTTCATGCCATGACAAAGCACATAGATTCAATTTCATTCAATCTGGGAATTAGTGGAGAAAGGTTTTTTGAAGATGCACCATGTACCGAGCCAAGACCAGCTAGCTGATCTTTTCACAAAAGTTTATGTTTTCCAACTTTTTCAAGACTATTATTACAGCTAATAGGGTTATCACCATCTTCTCAAGAATCTGTCTCTTAAATTCTTATTTTAGTTCTTAGTTTGTCTTCTCTCTTTTTTGTGTCAAACTGTAATTGATTCTCTCAATATCAGTTTGAAGGGGGAGTAATGGATATATATGTAAGTCAAGATAGTTAGTAAAGTCAAGTATTGACTTGACCTTAGTCTAGTCCAGCTATTCTTACACCTTATTTTTTGTATAAATATCCTGTAATAACTCTTTAATGAGTTACTGAAATATTTTCATAATAAACAGATTATTTGTTTCTCACTTTGATACCAGTAAAAGAAAGCTAAGGTTTAGGAAATGTCCCTTCTAATCTTATCATCCATGTCTTCCAACTCGTTACAACAACAATAAGAACGTTAAATCTCCTTATAACAATTTTAAAGAGAAAATCAAAATCTAATTTCCAAAAAGAAAACGATTTCGAAAAGAAGGGGAAATTAGGTTAAAAGGATATTGAAAGAAAAAATAAGGTTCCAGACTAGAAATAAATAACGAATGAGTAAAACTTCATCGTTCCATGCATGCTCGTCAAAAGAAATAAATATTGGTATCGTCTGCTATGAAAATGTTATTGAAATAAGATGAAACGCTCTTGCAAAGAGATGTAAACGATTCAACCAAGGTTAGGCTCCAATGGCATAAAATGTAAATTTTTAGTCAAAATAAGAGAAGATATGAGAAGTAAACAAGGTAAAAGACTTAGCAGACAGATTAATAACATGTTTTCCTCCGGCCCCCATTCCCTAGTATATTTGTGACGTGTAGGTCTTTAGATGAAAGCAAGTAGACTGTTATCTATTTGAGGTTGAACCAGTTGACCCTGACCTAGTATTTTGACTGGTTAAATGTCAGGTCCGGTTCTTAAAACATTGATCCAAGGTTCATCCACACGTATGTTCTGAAGCTAATTTTTTTATAAATACCAATAATACCCTTTATATATATCAATATAGAAGCAAATCATATTTCATTAGGTCTGAATTTTCTCTCTCAATCTGTATTTTGGAAATCTTTGGAGAAGGATATGGTCCTTAATCATTCACAAATTAAAACTTAGATTTTTATAATCGGTAAGTTATTTTACTCATTATTGATCTTAGTAAGGTTTTCATTTTTATTTTTTCTTCTAAAACTTATTTTTAGGGCTTCTTCATTTATTTCTAGATTTTCTAATTGGGGTTTTCTTCATTTATCCAATAAAATCTCAAAATTTCTAGAGGGAAATAGGGAAAGTAATGATCTGTCCATGATAGAAATCTATCGAATCGATGATGATTTAATGTAGAGAGATCGTTGATATTGAAATCAAAAACCTAACATCAACAACTCACATCGCAAATCTTGGTCCTGGAATGATGAGAATCTCATTGATTTCTCATGCTCTCCATTTCAACTTGATAGATCTACCACTAATCCGGTGTACCATTCTCTTCAACCTCCTTCTGGTAAGGACTTGGATGTTTTTCAATTTTGCAAAATTTGCTTTTTCTAGAGTATTAGTTTTGTTCTGGTAAATTCTTGTTTTCAATTGATTTTCTAAGATTTTAGCAATGCTTACTGATATCTTAATGAAATAATTCTCCCTTTACATGCTTCTGCTTTGTTACTGATGAGTAATTCTCTGATAACTCTTGTTCAAGGATGATTCAGGTGCGTTCGAAAGAAACCTGAAAATTGGTGACACTCCACTTTAAAGATCATCTTTAAAGCGATGGATAAATGTAAGCACCTAATACTTTTTTTTCCTAATTATAGTTTTAATTATTTTTTGAACAATAAGACTTAGAGTTTACTCCTTATTTTTGTAGCTAGGATATGGTTTTCGGGTTAGAATAGTAATGAAAATTTTATAAGTTTGATTTTATGTTGAGATTTTCTTTGGAAAAGGTAATGTGTAGTTAGCTAGACTTAGTACATACAAGTGGAGAGTTTAACTTGGATCTTTCTAATATCACTAAACTCGCAGATATGTTTACATGGTACTATGGTAGGTTAAATTATGTTTATTTGGCATACAAGGTTTCGACCTGATCTTAAAAGACAATTGTAGCATCTAATTTTAATTTCTTTATATAAGTCATGCAACAACTCAGTATATACAATCGTCCTTGATAGGTGTCGAGGTCCCAAGTCCCCAAGGCCCATGAACTTTTATTATATGCATATAGTTTTATACATGTACCTTAGTAAATTGGATGGGGTGGGATTTGAACCCTAGTTTATAGTGTGGAAGCCCAATTATACCATCACACTATCTTTATAAATTTGACATAATAATACACATTTATGTTTTTATAGATATATCCCAACAGTCCCCCACCTATATTTTAAAAACATTGAGCAAGTGTTATATATCGGTGCATAAGCAAAGGTGCCTTTCGACTTAAACCTTTACATAGGACTAAACTTTCTAAGTATAAGGTGTTTAGAGTAACTCGCGTCTTGAACTCTAACTAATGATAGATTATTTAACACACACACAACTATATCTAAATTAAAGTTCTAAAGTTTGCACCTTAAAGCCATTTGTTTATCCCTTTTTTTAACGAACGATCTAGAGAAGTTCCCAAGTTCTCATAGAAGGTGGCCACACCTTCACATTCATATAAGTGAGTTTATCAAGAATACTCTTGTATTTAATTTCCAACTCTAAGTTAAGAGCTATAGACATCATTAGGAATTAAGTACTCAACATGTTTCTCGCTTCAGGATATCATGCTATGGGAATGTATGACTCTATTATTTATAACTTCATATAGTCCCTTTGAACCTATTTCTAGGTTGGGTGGTCGAGTACCGTAGGCCCCTCTCCCGTTAGTCGAGTCCATAAATGACCATTAATTCCCCTTCCCTGCACCTGACTCGCTGTTGTGCTACCGAAGGCCTTGGAGAAGTCGGAATATGAGAGCACTCATCTTGGAGTAGAACTTCTATTCAGGCAGATCCCATTTTGACTTTGATAGATGGAATCATCTCACGCCATATGTACTGAGAATATTCGAGAGACGTGGTACAAGCACGGGAAAAGTCAAATCGGGTTATCCTCATCCTACGTAGGAAGAAGCAGCGCGTCCCGATTTGACTTTTTATTAGAGAGCAACCTTTCTTCGTAAAGCGGGATTCCTAAACTTAACTAAATATGGAAGCTCTACTGAAAAAAGTACTCGAAAATAAGACCTTTTCTTAATGGAGTCTCTTGAGGGTTCTTTGCGGAAAATACAGAAGGAAACGTGTTTAGAAGAGAAATTGGATGCATAAAACGTGAGTTCCAGAATTGACATGTCCTACTTATTTTCTTTTCCCGTTTGTTCCTGAAGTTTCATTTAAGAGGTTACCTCTTTATTTTTAGAATTACTAGGAGGTCCATATCTTAACTTCGTGTCAAATAGACCTTACCTTCCACTTCAGATCGGATGAATCACTTCGGGCAGTTAGCAATAATTTTTCTTTGGACTTCCGGAAATCTATTTCATGTAGCTTGGCAAGGAAATTTTGAGTCTAGGCATTCCCCGACAAGCTTTACACCTCAATATTGTCCAGGGCCCGCTTACGAAAAGTGGAAATAGAAGCCAATCAGTTTCGAGTGAATGAATATTCTGAGATAGAATGAGAAAAATCAAAGGTACTTGATTCAAGCCCTCCGTTTTGGACTTAGAATGATTAGAGTAGGACCGAGAGAAAGACCTTACAACCTCCTTCCCAGTGAATCGCTTGGAACTTTGACTAAAAGCAAATTTCTCGATCGGAGAGGCCATATCAAGCTGATCTTATTCCCCAGATATCGTCATTGCTTCTTCTTAGGGAAAGAATTTCATGACTCGTGGGCCTTCTATCTCCATGCTTTCAAACTTGAAAGGTTTGTTGGTATCATCAACACGCTTTCTTTCATAGAAGAAACGAACACCTTAAAATTGTTGGAAATAATTGTACAAAAAATAAAAAAATCACACATAACAAATCTCAAACAGCTGAGTTACGGACTAGGTTGATCTACAACTGATTGTGCTAGCAATCTACTCTTGTCAAAAACCCTTTGTGATAAAACAACTAATCACTCTCTTGTTCAATTTCTCTGCACTATGAGAAATCGAACCAACAACTACTCTTAATAACACTTGCTTAAAATCTCACATATCAGTTGAAAAACTTTTTTTTCCTCTTTTCCAAAAAAATCAACCTTTAATTAATGAAAATAAATTCGCATTAATTACCCACAATTAATCCTACCTAACGGTTAGAAAACGGATAAAATATAATAACAAAATTTAAGGCAATTAATTAGAGAATAATTATCTTAAAACGTTTTTTTTTTTAAACCAATACTCAAATCTGTAAAAATTAAGTTTCTGGATCATAAGACCTCCTAAGACCCCTAAGGCCCCATGCTCCCATACTTCTATCATATACATATAGTTTTATACATATGCCTTAGTAAATTGGATGAGTAAGATTTATACCTTAGTCTCTAGAAGTCCAAAATTATACCATCATACAATCTTTCTAAGTTTGACGTAATCCTACATATTCACATTTTTATATATATATCCTAACAAAACCATTTACAGTTAAACAAAGGTTATTTTGATTTTGGGTCCTAAAAAAGTGTCTCATAAGTTTCAAATTAAGGGGGGAGAACAGAATTTGAGGGGAGATAATGGTAAACAATCAAGAGGTACTAGAAGGTGGAGATAATGCTAATAAAAGGGCGCGAGATGCAAGCTTAGATAGAGATGAAAAAAGGAAGCTCGCTAGATGGAGAGAAATCTTCACATCTCAACACTCTTCTGCAGTAGCTATAAATCCTAGTTCGGATCGTCTTCATCTTGTGTCCTTGTTTGGGGAAAAAAGGAAGTTTATAATCCTAGAAAGAAAGTCTTATGAGTTCTCTATGGAACAGTTTGGAAGAAGGCAGCTATTACGCATCAATGAGAAAGGAAAAAATGGACATAGATCGTGGCTAACTTTCTCTTCAAACATGTACATCTGGCTGTTAAATCTACTGTTTGTGGCTTGCAAACTGGAATCTCAAAAGCTAAAATGGCATATCAGAGATGAAGCTGATACATGTCTGGCAGAGATGAAGGAAAACTCCAATGGACAATACCTGAAAATTTCTAGATTCATAAAGGAAGATGGCCATCAAACATTCTCATTACGCTTCCCTACGGGTAAAAAGAGAATATACATGATATTAACAGGTAAAGCTATTTAATCCTTTGGTCTAAGCCATAAATGGAAGTCATCTAGAAATCACAATCCTCTCAAATTCCCCTCCCCTTCAGACTTCCCTGACCTCAAACCCAACACTAGTCTCAAGAATCAAATAAAGGATATAACATATATGGTAGGATGTGTGGTAATCACGGAAGCTAAAGCATGGAATGAAATAGCAAGCATGTTTAAAAGAAAACTTCACAGGTCAGATTTCTTAGAGCTAAAAATCCTTTCCCAAACATCTGCATTGTTCTTTGCTAATGAAAAAGAATGGATGGGTTTATGGTCTCCTATCACATGGAACGAAAAACGCATTTCATTAAGAGTAAGCCGTTGGAATGGAGATCTAAAAAAACAACAGACTAATGAAGAAAAAATTGCCAACGAATCTTTAATTCCTATTCAGCTTCATTCCTTTGTGAAGAGTGGATAAAGATCAGAGGCCTCCCTTTTGCTATGTGGTCTCATGATAATCTGTCTGCTATTGGAACCAAGCTAGGAGGATTGGGTGAAATCAGTAAGGAAATCCTTTTGAGAAAACATAGAAAATACATTAGCATCTCTGTGCTGGGAGACTTGATGGAAATACCGGCAGTGTTGCTAATGGATTTTTCCGGCACAATCTGATTATTGTCGATTGAATGGGACTATAAACATCCGGCTGAAGATAATATCTCAATCTTGGATTATAGAAAGTTATGCAAGGACTTTTACAGCTCAGTTAAAAGTAAAGTCAAACATGCTCTTGCTAAGGCTGTCAGCTCGGAGAAGGACATCGCCAGTTAGAGCAGACAAAGGCTGGAAGCTAGCCTAAGGAAAGAAGAAACAAGGCCTTATTTCAGTGCATGTGATGCTTCTGACAAAGATAATTTTATCTCAATGGATAAGCGAGTGTTCAAACCAAGTATATGGGCTTATAAGCAAACCTCTCCTATCAGCAAAGATACATTTATCTTATACCCATTGGACAATAGCCCAGAAAGAAACCAAGTCAAGAAACTAGACCATGTAATCGACCCACCTGAGTCACAAGACTCTCACAATAATTCTGAAAAATTAAGGATTTCTTACCCTAATCAATTGTTGAAATTGGAGATTCAGGTGGTTTTGAATTCTGAATCCGGAGAATCAGACGAAGCTCCTCTTACTCTCCCAACTCAAAAAGAAGTCTCATCCAGCTGTGAGAAGTCAATTGCTGGATTGATGGAAGTCCTCGGTTCAAAATCCAACATATTTAACATAAAAGAAGCAGCAGTCTTGGAGAAATTGGGGGAAATCCAAACAGGTAAGGGAGATCAACCCATTTTACTTCGTGAGACAGTTTTATGTCTTATTGATCTTTGCAACGAAATTGGAGGCAGGGAGGAATCTCAACAATGTCAAATAAACTCTATAATGTCTCATTTGGTCTGGAATTTCAAACAAGAATGGCTTATGTAAGAGAACAGAAAGAAAAAAAATGATAGGATAGACAATGAACCTAATGAACCTTTTGTTGTTGATGCCACTGAGGTTGGAGCTAATTTCACTCCAGAAGAAGCAAGGAGAGGATTGGCAGCTGATGGAAGGATTCAAAGACAGTCAATGAGTGATTTGAAAATTATGTCATGGAACATATGTGGATTAAACTCTTTTGAAAAGATGGGGGCTTTGCAAGAATTAATAAGCAAACAAAGATGTTGTTGTTGTTTGATACAGGAAACAAAATTGATGAAAGTTACAGGTTGGTTAGTGAAACAGCTGTGGTATAATGACTCTTATGATTGGTGCTGCCTACCCTCTAACGGTGCTAGTGGTGGCTTGTTGGTTATATGGGATGCCGAAAAATACTCAAAATTGGATGAGCTATCTGGTAACTACTTTATCTCTGTCAAATTGCAAAACAAATCAGACCTATTTGTATGGGTTCTTTCAAATGCCTACTCAAAACCAACCTATTGTGAGAGGATTCCATTTTGGGAAGAAATAAATAGCATTAGAGAATGGTGGTTAGGTCCCTGGTGCTTAGCAGGTGATTTCAATGCTACTAGAAGTGAAGAAGACAGAAATAAACCTAGAGTGATTTAAGAAACATAAATTTTCTAAACCACTTCATAGCTCATTGGGGTTTAATTGACTTAGCACTAAATGGCAGTGTTTTTACTAGATCTAATGGTAGAGAAAACCCCTTTCTTACAAGAATAGACAGATATTTATTAAGTCAAGATTTTGAGGAATATTGTTCTCAAGCCATGCAGGTGGCTTTGCTTAGACTGCTCTCTGATCACAGCCCATTACTCCTAGACTGCAATCCTAGAACAAAAGGAAATCCCTATTTTAAATTTGAAGCTCATTGGTTAGACCATATAGAATTCATTCCTAAGATGACCCAATGGTGGAATACTTTAGAATTCAGGGGCAAACCAAGTTACAATTTTGCTATGAAGCTACTGAACATAAAATTATTTCTAAAAAGCTGGGCTAAGGAAGCTTTTGGGGATCTCAAGCAGCAATTCAGGTCACTTGAAGACTCTATAAAGCAGATGACCTTTGAAGAAACAGGTCCTCTCAATGAAAGTCAGTTGGAAAAAGACTGCAGGCAACATTGGAGGTCAGAAAATTAAAGCTGATAGAGAGAAGGAAGATAATCCAAAGAGCTAAAATAAGGTTCAACTTGGAGGGTGATAGAAACACAGGTTACTTCCACAAGATGGCAAACTCAAGAAAGAAAGCTAACACTATTGTGAAGCTAGTGATAGAGGGTGAAGACTGTTTTAATCAAACTAAAATAAAACAAGAAATCCAACACTACTTCCAGAACCTCTTCAAAGAAAAACACAACTATACTCCTGATTTTAGTGGGCTGGACTTCAAAAGAGTTTCCGCAGAAGAAAATCTACTTCTTGAAGCATATTTTGGGGAAGAAGAAGTCCACAACATCTTAAAGAATTTTGGAAAACACAAAGCTACAGGACCTGATGGAATGATAATGGAGTTCTACACAGCATGCTGGGACATTATTAAAGCTGACTTGCTTTCTGTTTTGCAGGAATTCCACAATCTGGAACGCATAAACTGGAGATTGAGTTGCTCCTTCATAACATTAGTACCAAAGAAAAAAATACTCTTGCACTCCAAAGGATTTCAGGCCTCTCGGTCTCATCGGCAGTGTATATAAAATCATTGCAAAACTTCTTACAGAAAGGCTCAAACTGGTAATGCCCAAGCTTATATCTGATTATCAAAGTGCATTTGTTAAAGACAAGCAAATTCTAGATGGGGTTCTAATAGCAAGTGAATGTGTTGATGCAAGACAAAAACAAAAAATTCCTGGTATCCTTTGCAAAATAGATATGGAAAAAGCTTTTGATAATGTTAGATGTGCTTCTCTTCTTAAAATTCTAGAGAAGCATGGTTTCTGCAAAAAATGGAGAATGTGGATTCAGTGGTGTGTCATCAGCAAACCTGGCAATTTTGGTTAATGGAAACTCCACTGAGAAATTTGCTCCCTCAAAAGAACTAAGGCAAGGTGATCTACTATCCCCTTTCCTCTTCCTATTGGTAGCCGAAATCTTAACAAAACTTCTATAGGAGGCTAGAAAAAGAGGAAAAATTAATGGTTTTTCTGTGGCTCAGGATGGAGAAATGGTATCCCGTCTGCAATTTACGGATGACACCATAATCTTTTTGAATGAAGACACTCAAGAAGTTAGAAATTTGACGGTAATGCTAATGTTATTTGAAGTATTAACAGGATCAAAACTCAATCTGGAGAAAAGCACAATGACAAGCATATGAGCGGATGAAATCATAAAAATTCTGGCAGATGAGATAGGTTGCAAGATAGAGACACTTCCGATTAGATATCTGGGCCTACCTCTTGGAGCTACACTAAGAGCATATTCAGTATGGGAGCCTGTGATAGAGAGAATGGAGCAGAAATTGGATGTGTGGAAGACTAAATATCTCAATAAAGCCGGAAGAATCACTCTGATAAAAAATACGCTCACTGCACTGCCCACATATTATATGTCTCTTCTTACATTACGTTCCAAAGTGGAAAAGAAGATGGTGAACATAATGAGAAGATTCTATTGGGGAACAAAAGGAAATAGGCTCAAAATGTGTTGGATCTCATGGGACAAGATGTGCATGCCAAAGGAAAAGGGAGGTCTTGGCCTAAAAAACTTAAGGATGGTAAACAAAACCTTATTATCTAAATGGATTTGGAGGTACTCTAAGGAAAAAAAGACAACTATGGAGAAGAATAGTACAACAGAGAGCTAGCATTAAGGAAGATGATATAGTTCCAGTTGATTTAAATACCTCTCAAGGAATGGGTCTTTGGGAAGGCATTCTCAGAGCCAAGCAGTGGTTAAAGAATTGCATGGGCATTGTTGTAGGAAATGGCAAAAGTCTGTATTTTTGGCATGACAATTGGCTAGGTGGTGGTATTTTGAAAGAACATTTTCCTTCGATATACAAAAAGGCAGGCACAAAATGGAGTAGTATCTCAGAGTTTGTGGATGCGCAAGGTAACTGGGAACTCAAGACTGGTTCATTAGCCTCACCCAGTACAAGATACGACTACATAGAGCTAATGACGAAGACTGGCACACCTTCAACATTTTCGGAAGAGGACGACACAGTAAAGTTTTTTGATGAGGTAAATAGTAAGTTTCCAAACAAAAAATGTTATGATTTTATCAAGGGTAACGGGGAAACGTCAGATGCTCCTTTCTCTAAATTTTTATGGCACAAGGAAATCCCACCTAAAATTTCTACTCTACTATGGTATGCATTCCATAAGTCCTTGCTCACATTATCGAATATGCAGTATAGAAATATTCTTGTTCCCGACTTAACTTGCAGGCTTTGTGAAAAGGAAGAGGAGGATTCCGATCACATCCTATTTCACTATGAGTACTCGAGGAAGATTTGGTTCTATTTCATTAAAGCTTTCAAGATTTATTGGTGTATGAATGGCAATCTACAGCAAAATTTTGAAGCTTGGAATCACAACGTCTTTTCGGGAAGAAACAAAAAGCTTTGGGAATGGCTTCCTTATACCATTATATGGAGTATTTGGAAAGAGAGAAATTCTAGAATATTTGAGGGGAAGAAAAAAACGGTGGAAGATTTAATCCTAGAAGTGAAATCTTCTCTAATATTATGGGAATCAAAACTTAATCTTTTTAGTGGCGTTCCTATTAGTAGCATTCTATTTAATTGGAAAGCTGTAGTGTGTAAATTGTCTCGCCATCCCTTCTTTTATCATGTGATGGACTGTATTCCTTTTCTTTTTCAATATATGAATTGAAACTTTTTCGTCAAAAAAAAACAACCATTTACAGTTGTATTTCTAAATACATTGTCACATGACTGGAACTCATATAGGTATTTCATATAAAAGAAATGATCACAAGAATAATTCAATAACTCTACCGACACAAGTTTTTGCAGCACTTTTTTCCTCTCAAATATGTCACTAAAAAGGTGACATCAGAGAAGAATAAAAAAAGAAAAAAAAATCAAGCTAGTGAATTACTGCTTTTCGGTTATAAATTAGAGTACGAAAAACCGTCAAGTGTTTAGAGCCGAGATATAGAAAACATTTCTTGGCTATAATACATTGTTTCAAATTTCTTATTTTATTGTTGAGAAGCCTGTTATTATGCTCCCTCTGAATAGTCCGCCAAAGGCAAATGGTAGCAAACACCAAATTCTTCTTACCATTTTCTTACTCTTCTCAGTGCCCCATTCCCATATATTTGTACGTATTTATTTGAGAAGACCCAATTAACTTTAGGTTTTATTCGTTTCACTAAAACTCCACACAATAATCACGTATTTGACTCTCCTATTTTCTGGGAGAGTCATATACGTAATTTTTGTGTGGAATTTTAGGCTTCACGAAAGAAACCAAAGTTAGTAAAGTTAAGATATGAGTGAAAGTTTTTGGGAGTCAAATCAGCTTGATTAATGCTAGTTAACTTAGTTTGTTGTTAAACTGATATAAACTATTTTTCTTACTACCAACAACACCAAGAACATTATATAAATTAGGGGTGCACACGGTAAATTGCGACTCGGTTTTTGGATAAACCGATGGTCGAACCTTTTTATAGCCGATTTTTAAGATATAAACCGTCACCAAGTCGGCTTTGTTTCAGTTTGGTTTAAAACCGAACCAGGTCGGATCGGTTGCTACTGGTTTTTAAATCCAAATGAAGTAATCTCAATCTCTCATTCTAAAATCATTATTCTGTACACGACTCAAATTGGCTTCAACATTTTGTTTATGATATCTATGAGGTAAAAACAATTTATGTCGTCATATTTAGGTAGTAATACAATAACAAATCACAAGAAAAATAATTACATAAGAATAAAAAGGACTCGCTTCATCTTTGGTATTGATAACAAATCATAGAGTCAATTACTTTTGCTTTAAACGTTATCAGCATTATAATTGAAACCCATGATGAATACAAGTTATATTTAACCATAAAATAAAAAAATAATAAAAAATAAATTTTTTAAGAACTCTAAGATTCTAATATAGTCATCAAATCCTATAAAAACTTAATCATTTTCAATCTTTCAACAATCGAAAGATGGTGGTGCTGGTGATGGTGGCATAGTAGGTGGTGGTGCTGGTGATGGTGGTGTTGCAGGTGTTGTTGGTGTAGGTTGAAAATGAGGAAGGATATGAAGAAGGTGGCGATTGTGCATGGTGGTGTTGATAGATATGATGGTGAGTGGTGGTAGTGACAGTAAGGGAGAGGAGAAGAGTTATTGTTAAAGAGAAAACAAACAAAAAAAATGAAGAAGAAGAAACAATTTAGTTTTCTAGGGTTTGTGTTATATAGATAGTAATGGATGTGTATGATCTGATTAGATGGATGATTGATAATGATCGGTTTTTCTCATCTCGATTCGGCCAACTTTCACACTGATACCGTTGACCAATTCGAGGATCAACAATTATGGATGTTTGATATTGTTACCTAAGCCGTTGATCTCGGATCGACTCGGCTTAGTTCGGTAGCGGTTTTCTCAGTTTCGGTACGATTCGGTCGGTTTTTGGTTTCCTTGTACAATCCTAATATAAACCCTACAATAATAATAATTTTTTTATTAAATATAAAATTAATTAACATTATTAATTGAATTAATCTACCTGTACTAATAACTATCTTGATCATGATTTCCAAGTTCAAAAGAGAAGACATAAAACCTATTTTCTAAATCAGTAAAAAATGCACAAAGTTTATCCCAAATTAAGAAACTTGTTCTCCATAAACTCCAAACCTAGATCAATAGAAGTTCTAATCTTTGTGATATATATTACTAATCAAAACTCAATTGCTAAACTTAAATAGTTTCCAGAAAAATTCTCCAATTTTCAAATAAAACCCTAATTTCATTTGAAACCCCTAAAGATTTAAATTAATGAAATCAAACTCATAAAAATGCAATTCGATATGATTAATAAGTATCATTCATCTATTTAGCAAGAAATCGTCATCAATTACAAGAGTTAAACGAAACAGGAATCCTTGCAGAACCCATATAGGTTTATTGATGTTTTTGCTCCAAATGTTTCGCAATGGTAACAAGTTCTTAATCTCCACCCAGTTCCACCTCTGTCATCGTGAATTATAGTGTTTTCGTTTATGTCTAATTTGTGAATACATACTTTTGGATGGTAATCAATGCCTACTTTGTTTGATTCGATATCCATATCTTTGATTATTGTGGTTTGGTGAATTTTGGTTATGTAATGGAATGATGGGTTCGTCATTGATGTTGCAGAGAAGTTTTTGACTTATTTTAGTGGAGAAGAATGTGATAGATAAAATCATAATTCGAATGAGTTTTATAACAAATGAAGAAAATTTTGGAGATCTGAGTTTTGAAACCAAAGAAAAAATTAGGAGGTTATCAAAGAGGTTCAACTCTAATAAAATAAGCCTAGGGATTATTTGGTCGAAGCTGTTGACCAAAGTAAAAAGTGGTGAACTAGAAATTATAGTGGTGAGAAAACAAATACCCAAATTTAAAATGGAATGAAGAAAGCAGCAATGTGTTGTTGGCAATATAAAACTAAATTATTACTAGTTTGACCATCTCTTATAGTTTCGACTCGACTAAAGGTGAACTGATAAGTGTATATTTTCTTTATATTTTGATCGTTATTTCATGCACTTATTTGCTAGATTTCTTGTGAATTATTGTATATCATGTTTGTTTTTGTTTATTTATCTTTTAGTAGGTTAATCATCCAAAAAGGAGTTACAAAGTGTTAGATTGTGCATGAAGAGAAGTGCTACAAAGGAAGAAGATCCAAAAACAAAGTGGAAGTTGTTCAAATTCAGGATTTCTCATCACCATATAGAAGAGACGAAGAATCGAACCTGAGCGGCAGAAGAAATATTTTTTCTCGATGGGTCATCCCATCGAGGGAACTAAGTTCCGTGAGTAGTTGGGCTGGGTTTGACACGAGCCCATTAGCTTCTTAGCTAATTTTGACCTATTTTTGGCATATTTTGGTATTTGGGAAACCAAGTATGACCGGGATTTGAGCACGGGCGTTTCTACAACTTGGGACACCTATTTAAGAGACTCTTCTAATTATTTTTAGATCTATCAATTTTTTTATCAAGCTTTTGGAGAGAAGAACAAAGAAGGAAAAACTAGGGTTTTGGAGCGTTTTCATCACCATAACTATTTCCTTTCTACTTTATCATATGTATACCTTGGATTTTACTACATCCATGAGTAGCTAAACTTCTTATTGATTAGGGATGAATTCTAAGTTCTAAACATGATTTGATTTGATATATGAATCTAGCTTGATTCTTCACATGATTATTGTTTGTTTTTACTATAAGGAATGTTTATGGTTGATTAATTGATTGTTCTAGGTGGCCAACAAAATCAGTTTCTTGATTGATCTACTGCTAGTAAGGGCTAGGATATCCGTAATTGTTGAATAACTCCTACACAAGTAGAACACGTGAGACCTTGCAGAGGATTATGTGGAGCTATTGCGTGTAGAAACAACATTAGAAAGTGGACCTTCCGCTAAGAGTCTAACTACTAGAATCAAACCTATAAAGTCACAAAATATGAAGCATTTGGCCAAATTACACTTAGATTGTGCTACTTCTAGGTGGTTTAGACTAATAGAATCCGGTATTCGAGCACTTCGGTACCCAGTGACCTAAGGACTTTCAAGGAAAACACTGCTCTAGCTGTTATCCTACGGTTAGTAATAATCTGTGATGAATGAAGAATAGATGAGTATATTAATTCAATGATCGTCTGATAACGAAAAAGGATTCCTTGATCACATCTCTCTACTTTGCTTACAACTTTACTTATAATTGCTTTCTTATTTACTTTCTTCAAAACCTAAAATAAAACCCCCCCTTTGTGACATTTGATAACTAAAATACCTCGGTCCTTGTGGAAACGAAATTGACTTTTATTATATAATCCTTTAATTGAGTGGAAATAAGATCACTAATTTGATTGCACCTACGACACGCATCATGAACCAAAAGGGATAGTCCAAATCTAAAACCTTACATGGACAACATCTAAACATTAATTAGATCTAGGAATGATGAATCCTTTTTGGAAACCATGGGTCCCACACTGAATGCCATGTGAAAAGGGGAGGGTAATAAGTACACCACCAACTTTTTTCGTTTCGAAACTTACAGACTTGTCTGAACTTTAATCAATGATAAAAGAAGACAAGGAATATCCTTAGATAATCTATATTCAAGATTATTGAATCACAAGTATGATTAACGTACAACTTTCTTGCACTTAAATTATAAATATAAAATCAATATAAAATAAATAAAAGCAAGACACCATAAATTTTATTAACGAGGAAACCTGCAAAACAGAAAAACCCCGGGACCTCGTCTAGTTTGAACATGCATTGTATTAAGACGCTATAAGTACTAACATACTATAATGAATTCGGTCTGGAATATCGTTGGGATAGAAAAACCCCGCCAAGCTACTCTGCTATAGTTATTCCCCTATGTCGCTTGATTTCTGCAGGAACCTATGCACTTGATTCCCCTAGCTGACGGCAAGCCCATGAGTTTCTCTACAGTCCTTCGTGAAAAATAGCGCTACCCTACCTCAAACAGGACGTCTATTGATTTCCTTTTAGATGATAAATCAAGGCGACAAAAATCTTTCCTTAAACTTAGACGAATCTAAATCAAAAGATTAGGGTTTCTACTATAAAACTTATAAACATAGCTAATCAAACTATCTTACAAGAATATAAATCTTAGAATATATTTAGATGAATTCTGTGGTATTTCAAATGTGAATTTCAAAAGATAAGCGTTATGCGCATTTGAGATTGAAGTTCTATCAAATATAGATTTGTTCAATAATTCTTGAATGGTCCTATAACAAAAAAGAAGAACCTTTAGAATAGATAAGAATTATACAACAAATCAAATCAAGATGCATGTTCCGGAGCTATCAAGAAAAGATAGTTCTACCTGTGCTTCATGAATCCCCAAGTGAAGTCTTTCAAAGTTTTAACTAGTTCTAGAAGAACCTTCGATGTTGGAGGACAAACTTTGTAACAAGATACACAACGTGTAAGGGATTGAGTTTTTGTGTTGCTAGATATCTCCAATATATAGTAATCAATCAAGAATAGGTTGCTTAAGATGTAAGCAACGATTTCTTGCAACCTATGCGAATCTCATTACTGCTAAATCTAGGTTATTTCCTTAAATACACAGAAGTTGTGTAGAACTTGACCTGTATTGAGATTATTTCCATAGTTTGAAGCAATAAACTAATTTAGCTTTGAGTAATTATCACAAGTAAATTACTTCCAAATATAACTTAACTACAAAAAATAGACAATGTTCACACATTATGGCAACTGTCTAAATCAAGATCCAAAACTTGGTTCACAAATTAGATCAATTATTGGAAAGAACTAAAAGGTTTTCTTGCAGAGGAACTAAGCTAAGAATAACAAGGAAAAATAATTGATGTGGGCGAGTCTTGGATGTGGGCATGTGGGATAAATAGGGTGCTGCCATTTGGACTAGTTTTTGAACGATTTTTAACTAATTCATGTTGAACTATAGACTCCGCAAATATTCTTGATTTTTTGTCTACGTTTAGTGTTTTTCTATAGTTCTTGGAAACGTCTCCAAGATTTCACTGATAATCATTTGAACTGGTATCAAACTGTAATAGATTTTATTGACATACTAAAGCTGATTACAACATGTTTGATAATCAGAAACAAAAATATTTTACTTTCTCTTAAAACAAGAGTCATTTTCAGAAGTCAGAAGTAAAAAATATTTATATGTTTGAATCAAGTGTGCAAAACACACATACATAAGTAACGTCACCCTCTAATCCAAACTTCGAATGTACTAGCACAGATTGATTTTGGCATTTATTAACTACTTGCGGCTACGACACGTCAAACTATCCGTTAAAACTCCAAATGAGAAAAGAAGATTAGATAATTCAGTAAAGAACATAGATTTTTTCTTTTTCCCACCAAAAAAAATAATCAAGAGAGAAATAGAAAGAGCTCTTCTCGCTCTTCTCTTTCTTTCTCTTTCACCATGGAGATTCTTTCTCCACTTTGTTCATCTCCTCATCTTCATATCTCCATTTCTTCAAAACCCATCTTCAATTTCTTCCCAATCCTAACTTATAAAAACCTAGGGTTTGCCAGAACAAGAGTCCTGACACTGAAGATAGGTTCAACAAAATTGTATAGTTTTAGAAAAAGGTCTAATTTTTCATTAGAGGGGCAAGTATCTGATGTTGAAGAAGAAGAAGAAGAGGAGGAGGAGGATGAGGAGGAAGATGAAGATGATGATGATGTAGCTGCAGAGGAATATGAAGAATTCATTGTTGATGAAGATACTAATGGAGAAGATGATGAAGAAGAAGAAGAAGAAAGTGATTCAGTAATTATATCTTCTTCGTCGTCATCTAGATATGAAGAACATAAATGGCAAAGAGTAGAGAGACTTTGTAATGATGTTAAAGAATTAGGTGAAGGGATTATTGATTACAATGAACTCTCTTCTATTTACGACTTTCGTGTCGATAAATTTCAGGTTTTTATTTATAAAATTTGAATCCTACATTCAATTTTTGATTTTTACATATATATGTTTGTTGATTTTACCTTAATTTTTGTGTCAGAGATTGGCTATACAAGCATTCTTAAGAGGTTCATCAGTTGTAGTTTCTGCTCCAACTAGTAGTGGGAAGACTCTGATAGCTGAATCCGCGGCTGTAGCTACAATTGCGAGGGGAAGGCGCATATTATATACAACCCCATTGAAGGCATTGTCTAATCAGAAGTTTAGAGATTTTCGGTATAAATGTTTAGTATGTTAACTGTTTGTGTTAAGTACTTGGATTCTTTGCTCCTTGATAGTTTTTTAGTTGAGTCTGGCACTTCCGGTTATGTTCCACTAGTATGAACTTGAGCAGTTTATGTGCAAGATGATTGGCATTTATGGTGGAGTATATCGTTTATTTTTATTTTCTTTTTCATTTGCAGTGATACGTTTGGTGAAAGTAATGTTGGTCTACTGACTGGAGATTCTGCAGTTAACAAAGACGCACCCATATTGATTATGACAACAGAGATTCTACGGAATATGTTGTATCAGAGGTAACATTTTATTGTTTTGTTCAAGTTAAGACTGATGAGCGTAGTGTGGTCTTAGAAGTGTTTCTTAAAACTCAAGGCTAGGCGTTTCATTCATATCTAATTCAGAAATTTTCATACTTCCCCTAGTTGATTTAGTTGATGAAGGAAAAAATTGTTTTGGCTCACTGCTACCTCAACTACAGTGTTGGAACCGATTCTTCTGGTAGTGGATTATTTCACGTTGATGCAATCGTTTTGGATGAGGTTCATTATCTCAGTGACATATACAGGGGTACAGTTTGGGAAGAAATAGTAAGTCTCTATTTTATGCTTAAACTATACATCTTAGGATTGTCTTTTCTTTGTCCTCATAAGCATTGCGAATTTTCAGGTGATTTATTGTCCTAAAGAAGTTCAGCTTATATGTCTTTCGGCCACAGTTGCCAATGCTGATGAACTGGCTGGTTGGATTGAGCAGGTAACACGCGATTGCTATGACTCTGCATTATATCATTGTTAATCTATGCATTTTCATTACTTCATTTTTATCCCTCATTGCATAGACTACAAAGTTTTACTTTAATTACGCAAGGGTCGATAGATAGGTAATACATTGTTGTAGGCCTGATATGTAAAGTAACTGTGGTGAATAGTTCTAAAGTGTGTATACCTAAAAAGGATAGTAGTGGATTTTGGATAACTTAAGCTAATTGCTACCTTCTTTAGGCATTACCTCGACTTAACTTATTATTAACGCCTCTCCTATCTGTTCGTAGCATTTCTTATTTTCTCAGCTTTGTCTAGATTCATGGTAAAACAGAGCTGGTAACATCTACAAAACGACCAGTTCCATTGACTTGGCATTTCTCTACGAAAAAATCTCTTTCACCTCTTCTTAATGAGAAAGGAACTACCATGAACAGGTACCTCTATGTTCACCTTTTTGTATATTTTCCCTTGTTTCTATAAGTGATATGATTGTTCATTAACTTTTAGCTTCTGATTATTATTTCAACAGGAAATTATCACTCAATTATTTACAACTTACTGCTGCGGGAGTTAAACCTTACAAGGAAGATGGATATAGAAGCAGGAACTTAAGAAGGCGAGGAAGTGACCGGCGCTATAATAGTTCTTCGGATATATCTGAACAGTCGGCACTCTCTAAAAATGACATAAACAACATTCGCCGGTCACAGGTACAGAAACATTATTAGTAGATCGATTACCTACTCAATTTTCATTTGCTTTTTTCTTTTTATCTTTCAGGAAAAGATGTGGACTTGTTTTGTTTCACTTATGCGCTTTCGAACATTTGATAAACTACATATAACATATCTCAATTCCAGACATTTAATCTTTTTTAAGACGGGGACAGTCAGTAATCTAACGTTAATTAATCTCATCCAGGTTCCACAGGTTAGAGACACACTATGGCACCTTCGGGCCAGGGATATGCTGCCAGCTGTTTGGTTTATTTTTAGTAGGAAAGGGTGTGATGTAGCTGTTCAGTATGTCGAAGACTGCAAACTTTTAGATGAGTGTGAGATGGCTGAAGTTGATCTAGCATTGAAGAAGTTACGGATTCAGTATCCTGATGCCATCAGAGAGTCTTCTGTAAAAGGACTGAGGCAAGGGGTTGCGGCACATCATGCTGGTTGCTTACCCGTATGGAAGTCATTTATTGAAGAGTTGTTTCAGAGAGGACTGATTAAGGTTATTTTCGCTACGGAAACACTTGCTGCTGGGATCAATATGCCGGCTAGAACAGCTGTTATTTCTTCTCTTAGCAAAAGATGTGAAACTGGACATATCCAATTAAGCCCAAATGAACTTCTTCAGATGGCTGGCCGAGCTGGCCGTAGAGGTATCGATGAAAAGGGTCATGTTGTTCTTCTTCAAGGTACCAATGAAGGAGCTGAAGAAGGCTGCAAGGTTCTCTTTGCTGGACTAGAGCCTCTTGTGTCGCAGTTTACTGCTTCTTATGGAATGGTGCTAAACCTCCTCGCTGTAAGTACCATCACATTTCATAAGCTTAACTTTGTATCGATTCTAGGCATTTTAGTAAATAACAAAAAAAAATGTTCTACACAGGGTGCAAGAGTAACTCGTAGATCGAAGGAGACAGATGAGACTAAAGTCTTTCAAGCAGGCCGAACATTGGATGAAGCTAGGAAGATCATTGAACAAAGCTTTGGTAATTATGTTGGAAGCAATGTCATGCTTGCTGCCAAAGAGGAGCTCACAAAAATAGAAAAAGAGATCGACTTCCTCACTCTTGAAGTTACTGATGCTGCTATTGATGAAAAAAGCCGAAAACAGATGTCTGCAAAAGCATACAAGGAGATACATGCGTTGCAAGAAGATTTACGGGTATACTCATCACTTCTTCATGAACCGCTAGGCAAAATAAGTTTTAATTTGACTTTTTTCCTGATCCCTGTATGTTCATTTCTCACTATTTGTTTCGTCTTATCTGTTTGTTCACAGCGTTTTCTTTTTTCTGTATTCTAGTGAAAATGCTTTATTGAAGCTTTTATATTTTTTGTAAGCACTAATCTAGACTGTTTCGTAAGTCAAACATGATGGTACATTGGATACATTTCTCTGGTTTATATAAGTAGTTATAGATCCAGGTAAACACAAGCAACCCCGCATCCCACAGTGTGGTAAAAGTCGTACAGCACTCACCCTATCTATTATAATATTGATTGTATACATTGATGTGTTTTTTAACTACTCCTTTTACGATTTTCACACTTTCTCATTCATACTGATAATGATCTTCATCCCGAAAAATATTCAACCATCTTGTCCTTAGCAATATATGTTATTTTCAGACAAATGTGAATTCATATGTTTGGCAATGGCATTTTCAGGCAGAAAAACGACTTCGGACAAAGCTGCGACGTGGGATGGAAATACAAAGAATGGCCGCTCTGAAGCCTATATTGAAGGAGTTGGAAGATGGGCAGTTACCCTTTCTATGCTTACAACACAAGGATAGTGAAGGGTTTATGCATTTAGTCCCTGCTGTTTATCTGGGCGAGGTTGATTCACTCTCTAGCTCTAAAGTCAAGAACATGGTGAGCAGAGTTCAAAAAATAACTATATTCTTCTGTCTTTGAAATCTCTTTGAAAAGGTTTTGAAAGAAGTCCATTTTTAGTTATCCTCGATGAATAGCAAATTTATGCATAGCTATTTATTTTCCAACATCTAAGGATAAGGTATAACAAGGCAAAGTTAGTATTTAGAGTTAATGTGAATCCTATCCGTGTGATTCAACTGAAGTTTAAAATGCTATATATCCTACATGACAGATTGATGCAGATGACTCTTTTGAACTAAACACTGTGGGGACTGAGTCGGAGGTTGGAGATAGTGACGGACAACTTGATGCCCAGTTGTCCTATTATGTGGCTCTTGGTTCAGATAATTCCTGGTATCTCTTCACACAGAAGTCGATTAAGACAGTTTATAGAACAGGCCTGCCCAATGCTCCTCTAGCTGAGGGTGATGCTTCGCCTCGAGAAATTATGCAGTTGCTACTTGATAAGGAAGAAATTGACTGGGAGACGCTATCTGAGTCTGAATTTGGAGGTCTTTGGCGCAAGGAAGGATCTCTAGAAACATGGTCTTGGAGTTTGAATGTGCCAGTCTTGAGTAGCCTTTCAGAAGATGATGAGGTAGAACTTTCCCTTCTTTCTGTTGAATTGTAAAATGCAAGCAATACTATATAAGTTGTTAATGATTGTTGGTATTTTACCGAGTCCGACAACCACTTGATGGAGAAGCAAGTATCAACTTGAACCTTTCTTCTTTCAGGTGCTAGAAAGGTCACAAGTGTTCCATGATGCTCTTGAATGTTACAAAAAGCAAAGAACTACGGTTTCTCGTTTGAAGAAAAAAATCTCACGTACTGAAGGCTTCAAAGAATATAAGAAGATCATTGACGTGACCAACTTTACCAAGGAAAAGATTGAACGACTAAGGGCTCGATCAATTCGCTTAACTAATAGAATAGAGCAAATTGAACCATCTGGGTGGAAGGAGTTCTTGCAGGTACTTCAACTACGTTCTTCCTTTCCATTTAAGAGCTGAAGAACTGTTATATATCTTTAATGAAAAGTGCATGAAACTGATATACTATGTTCTTTTACATATTATGATGTGTGCAACATTTCCTCCCTATATCAGATCAGCAATGTCATACATGAAGCTAGAGCTTTGGATAAAAATACACATGTCATCTTTCCACTTGGTGAAACAGCGGCAGCCATCCGAGGAGAAAATGAACTCTGGCTTGCTATGGTGCTCCGGAATAAAATATTATTAGATTTAAAGCCAGCTCAACTAGCCGCTGTATGTGGAAGTCTAGTTTCTGAAGGAATTAAACTTCGTCCATGGAAAAATAATAGGTTCTATCTTTATTTCAGTTGCTTGTATTTCTACCTCTTTGATGTTGCTTTAGACCAGTCAGATTTCTTTCCAAGCTGAAATTGATGTATCTCATTTTGCAGCTACGTGTATGAGCCGTCCACTACTGTATTAAACATGATCAAGCTTCTGGATGAGCAAAGAAGCTCGGTTCTTCAACTCCAAGAAAAACATGGTGTAAAGGTGAGCTTGGCGGGAAAAGAGCTCTCTTGATATTTTGCATAAGTACCTGCCGGTGATTATTCACAAAATACAAAATGTAATTACGCTTTTACTACAGATTTCTTGTGCGTTGGATAGTCAATTTGCTGGAATCATCGAAGCTTGGGCCTCTGGCTTAACTTGGCGAGAAATTATGATGGATTGTGCAATGGATGACGGTGATTTAGCTCGTCTGTTAAGACGGACAATCGATTTATTGGTTCAGGTATGCACCAATCACAGTATTTATTAGATGGCTAATTACTGCGTGTTATCCTAATCCTACGAAGTTCTATGGTGCTCGATCAAAATTAACAAGAACTAAAGAAGCATAAAGATAAATAAGTTCGTAAATATGTATTGCAAATACTCCTCGGTGAAATTGTGGAATGAACTTGTCTTTGTTTAGATGCTATTCTTATACGCATTTTAACATGCATACTATATTTGATCGCAGATTCCTAAGTTACCAGATATTGACCCAGTTCTGCAAAAAAATGCACTGGCTGCATCTAATGTCATGGATCGACCTCCAATAAGTGAGCTAGCTGGTTAGAGGTGTAAGTAATGACATGGTATGTCCCCAGCACTAGCATATTTTAGAGCTGTTTCAATAAAAGTTATATCAAATTTTGCGATGTAAAGTAGGATGTACTGGGTGTTCAAATGGATGCTGCGAATAATGAGTTTTCAAATGATTTATTTTGTAATCTTAATAGTTGTAAAATCAGAAGACCAGATTCGTAATCAGAGAACACTTTTTAGTAAAGCATAGTCTGAGAAGTAGCCATCACCAAAAATAAGTTAATTTGTGATAGCTCAGACATGTAGACTAAGTACTGGTTCAAATGTAGCAATGTGAAAGTCATCTTGCAACAACTCTGGTCTAAGGAAGCTTGCATGACTGACTAGCTAAGGAAGTCATAGTGACTTGAGATATCTTCTGATGAGCGGCTTTAATCTATAAACAGATGGCAGTTACCTGGATGTAGGGAAGGAATGGAACACGAGATCTTCGAGGACAACTATCTCAACCATATGCATACAGTACTACTTCTAGTTTTAGTTGCTACATGGCGTAGTCGGGATACACTATTGTGGGGATTGGGGTGTTAAAATTGTCCCCGTATCTAGTTCTGTGGGGTTGTCGGGGTTTTCGCTTTTAGGTGCCTGACATGTAAAGGTTCTCTATTCTTGTAAACATTCTTTGCCTTTGAGCCTTATCAATAAACTTATTTACAGGTTGTTTGTTTTATTTATCTGACTCGTCTGAATACTGAATGTGACTCTGAATCTGACTCAAAAATTATTAAATAGTACTACAGTAGATTATAGAATTTTTTTGGAGTCCAGTCACATATTAGTACCCAATGAATCAGATTTATGAGCCGAGATATCTAGAAATACGAAAAAACAATCTGAACCGAGTCAGATAATAAGCCAGGTTCAAATCTCGAGGCAAACAAAAGTGTTAGTATACTGAAAGAAGAGAAGGAAATAGATAATGGAAGCCTTTGTAGGCACAGCAAAGTGCATGATGGAGCGCACTTTACCTGTGAATCTATATTCCGGGTTAACTTTTAGGGTTCGTAATAGTTCTTTTCTTTTTTTTTTGAAGCATGGTTCATAACAGTTGATTGGCGCGCTTGACAACCAAACCATGGGTCAGGTCAGTTTCCAGAGTTAATTATTATGTTTTCTCTGGAATCCACTGATCATGAGTAATTTTTGGCAATAACCAAGGAGACAGAACAATAGCTACCAATCTTTTAGCCATATATGTATTCGTTGTCAATGTTACATGAACACATATTCTAGCAATTCTATCGAAAGATGAAAACAGGTACATCTCTACATGCATCTGTTATCTGTTCTGGACAGATTACTAAAAAAAAATAGTTAACAAAGAAATATAATAAACATACATCCCTCGGAAGATGTGAATATCAGACACACACTATTTACATAAGGGTGGCTCTGAATGCCAACTTTAGAACTTTAGAAATTACATTTACAACTGTAGACAGCAACAATGGCAGCCAGCATTCCTTGACACTGGGTGGATTTTGGCAGGATGTATATCGGAAAAAAATCTGATAGAAAGCTTCTAATCGAGAGTTTTTTTGCTTGACGATGATGCCAAAGAATATTCTATTTTTGTGGTTCAGTGTAAGTTCTTTGCTCAGTGGAGGTGAAGGTCCAAAAGGCAGGGACCATCAGCAATCCGAATGTAAGAAAGTATTACCTGTAAAATAGATATAAAAAAATAAATATAAAGCTGATTTATTTTGGTCTCTATAACCAGTCTATTCTGCCTGATTCTAGTTTGTCCTTTTTACTTACTGCGACCAACACAAGGAATGTTCATGGTTCTGCTATCGAAAAGCTCAAAACATGAACCTGATAAAGCAAGTTGGTTTTCATCACACTCTCAGACCAGTTCCAATAGTTAAATGGTGGAACTGGAGCAATCATTTCTATATTCGCTTAGTTCATTAATTGTTTGGACCTAATTCATGCAGAGTTTATACTCCACTCAAATAAACAATTAAGAAGTTCTCGTGCCAAAATAATTTACCTTTTAAACCTTTCGTGCAGGAGACTAAGATCCAGACAGCAATCTGTGGAACCGCTGTACTCTAGCTGGATGACCATCCATGGACTTGGCCTGGCGATGACAAGAGGATCTGTCATCAGAAAGACTTCTTCGTCTCGTCCTTGTGCGATACAAGTAATCTTCTGTGTCTAAAACATATGAGACCTGCCAAAGTACATAGTTTCTAAATTTAGGACAGAAGAAGTAGAAGTGCAATCAATCCACTCAGAGAATTATATTTCAATTATTAGAAACTGACACTATCAAGCAGGGGAAGATACCTTTGATGAATTGCAAGCTATCTTGCACTCAAGACCGTTGACTAATTTAACACCTTCCATAGCCTCAGATGTTACAGATGATTCATCTTCACAAGCAAATTTTCGTTTGTTTCTGCAAAATCAATATTATTAGCAGTGTGCAAGTTGTGAACCCCACTTATGAAAAGAATGATATATTTCAAAAGACCCATGACAGCTTACCTTTCAAGGAAGACATCATTCACTTCCTTCCTTATAGGAGCTAACAAGAAATCATTGTGCAAATAGGATGCAAAATTAGGGTCCAGGGTTACGGCAGTGACTTCAGGCTTTTCGTACCCAGACTCCATCAGCTGGATAGATAAGTGGTTTGGACTTAAAGACTGCAAAAGAGAAAAGTCATCAACGTACACATACTATTATCTCCCCCTTTGAAATACAATATGTGGTACATATAGCAAATAAAGGGTATAAAGAGTACCGAAATGAAGACTTACATATTCAAAGCGATAGATGTTTTCATCGTGAAGAAGAACACGAGTATTTTCATGATAAACTAAATCTAGAAATCTCCCAGGCTGCCTTGATTTTTCATACGCATGTAGTTGAAGAAGTTTATTGTCCATTTCATCACTTACAATTGTTTGAAGCTGAGAAAAACACCATCCATAAGAATCTTGCAGTGGCCAAACCCACTTCAAGAAAAAGGAAAGGATTAAGAAATATAAGATGTACAAGTTACCTGCTTGACAAGTTTGAATATTAATTTGTCTAGTGTGAATAAAATATATGACTGGGTTCCAATAATAGCACGACACTCATCCTCAAACTTTGTAGTGTCAGCTGTACCATCAAGTAGATTATATAGAGCACTCATAAATCTGTAAGTCAAAAAAAAAAACTACAGCAAATTAGTTATCCAGTAAGTATACTATCAGATCAGAAGTTACAAACGTCAACACCTATACAACCTGGCATAGAGGTCAGGAGGGCTTGTATCCTTCGAAACTCTCCATTTCTTTTCAGCAGATGAAATATTCGTTTTTGCTGACAATATTCTCTCATATAGTGTCTGACAATATACAAAAGCAAAATCAAATGAATAAGCAAAAAAGGCAAAACTCCACAATATGGTTTTACCCAATGAAGAAAACAAGAAAAGAGAAAGAAAAAAAAAGGAAATCTCACCTGATGAAGCCTGAAAAGCACATAAAAGGAATCATTTCCATAAAATATTCGAAAATCCTTCCTTTCTTTGTTTAGTAATGCTGAAGGAACATGTTTCGCAAGAGGTTTTACTGTCTGTAGAAACCGCTCTGAAAACTTCAGTAATGACCCCTCACCTTCAACATCATGTGCATCTGCAGTACCTTCTGCTTCACCTTCACTTTCCACCTTAGCATCTTCCTCTGCCTCGTGATCTTCAGGTGAACATTCCACACCATCCCCAGAATCGCTACCTGAAACCCCTTCACCAGTCTCAGAAACATTCTCACTGTCTTCAGTTGACCTTTGATGACTTTCATCACCTTCGTCATCAACATCGTTGTCACCTCCTGGCTCCACACGACATTTAACTTCTTGTCCATCCTTGGATACTGCAACATTATCTTTTGTTTTAGTATGGATTCCATCAGCTGGCCCACCACTTCCATAGCCAACAAAATTATCCTCTTCAAAATCTCCATTTGGTGACAATTCACCCTCTTCTCTTTCTATTTTTTGGTGCCCGGTAGAATCCTTGTGATACCTATGTACTTTGGTTCCTTCCATCAGTGAACCATTAGCTGATATTCCCGGTTTCGTACTATCACCTCCTCTCTACAAAACATAATAGCTTTTTTGATTAATACTGAGAAAAAGGATAAAATTGCACAAAATGCAAACTTGAGCAAGTGACTCCATGCTCACTGGGTTGAAGTGTTGACCCATCATAAGTGTTTCTGGGCAATGAGTTAACAAATGTAGCACAAGAGCACCTAATAATAGTCCATGCAATTTATTGAATTTCTAAAATCTTGATATGCTTGGAACATTTATAACAACCAAACAGATGTGCATATTTATGTTTAAGGTAGCAAATTAAGATGTGAACAATTAATTGGAAAAAATTATACCTCTGATGAAGGTAACTCTTCAGCAGAAAGTCCCTGCTCAAGCCCACTCTCCACAGCACTGGCCAGAACAGATCTGGAAGGAGTAGTGCTAAGCCCTTGCCACCAAAAGAAGGAAGGAAGCCAGTAAGTGTTAGATAGTTTGAGAATCAGTCACTATGGTGATTAAAAATTGTCAACAATGTGAATTTAAGCAGCATACTAACCAGATGTAATTTCCACATTAGTTCTATCAAGACTTTGATCTCCTCTAATAACTGTGGAGGCATTAGAATTAGTTAGCCGTGGATTAGAAGTAGCTTGTTTACAGGCTCCTGAAGTTTCATCAAACATGGGGGCATTAGTCTGGACTTTCCCCTGATGTGAAGTACTACCGAAAGTATCACTCTTGTGAGTACTTCGATCTTGCTCGCGAAGATCATCTTCTTTATCTGCATCCCCATTTACCAATTTAGTCTTGTGGAAATTTTGTCCCTCGGATACAAAGGTGCCATCCCCATTGCTAAGGTGATTTAGTTGATTGGAATTAGTAATGGCAGTGTCAGCACCAGAGTAACCTTCACTCTCCCTCAAACTTGCCAAACAATTTCGGACAGAATGATTCTTATCCATGATGACATCTTCTGTGTCCTCTACACCTTGTGCTCGAGGAGGAACGGCGTACATGGGCTCCAAGAAGGTTGTCCAAATCTTCATTACTTTATCCAACTGATCCGTAGCTGTGCAAACTTCAGAGCATGAGTATCTGATAAGCTGATATATGTCTTCATGTATCGACGAATCAAAGTATTCATATTCCAGATTTGGAACTATCGGCCGTCTGTTACCAGCGGCAACTGAAACTAGCATTTCATCCTCTTTACGCTTCTTCTCATTGATTTCTTTAATCTCGGACAATAAACCTGAGGCAAAACCGCATGTGAGAATAAGTCACTGGCTGAGCAGAGGAAGCATGGGTATAGACAAGAGAAAGTAACAATATAAGCCCCGATATGAGACACTTAAGTTACCTTTTGTGCTCAAGCTCTTTGCATCTTGTTGCTTGAAATAAAAGCTACGATGATCCAGTGATTTCTGATGGTTCTTAGCATATATTTCTGCCCAGACCTTGTTAAAATCTGAACGGCACCTTGACCACTCCTCTTGTTTCTGCTTCAGACGGGTTAGTATGACAGGCAGTGCAACAGAGGTATTTTTGCGCAAGACTTCAATCACATCCAGGCCATGGTCACCATATAAACGTTCGATGCACCTCAGGTTTAGGGCTATGACAAAAAAATAAGCAAAATAGACATGTCGTTAGACACAAGGTAACAACAGGAAAGAACATGAGTTCAACTAGCAAACATTACATGAAAGCACAGTCCATATCCAAACCTGTGAACTCATCCTCAATACGTATTGGACTATCCAGTTCACTAGCATCATCATTGATCTTATCCAGCAATTCCTCGACACGCATTATTGCAGCATTCACAGACTCCAATAGCATGTCCAATTCGAATCTGAGTTCATTAAATGAAATGACATATACCAAATGAGAAATCAAAGTCATTCTATCAGACCACAACATTGACAATTAACAAACCCTCTAATGAAGAAGAGGTTAAGGCATCAGACAGAATTCTCTTTCATTCTACTTGCACACAATAAGTTTTACAAGTGAATGAGTAGCATACTCCTAATAGGAACTTAATTTGTAGCAGTTTCTACTCAAGCAAACTAGTTTATTGTTTCTGGTATCGATAACTTCTCGTTATCTACAAACAATTACTGTGCCATGCATACCGACAAAGCAAGATTCATTTGAAAGGTTCACAAGAAGAAACTGGAAACAGGCAGTGTATTAACTCATCACATGTTTAAAAACTAACAAAGGTATAGAGCAAACCAGTGTTGCAGAAAATGCAGGTTACCTGTCATCTTCACATTTAAACAAACTTTCTTCATATTGGTTCTTCCGCATATGCTTAAAAGAGTAATCTTCACTTCCTGAAGTCACTGATACCCAAATATCGTTCAAAACTTGAGCACCAAGCTCTGTCCGTTGACTGGCTGAGGGTATTGGATACTGCACTCAATTAACGCAAATGGTATCAGAACAAGAACAAAAATGGTTAGGGGGGAAATCAACGGTGAAAATAGCTTACATTCTTTGGCAGAAGGCGGTAACTCGGTGTACAACGTTTACAGTTAGAAAGGTCAAGCTCAGAAATGGGTTTGGCCATATACTTATCCTTGTTTAGAAATGAAGCCTCGTGACCTGCATTTCTATCAACTCTCTTCCTCTCTCTCTCCCGATCTCTCTCTTTATCCTTGTCATCTCTGTCATGATCCCTCTCTTTATTCCGCTCGTCCTTCCCTGGTCCAGGTACATGTCCTTCACTCCACAAGGATTCTGCAATTTTCAAGAGGATAATAAGATTCCACGCCACATTCATACCAAGGCTTCAGAATGTTCCAACAACACTAATAATAAATTGATTTCACAATTTAGATGGAATAGACAATCAAGATTTAAGTGGTCCAGCCTTCAAAGTTTTTGAATCAATGAACTAATGACACAATTTCCAAAAGATATATGAGACCGCTAAAGCCGAAACTAATCATATATAAATTAATCATATCTTACTTTTATTCATGACGCCGGCCAAAAGTCCATCTGCGCGGAAGATATAAATTAGAAACATCAAAGGAAAAAAATAAACAAAGGCTATAGCCAAAATTGGAATTCATACTAGTACCAACTACATACCAATCTTCTCACAACGCGACAAAAATTGCTCAAACCCGTTCATAAGATCGGGATATTTTCCAAGTAAATCACGAACCTGAAAAGAAAGAGCAACAACTTACTCACTAAATCTCATTGAATGAAATCTAGAGAAGGAGCTTAGAAAACACTAGCAAAAAACAAATTAACAGCACAAATAACTATCCCTCTATTAGTCTATTTCAGAAGGTACATGATAAATGATAAAATGTAACATAAACCGGAGGAAAAATTTCTCCAATTACCAGAACCAAAGAGAGTTACTTTTGGATTCTATTTATCTAACATGTATAGAAAATCAGAACCAACATACGCAAGTACACGAAACAAATTCATCAATAAGAAGATTAAGGGAAAGGTTTATTCGGAACACAACATACACACACTCATAAGTTACTAAAACACATGTATCTAGATGACCTCACGATAAGATTACCAGAAACCAAATGCTAAGTAAATTATATAAAATCCGGGATGGCATAAAAAGAAGTACAGAAAACCTTTAACGGAGTGAGAAACATATATCAGTGTAATACATACCAAGCCTTGCAGTTCGTCTCTCGTGATAATTTCCTTGCTATAGATGTTCAAGCATTTAAGGTATTCCTGGTATAAACCAGAATTGCCTAGCGTCTCCTTAACTTTTTCACAGAACAAAAACTCTTGGGTGTAAGCACCTGCAGTATTTTAAATAGAAAACAACATGAGAGTCCAAGTATGCGCATCAGTATTACATGTCAAACTGAAATAGGAAAATATATATTTCATCCTCCACCAGGACTAAATAAATAGTAGCTAAAATAAGTAAACTCCGAATATATAATGAACCATAATGCATATCTGAAGTCTCACTCTTCAAGGCAGTTTTATCATCATATGGACCTTCCCCATCTTGGAGAAAGGGCTCATTGGTGTCTTCGGCCCTCCTAGACTTCCTTTTGTGCTCTAGATCCTTATCAACACGATCACGATCTCTTCTATCACGATCTCCTTTTCTCTCCTTTTCCTTCTCGGAACGTCTCCGATGCTCCTTGTCCAATCTCCCCATTACTTTTTCATGGTCAGGATCAGGTCGGTCCACACTGAGATCATGCTCAGCATGATATGTTGTAGTTCTTTCCCTCTGCTTAGTATTGCAAGTAAACAAAACACTGGCTTGAGGATTCAGAAAGCATTTAGCAAATTTAGATTAAAGATTCAGAAAGTTACCTTGTCCCCATGCAATTGCCTTGAAGCAGTAACAGCAGAGCTCCTCTCATCACGCCGAGGAAAAGATGAATTTCTGCCCGATGGAGCATGCTGTGTAGAGTCTGTGTCCGGTAGGAAATGTTTGAATTCCTTGAGCAAGTCTTGATGAAGGTGGAAAAGATCAGCTACCTGCAAGAATAAAACTTCAGTTTCTAGTAAATTTCCAGGAATTCACTTCACCACAACGAGGCCTGGTTTAAGACCAAGTGTGAAAATAAATTACTTACCTCAGCATAAACATCAGCGATGGATTTGTTCTCTTTCCGATACATATTCAGTATATCTAGGAATGATTTGTAGACCTGGTCATCATCTTTGAATCGTGTCTGTAAATGAAATATCAATTAGCTGAAAAGCCCCAAATCGAAACTAAAACCATCTACAAAAATCAACTAACTTCAGTTTTGTTACCTTTATTTTGTTAACGAAGTTAATGGCTTCATCAAATTCTACAGGTTTCTTTGGTGGTTGCTCGTCCTCAAGTGGGAGGGTTATCTCATAACCTTTAGGTAAAAAGGTGTTGAAACCCAAAATAAGGTTTCTATGCCCTTTGAACAAATCCTTCACCCTAGCTATAACCCCTGTTGTATCAATTCTGAAAGCAATACAGAAAAATGAAAGCAAACCAGTAAATTTTTGCCCCTACAACACCCCAAAAATGTCTTTTGTAAAACTCAAAACAAGCACAGAAAGACAATCAGACCTTTGAGCCTTGAAATCTTTCATAACTTCCAGGAACTCGTCATATTTGTCCCTCCTATCCTGAAACATGTCCTTTACGTCTTTGAGATAGGCTAGAGCATCATTGGTTGTTAGTGTCTGTGTCCCTACTTCTCCTCCTCCAGGTCCCTGAGCTTGACCAGAGCTGTTGTTAACCAGCACAAAAAATGAAAAACAAATTTCAGTACAACTTCAGAAATCAAAATATAGACTACCAATTTGATCACATATAACCCTTTAGCTATAACTCCAGCGGATCTACTTTTTATCTTCAGGGTAAATTGCATGAACGAAACAGAAAATTCATTCTTGCAACATACCCCTCCCTTACAACGAAATCCCCCAAGAAAAAGAACTAATTGATAACTAACTAAACCTAGATTACATCCATACAAAGTCAAATTTAACTAATGATATGAAGAATCAGTAAACTACACAATGAAACACCTTTATTTATAGATTCATTCAATATATCAGGAAGAACTAATTTCATCAGTCTATATAAAGTTGAAGATTTTCATCTAATCAAATTCATCAGTCTATATAAAGTTTGAAGATTCAAAATATCAAAACCAAATTACAAAGAGACTTACGTTTCTCCGCGAGATGATATTGCTGGGCGTTTAGTTTGAGAACCCATGAAAGTTTCTTCTCTAGACCTTTTCATTAACACAACAACAACTCTAACAAAAAACAAACAAAAATTCAAAAAATTAAAACCCCTAAATTGAAATACAAACCCCATAACTTATTCAATCTTCAAACAATAATCAACAAATATACTTACAAATTTTATTCAATAGATCTACCCAGAGCAAATTCAATTCAAATCTACACATAAGAAAACAAGATTAATTAGTTAGTTGGCTTAATCACAAAGAAAACGACAAATTACCACCGAAAACCAGAAGAGGAGGGATTGAAAACCTTGAGAGGGATTCCGACAAGTAGAAAAGGAAAGCAGCAAACTACTTGTTGTAAGGAGAGGTTAAGGTTTTGCATTGAAAGTGAAAAAATAACAACAATTTACATAGGAACTCAAAAAAGAATAATACATTCTCTCTATATATATCTCTCTCCCAAAGGGGAAAGTAGAAGAAAATACACAAATTAGTAACTTTTTTTTTAACTTGTTTTTGATTGGTCCGATCTACGGGTCTAAGAAATGGGGTTGAGCAAAAAAAACACCCAATTTTGCCCAATCAGCCCACCCGATTTTGACGGGTTGATACCCGATCTACTTATTGGGGGATTGGATGTGGATGAGTTTGCTCAAATTTACTGGATGGTGGATTGGTTGCTGATGAACACGTTAAAAGGTAAAAATAATAGGGTGTCTTTTGCTTTTCCAGAAGCAGAAGTCAATCCTAAAAGTCACAATAAAAACATTTTGTTTCACAAAAAATTAAGTTTTTTGCTTCTAGAAGTCATTATGGAATTGTGTACCCAAACTAACTTCTGATTCTTTTGCTTTTAGAAGTCGAAAAGTAACTCCAAAAGTGGTTTTCTAAATAGGCCATATCGCGTTTGGGATACCAGAAGCAGAAGTGCTTTTGCTTCTCCGGATGCAGAAGTCAGAAGCAAAACTATTTTACTTCACAAAAAGTTAAACTTTCGATTTGTAGAAGTCGTTTTAAAATTTGATACCCAAACTAAATTCTGACTTTTCGACTTCTAGAAGTCAGAAAACAACTTCTCTTATGTTATCCAAACAGGCTACTAGGGTGTTTGGATACCAGAAGTAGAAGTGTTTCTGATTCTAAATAAGCAAAAGTCAATTCCAAAAGTCAGAAGCAAAAACATTTTTCTTCACAAAAAGTCAACTTTTTTACTTCTAAAAGTGATTCTTAAATTATGATTCCAAACTAACTTATGACTTATTTGCTTCTAGAAGTCGAAAAGTTACTTTTGAAGTGATAATGATGTGTCAGAAGTTACTTTTCGACTTCTAGAATTCAAAAAACAACTTCTCATATGTTATCCAAACAGGCTATATGGTGTTTGGATATCACTAAAAAGGTCGGAAGTAGAAACATTTTGCTTCATAAAAAGTTAACTTTTTTGCTTCTAAAAGTCATTTTGAAATTATATACCCAAACTAACTTCTGACTTTTTTGCTTCCAGAAGTTAAAAAAAAAACTTCTTAAATAATATCCAAGCACCCTAGTTTTGGTCCTTTTTCGGACCGGATATTTTTATAATATCCTTCAAAGTTTTAGGAAATTTAGTTCATAGACTTGTTTAATAGTTATAGTGTGAATGTAACGTTGATTTTAGGGAAAATTGGAAATATGTCCCGGTATTTACCCATACATTTGAGGATCTGTCCAATGACGGCTGCAATTAAGAAATATATCACAGTCATCCATTTCAACGGTTAAATGATTAATATCCGCATGTGTGGGTTTACACGTGTGCCCAATTTTACACTTCTACCCTTAGCTAGATCCTACGGTTCGATTAGAAGAGTAGAGACACTTGTTAGATCCTATGGTCTTATAACAAAAGTGTGGACACGTGTTAAGATGTAACAGGTTCTTATGGCACGTTTCTATGGCACGTGCATATAGTGTAGTTATCTTCTTTGAGAAGACAACTCGAGAGAAAGCAAAAGAAAGATAAAGGAAAAGAAAGCTCAGAGAGAAATCGAGAGGGAGACAGAGAGAAATCGAGAGATCGAGCGACAGAGAGAAACAAAGAAAGAGAGACAGAGATGATTAAGTGAAGGTCGTGAAATCAAGCTTCTCAAATCAAAGTGTGTGTTATTGTTTGCAAGAAGAAATCGCAACTTTTAGTTTTTATCATCAAACTTTCTCAAATCAACATCATGGTGACTGAAAACAGGTAGATTCATCAAACCCATTTCTTTTTTTGTGTGTATCTCACATCTATTGTGTTCAATTTTCGTTTAATAACAACTATAAATTTAGGGTTTATTTGAAATTGATTTTAGGGTTTTCTAATTTGGGGATTTTTTTGAAACATGAAATTTGTTGATGAAATGACATGTATTATTGTTAGTCAATGTTTATTCACTGGTTATATCACATCTATGGTATTTAATTGTTGTTTAATCACAAATTTTGGTTTATGTAAAATTGAATTTAGGGTTTGTTGATTCGGGGATTTTTTTTGAAACATGAAATTTTAAGGTGGTGTACTTCCGATTTTTATTTCCCAAGATATATGCATTCACTCACTCTCAATAACTTTCTGTTCAAAAATGATCAAGTAATCCATGTTTGTTTGTTGATGGATTTTTGGGCTTTTTTTTTTTTGTGTATACAGGAAGAACATGAACAGATAAAAAATGCAAAGAAGGAATAAAAGGTTGGGAAATTAGAGTGGAGTGATTACAAGTACAATACGCCTTTTACCCAATGTGTACGTACTAATAAGGAAATATTAATCAATAAAGTTTTCTTTAGTTTTTATTGGAGTAACAACTAATGAATTTGATTATTACTGTTAATTAACAGGTAATTAACGAGACTCTAAGAGTAGCTAATATTATTAGCAGAGTATTTAGAAGAGCAATGACAAATGTCAATCTAAAAGGTCAGTAACTTTGTTTTGATTCTAAATAGAGATGCAAAACAAACTATTTTACGCATATGGTGAAAGGCAGTCTTGTTTGGCTCTTTCCTCTCATTCAGAACAACTGACAATGAATTTCTGACAGTCCAACAGTGCCTAAATCAATGGTTATTGGTCCAAGATAATATGTACACTTTCTGCCAAGGTGCTTGTTTGTTTTGGGCTATATGGAGAGACAGAAATTGCCTCCATTTTGAAAAGAAAAAGCCACACATTTTTTCAAATTCTAAGTGATGCTGCTTACTGGTTCAGTTATATCACCAGGTCGATGATGCTTCTCCTTCTCATAAATTGCAAGTCTCAAGCAATACTGATTTGACAGACAACTCTCCGACCTGGTCTCCACCACCTGAAGACTTTGTGAAGATTAATGTAGACACGACTATTCTCCATGGTAAATCTGCTGATGCTGCAATTGCAAGAGACCACAACAACCAACTTGTCGCAGCTGCCATCTCAATCCAGCAACAAATTAGACCCCGAGTAGCCGAGGCTTATGCCTTCCACATTGCTTCTTCTCTTGCGACCAAATGCACCTCCAAAATGTCATCATTGAGGGTGACTGCCTAACAGTGGTAAAGGTCTTGGAAGGGGAGGCTTCTTCAGTTCTATGGAGAATATTAAGATTGATAGATGAAATCTCTAGTGTTTCTAACTCTTTCAACTCAGTCAAACTATCTAAAGTTCATTTTGATGTGTGAGTTTTATGTTTTTCGAATGTTATGAAACAATGGATGGTTGCGTTTATTTAATTTTCTTTGTTTAATTTTCAAATTCAGACAATACTAGTACTTAGTTTGTTTTTAAAATGTGCACATAATTCACAATAGGTCCAAGAAGGAAAGAACCATTAGCATAACAATCACAAGTTTTTTTTTGTAATTTTTTCAAAACTAAGGGGTAATAAAGTTATTTCGAGAATATTAGGGTTTCATACACTTGCAAAAATTCGAAAAAAAATTGTCCGTCGGATTGTAGATGACACGTGTCGATAATCTACGCATGGGACCTGTGGAAGCCAAAAATTTAATTATCAGGGGTATTATTGTTCATATTTGGCACGTGCAGCCTCACACATGTGTGTTTTTTATCATTTAACGGTTGAAATTGATGGCTGAAATATATCCCTTAATTCCGACCGTTACAGGACATATCCTCAACTGAGATATAAAATCCGGGACATATTCCAAATTATCCTTTGATTTTATATTCTATTATATAATTCTCATCAGGTCAAATTATCCAAAAATAAATATATGAAAAGATACTTAAATATGCAAGGAAATGGAGTACAAATAGAAGATGACCCAATAACGTTATGAAATAGTTAAAGAAGAAATCAAATGAAAGCAGTTGGTTTGGAAGCCCCTAAGCCATTACGTAAAGAAACCCCTGAGCCATTTGGTAAACCAAAGTACACAGGAGAACCGAAAATTGAGAATCATCGCGTAACAAAAATTCTCATTACATAACGGTGATTTCAAAAACCAATTTGTTGGTTACGGAACCTGGCTCGGGAATAAGATTTAGTAGTTTTTACACAAGCCTTCCTGAATGTGAAATGGTTTTTTTGTAAGTCAGAAATTTTATTGTAAAAGAAAAAAGTTAAAAACAAAAATTACAAGAAAGTAAGTAAGAAAGAGGCCATAAAAGCCCTAAAAACTTACAAACTTATTGTTCCGAGTTTGATGGAATTTCTCATGGCCTGAGATCAGGAAATCCCACGACAGACATGAATACAACTTAGCCGGCAGAAGTAGGTCTCTGAAAGGCAATATGTTTAGTGAACGAAGCACTATAAGAAAGATTGTCAATCGAACTATTGTCAAGTTGAGCACCTTAAATAAAGCTTAGCTATAAAGTTAGGCTATGGCGTGTTGGAATGCCTTAGGAAATTACAAAAACAAAACTTTCAGAGTAGCCAAAATAATTTGTTCGACTCATCTTGGAATTTTTTATTTATTTTTTTATTTATTTTTTTGTAGCGGAAGATGACCTTCTAAACTTTTGCATAAATAAAAAATCAATGACATTCAGAGAAGTAACATTTTGATTCTGAAATGTGGTTTCGTAACTGTTAGAAATAGCCATGAAATGTGGGGAAAATGAGCGAGAATTTCTCCTTTGATCGGTATTTGATTTCGCATTTGATATATACATTGTTTGTCACATGGGTCACCAACCAGATTGATTAAATTATCCATTGCAATTATCAAGCAAGGTTAATGACAGTATTAATTGGATAACCGTTCTGGTATTCCATTTTGGATATGGAAATTATCAGTCAGGAACCACTGTTTGTTTGAATTATTCAATGAGTTTGAATATGGCTTTCAAGTTGGAATTGAACTACATTCTTAGGCACCTATTTTTGTCAAGCAAAAAAGAAAAAAGAAAAAAAGTATTGTTGATATTAAATGATGAATATCTAAACCAGTGCAACACAAAATTATGAGGCTGATTGTCTATAACAAGAGTGTTATAATGATGAATTCACTAAAAATATGGGGTGCCTAAAATGATGTTATATTACCTTCCTACAAATATGAGGTCAACGTAGTTCAGTAAAACAATTGCCCTTGAATGCGCACAAATGAAAAAAATAGTATTTGAGAATTGTATCAAATCGACAAAGGATATAAATTCTTTAGAGAGCTTATAATTGCATTATCGAGGGGAATGAGATTATTGCCTACAAATAGAGTAGTATTTATAACAGAAATCCAACCTAGCGATTGGAGATCTCATGGTTATCTAGGTTCAAAAGGGATAACCAAGTTGTGAATTTATACTCACCGGAAACACTGTGAGAGGTTACTCTCTTTCCCATTTCTATGATGAAACAGTGTTGCATGTCAAGTAAGAGGTTGAGAATTTCTCTTAATGATTCTTATAACTTAGTCTAACTAAGAAAAGTGTGACAAGATACTTTCAAATATGAGATAACCTATATGAGTGGAAAGTGTGGCCGATTCTATGATAACTATAAGGCTAAGTTAATTAAAGCACTCATGAAATACCAAGAACGTTCAGGGCCGAAATGAACACAACCGAGAATTTGACGATTATAAGAAAATATAATGTGTGAGATTTATTGTATCGATTTACATCAAAGACTGACAGTTCAAGACATCATGTTCACTGATTAGCCAGTAAATCCGGTAAATTTTCACTAAGTTTGGTTCAAAGCCAAAAACTACCATTTACCGATGTGTTATATTTTTTGTTTGTGCTTTAAAAGTTTAAAGTTTTGTTGAGTCAGTATTTTCACTCATGTGGGGGATTATTGCAATTTTTGATCAAATTATGTATGACTGAAAATTATTTTCAAAATTTAAATTCCAAGAGGTATGCCTTTTCATCCATAAGACACCTAGTCATGAATAGGTGTTATGGAGAGTCACTATAAGACATGGTGAGTCACTTATGGGTGAAGAGACATCTTGTAGAGCCACCATTGACTCTATAAATACTCATCTCTTGTTTTAGTTTTGTATTGTTTTTACAAGTTTTTAGAAAGAAAGAAAACTAGTTTTTAGGTATATAGTCCGAGTCGTATTTAAGAGCGCAGTAATTGTCAACATTCGCCGATCGAGTAGTATTGTAGTGCTACTTACTACAAGGGATGATCGTTGTATCTTGGAAGACGACACCCGTAAAACAGTGAGCACCATATACGGGGATAAATTATTTTTAAGGAAAGAGGAATACCTTATCTCGATCAACCAAGTCCTTAAGTATTCTTAATTTTCTATTTTATTAGTATTTTTATTGTTGCATCGTAATGATTTTTGAAAAACTAAAACGCATATTTTTCCAACAGTTGTTTCGCACTACTGATACTGAGTTTCCCTTGATGTGCTGTGTTCTGATAATCCAAAGGCTAAGGTTTTGTATGTCAGAACTGTATTTGTTGTGTCAAATTCAGCAAAGAGGTGGAAAGTAGTTTCGTCTTTCCTGTGGGCATATGGGGCTTATAATATCATGATATTGAGATTTTTTTCCCATATAAAGGAATTGTCTTTTGTCGTTATTGAGACGTCAAAAACCAGCTGATATGGGAGATCAAGGTGCCAAAGATTTAGCATTAACTTTCGTAGAAGTGGATGATTGGAGCTTAGCTCAACCTGGTTTAGGAGAAGCCTTGCATATGTTTATTTTGCTTTCCTTGCCTAATATTTTGATTTGCCTTGCAAAAGAATACCTGATTTTCCCTTCTTTTTTTGATTCAACCGCCTAACTTCTAAGTGCATCTAACTTTTCGATGACTTAGGCTAGGCTTCTGCATTCGAAATTCTTATTTGAATTAATATTTCACAAAATATTATACAAAAAAGAGAACTAAATAGATGAAAACATATAATGCTTGTTTTATTCCTATTTGGTTCGTTGTAGATTAACAAGAGCAAAATAAGCTCCATTTCCACCCTTACTTAGAAGAGAAGAGTGTGTCCCTTGTTCTACCACTGTACCTTTCTCCAACACAGCAATTTGATCACAGTTTTGAATGGTACTTAATCGATGAGCCACGACAACACTCGTCCTTCCTACCATTACTCTTTCCAATGCATCTTGCACAACTTTCTCCGATTGACTATCCAGTGCACTTGTAGCTTCATCTAATAACAAAACTGCCGGATTTTTTAGTATAGCTCGGGCTATTGCAATTCTTTGCTTTTGACCTCCTGATAGTTGTAGTCCTCTGTCTCCACACCATGTGTCATATCCGTCTTTTAATCCTGCAATGAAATCATGAGCATTTGCAGCACGTGCCGCTTCGACAATCTCCGATTCTTCGACTTTACCGGACGATCCGTATGTGATGTTTTCCCTGATTGTACCTCCGAATAGAGTTGGCTCTTGACTTACCAATGCAATGTATTTCCTCAGACATCTGAGATGATATGTTCTTATGTCTCGACCATCTATTCTCACTGAACCTCTTAACGGGTCATAGAATCTTTCGATTAACCCGATGATTGTTGATTTCCCGGAACCACTTTGGCCTACTAAAGCAGTTGATTTACCCGCTTCAATATTGATACTAAACCCCTTGAAAATCATAACATCTGGTCTCTCCGGGTAAGCAAAATGAACATCTCGGATCTCTACGTGACCAGATAATCTCTCTGGCTGGTTACCCTCTAGGTCTTCAGGTTCGATTCGAGTGTAACGGTCGAGTACTGCAAAAACGGATCCTACGGCATCAGAACCTTTAGCAAGGTCAGTTGTCATACTACCAGCATCAGCTATGACTCGACCTGTACTGACTAAGATCATGAAGGTTTGGAAAAGAGCTTTGGCTGAAATATCACCCTCCGAAACTAGTTTCCCACCATACCAAAAATCCAGTGCCCAAGTGCAAGTCATTAGTGCCATGGATGTTCCAAGACCAATTCCGGCGAACCATGATTGCCGAATGCTTTCTCTTCTTGGACCATCTTGAGCTCGATCAAACAATTCGAGAATTCGAGATTGGGAAGAGAAGGCAGTGACGGTACGGAGATTGGAAACGGCTTCTCCCGCAAGCTTGCTGCTTTCGTCTTGTGATTTAATGGCTTTCCCAGACATGGCTTTTAATAGGACCCGACGCATGTAGAAGCATACAATGATGAGTGGTTGGACAGCAATCATCACAATAGCTAATTTCCATGCAATGATCAATCCCATTGTGCAGGCAATGATAACAGCAGAGAAGGCTTGCACTAGAAGAGCCATCCGGTCGCCGACTAATGACCTCACCTACAAAACCATCCAAAGTATGTTTAAGCTTAGAAATTTGTACCGTTTTCATGATCCACTGTGGCCTTACGGATACATCAAAAATTCAAAAAGGCGAAACAGGTTATAAGATAAGAAATCTTACCACACTAGCATCCTTGGCAAGTCTAGAACAAATAGCAGCACTGGAATTTTCGTCTTGATCGAACCACCCAACTTCAAAAGTAAGAATTTTGGACAACATTCTCTCTCGAATCCTCTTTGTTAAGTACTCACCCATGGCAGCAAAACTATAATGCTGACATATATTAATAATCAACGAGAAAATGGACAATGCAACGAAGAACAAAGCGTAAATCCTTGTTTTTGACTTAATCTCATTGAAATCAGTCAGAAAATAAACCGAGATCATACTCCCCATGACAAACGAGTAAACAGGTTGAACAGCACCGAATAACACCGCACTCGTTAACCCGACAATCCCTTGTCTCCACTCTGGTAAATTCAATAACAGTAATCTCTTAAATGATGGTACGGAAAACTCATGTTCCTTTCTTTCTTTTATCTCATAATCATCATCGTCCTCATCTCCCTTAGCGGAGTTGGATCGACTCACTCTATTGGAGGAATGACTTCTTCTTCTACTACTACTGCTGTATCCAATATTACTGTCCTTGTTTGTAATATGAGATGACAATTGCGAGTTTTGTCTCTCTTCTGTTGTTGCTTCTTCTGTCTGTTGAAGCCTAACAAGTGAAGTGTATAACCCATTGTCATCTTCAATTAACTCATAATGCGACCCGGTTTCGGCTATTTTTCCATTTTGCACAACAGCTATTATGTCTGCATTACGTATAGTAGAGAGACGATGAGCAATTACTATCGTGGTTCGACCGAGCGATGCTTTATCCAGCGCTTCTTGGACAACTCTCTCAGATTCAGAGTCTAACGCGCTCGTTGCCTCATCTAATAAGAGAATTTTGGGAGATTTTATTATAGCTCTTGCTATTGCAATTCTTTGTTTTTGTCCTCCAGACATTTGAACCCCTCTTTCCCCTACCTATTTCAGTAAAAAAGAAAAGAAGAAAAATTACAAAATTGACAAACCGTAAACACATCGTAAACGGGAAATGCTATTCACAGCGCCTCTATTTGCCCTATTCAGCAAGGAGGCCACATCCGCAAGGGCGCTGAAACAAATAGGAATCCATTTTTGTGCACACTCCTTTAAGAAATGTAAACTAACCTGAGTATCATATCCTTTTGGCAATTGAGAGATGAAGCTGTGAGCATTTGCAGCCTTTGAAGCAGCAATGACTTCATCCATAGTAGCATCTTCTTTTCCGAAAAGTATATTCTCTGTAATAGTTGTGGCGAACAAAGCTGGTTCTTGACTAACTAAACCCATTTGAGATCTTAACCATTTGAGCTGAAGTTTATTAATGGGAAAACCATCAAGTAAAATTTCACCACCAAGAGGATCATAAAACCGTTCTAACAAAGCAATTACAGTAGATTTTCCTGAACCACTGCCTCCTACTAAAGCTACTGTTTTTCCAGCAGGAACTGTTAAACAGAAATCTTGAAAGATTAGAGTCTCCATTCTAGATGGGTATGCAAATTTCACATTCTTGAATTTGACGTCTCCAGAAACAGTTTCCAAAACTTCACCTCCCATATCATCTGAATCAATTTCTGGTACTCTTTTTATTACTTCCATCATCCTTTCTCCTGCAGATACTGCTTCAAAGAAGTACTTCAAATTTGGTAGACCAGCTCCTAAGGACCTATTTCATTCAAAAGAATACAACAAGTTAGTCTCAAAAGGCTTGTTTTCGCCATGCTTTTAACGCGGTAGCCCTTATTCATCTCATTACACAATTGCAGAATTTGTATTGTTTGAGCAGATTAGAGATTACTTACAGTCCTCCAATGGCAATTGCAGCACCAACAGCAAAAACAGTACCACCTTCACCACCGTGATACATAACCAATTTACTACCATACCAAGACATAAATGCCCAAACGGCGAAACTAACACCATTGCTACCAATTGCAACACCTTTAGCTAAACCTTGTTTCAACCCCAACTTTACTGACCCATTGAGTGCATCTGAAAATTCATCCATTGTTTTCTGTTCACCTACAAATGAATAAACAGTTCGAATCGAAGAGATGGCCTGTTCCACTAGTGTACCAGCTTTATTATATTCCTCTCGTATCTTTCTTGTTAATCCCAGTAATATCTTCCCATACACCAAACCTGGTATCACCAACAGTAGAACAAAAGGAAACCCTACTATTGCCAATCTCCACATTAGCAAAAACGCTGCCATGTAACATCCAGTGAACATTGCCACATTCATCAAGAAATTTGGTACCTAATATCAAAAATTGCAACCATTTAGACTAGAAATGTAAAACGTGCCGACACAGCACAACACGGCACACGGAGAAGCGTGCCGGTAGGTGTTGTGTTGTGTCAGAGATTAAGGTGTGCTGGTAGATAGTAGTATATTGAATTTTAAAAGAAGAGTAGGTGAAAGGTACCTTCTCGCTGAGAACATCTTGGATTACAAGACAATCATTGGAAACACTAGTGACAACTTCTGAAGTGCTTGATACTTGTAGATCAAAATAACCCACATCTTGTCTAAGAACTGCTTTTAGATATCTTGCTCTCATTCTTGTTGCTTGCCTTTCTCCAGTTCTACTCCAGCAATATCCCTCTGTCATGCATTTTCATAAACAAGATTATTAAAAACATAAGCAAAACTAGTTATCATTAACATTGAAACGAGAAGAAATAAGTAAATAAAGAAAACTTACCCAAGAAACAAACAAACCAATTGGCAACAGCAAGGTATAAAAGACCAATTGAATTCTGAAAACAAAATTAGTAAGAAATATCCAATTTAGAGGCCGGTCCGGCAACGATGTTACCGGTTAGTACTACTACTAATGATAAACATACCTTGGTGATATTCTTAAGAAAGACTTGATTAGGATCATTAACATCAGAAGGACCAACAGAACCAAGATTATTCATAATTTTACTAGTTAAAAATAACATAACTGGTGTACTAAATCCATCACCTACAGCTCCAAGAAAACCAAGAACCATTAAACATATATCTACACCATCTGCATGCATAAATATTGTTCTAATAGATCCTGTTTTAATCTTCTCTTTATTCTCCACTTTTCCAACACCAACAACCACCTTATTATTATTATCATCTTCCATTGTCTATAGACTTTCTATCTGATTTTTCTAGCTAGCTAGCTAGTTGTGTGTGTTTTGGCTTTATGGTGAAGAAGATGCAATGGACATCTACATAGAAACCCAAAATCAGTGAAGAGAGAGCAAAAGACTCAATCAAGCAACCTGAAAATGGAATGATGTACGTGTTCTTCAACTGCCCTTAGCCCTTTATATACAAAGATTAAATTGAAGGGGCGAGAGTATACTATTTATATACATGAAAAACAATGAAATTAATATTAAAAAATATAATCCGAGATGTCTCTTTTTTTTAAGTACTGAAAATGAAGTAGTTACTGGACATGCGTCTCTGAATAAAGTAAACAATGTCATTATTCATAGTAGTATGGTTGACTTATTTATTTTTACAACAAAAGTAAAGAGAACGTCATTCGTGACGTCAAATCATTGCTGTGATCTCAACAGAAGGTCCAGCTCTTCATTTTTCTTGATTCACAGAATTACAATAATTCGACAGTGCTACCCGTCCTTCAAATTTATTCTCCATCACCGTCCCCAAAAGGTGATATATTTTAGGTTTTTGATCCCTCCTTTTAAAGTTAAAAAGAGGTTTTATCTGTATGGAATTGGCGATGGTGCAGCTAGTGTGGGAGAAAAATAAAATTTAAAATGAATTTTAGTCTTGGTGAGAATGGACCTTAGGACCTAGATGTCACTAAGGGAGACTAGCTCATTTTTCACTATTGCGAATGAAAAACCTTTAGTCCCACATTGAAAAGACTAGAGATGAGTTCTCTCTTTATTACCACAAAAATTGCAACTAAGGGAGGGGCCTTAGGGTTTAGAAGCTTTTATGGTAGGGAGATGACTAAAGCAATGGGCTAGTTGGTGCACACATGCTTCTCACACATGTGCGTGCTTCGGTGCATGAGGGTGTGACCGTGGCTGCTGCTGCGGGCGTAGCTGAGGCTGCGG
>JAJJMC010000419.1:845288-899975 GCA_023531435.1 Papaver californicum | reverse complement strand
GGGGCGTCCTCTCAGCTTGTTGTGTCTTGAACAAAGTACCCTTTAAAGGATCATACAAATCTCCATATGAGTTATGGAAAGGTAGACAACCTTCTTATTCATACTTTAAAGTGTGGGGGTATTTGGATAAGGTGTCCATTCCTCCACCTAAGAGAACCAAGATAGGACCCAAAACTGTTGACTGTGTCTTCATAGGGTATCCTGAACATACTACTGCATATAAATTTATGGTTGTGAGTTCTGAATTATCTGAAATTGGTGTGAATACGATTTTGGAATCTAGGGATGTTGTGTTCTTTGAAAATGTTTTTTCTATGAAATCTGAATCTCGCATGATATGTGTTGATCCCCTAAATGTTCGTTCCACTAGTCAGACATTACCTTTAGAGGAAGATGATTTTGAATTTGAGCCTAGAAGAGGTAAAAGACTTAGAACTGAAAAATCTTTTGGGCCAGACTTCATAACTTGTTTAGCTGAGACTGATACACAGACTTATATAGAAGCTCCATGGTGGAAAGAATATGTCATTAGTGAAATGGATTCCATTATACAAAATGATACTTGGGAGATTGTAGATTTACCTCTAGGGTGTAAACCCATAGGTTGTAAATGGATCTTCAAAAGGAAATGTAAGGTAGATGGAACTGTGGAAAAATACAAAGCTAGACTAGTAGATAAAGGCTATAAACAAATAGAAGGTGTAGATTTTTTCGATACTTATTCACATGTTACGAGAATTACTTCCATTAGGATGTTAATTGATATTGCTGCCATTTATAACTTAGATATACATCAAATGGATGTAAAAACTGCTTTTCTAAATGGTGAATTAGATGAAGAAATTTATATGGACCAACCTGAGGGCTTTGTAGTGAAAGGTTGTGAAAACAAAGTTTGTAAACTGAAAAAAATCTTTGTATGGTTTGAAACAAGCACCTAAACAATGGCATGTAAAATTTGATCATGTAATGATTTCTAGTGGTTTAAAATAAATGAATCTGACAAGTGTGTTTATGCTAAACTTGTGAATGATGCATGTGTGATTGTATGCGTGTATGCCGATGATATGCTTATACTTGGTACAAACATGGATGTAATTATTTCCACTAAGAGCATGCTAAATGAGAACTTTGATATGAAAGACTTAGGCCCCGCTGATGTAATATTAGGGATGAAGATTAGAAGAAATTCTAATGGATATAGTCTTAGTCAATCTCCTTATGTTGAATCTGTGCTTAGAAAATATAACCAGTTTGATTGTAAACCTGCTTGTACTCCTTATGATCCTTGTTGTAGACTCAAAAAGAATAAGGGTCGCAACTTGAATATTCACGTGTTATAGGAAGTCTGATGTATTTGATGAATTGTACTAGACCAGACATTGCTTATGATGTGAGTAGGTTGAGTAGGTATACTTGTAATCCAGGACAGGAGCATTGTGATGCACTTATTAGAGCGTTAAGGTACTTAAGGTACACTTTAAACTTTTGTTTAAATTATGAAAGATACCCTGCGGTCCTTGAAGGATTTTATGACACAAACTGGATATCGGACTCAGAGGAGTCTAAGTCTACGAGTGGATATGTTTTCACTCTAGCATGCGGGTCTGTATCTTGGAAGAGTTCCAAACAGACATGTATAGCTCGATCCACTATGGAATCGGAGTTTATTGCGTTAGATAAAGCAGAAGAGGAAGTCGTTTGGCTAAGATGCTTTTTAGAAGACATTCCTCTTTGGCATAGGCCTGTGCCAGCTATATCTATACATTGTGATAGTCAAGCTGCAATAACTAATGCTAAAAACAACAACTATAATGGGAAGTCTATACATGTTTATGGAAGACACAATTCCCTAAAAAAACTAATCTCAACTGGCGTTATTTCTGTTGACTTTGTGAGGTCTAAGGAGAATATCGCGGACCCTTTGACGAAAGGCTCGTCCAAGGAGATAGTTAGTAATGCATCGAGTGGGATGGGGCTTAAGCTCATCAATTAAACTTGCTATGAAGGATACTCAACCTTGCTGACTGGAGATCCCAAGATCAAGGTTTCGAAGGAGACAACTAACTTGTGCTGGGTTAAAGGAAACACTATCAGAGAATTGATTCTCTGTTCCTTCCCTATGGTGTAGACGTGATAGTGTGACTGCATGTGAAGGATGACTTTCTATTAAGTCTTAATGAGTTTTATAGTTTCAATTTAAGATTGAAGTGGGGTGTAGCAGTAAACACTCTTGATGAAACTCACTTATCTGAATGAGAAAGTGGGCCGCTTCCTATGAGAATTGAGCTGATTCTCTAGAGCATTCTGAGAAATGGGATACGTCCAGGGCCAAAATGGACACAAAGGAATGAACTTAACAACACCTACAGAGATATCACACGTGAAAGTTATTGATGAACTACACCAAATGATGGCAGTTCAAGACATCGCGTTCACTATCCATCAAGTAGTTCCCGTAACTTCTCACTATGCAAAGGTTCAAGACCTTATGGACACCTATTGCCTAAGTGGTATTTCTCCCTTTCTGATTTCTGATTTTTATCGGGTTTTCATTCATGTGGGGGATTGTTGGAGAAAAATGAACTTTAAAATGAATTTTAGCCTTGGTGGGAATGGACCTTAGAACCTAGATGTCACTAAGGGAGACTAGCTCATTTTTCACTATTGTGAATGAAGAACCTTTAGTCCCACATTAGAGAGACTAGAGATGAGTTCTCTCTTTATTGCCACAAAAATTACAACTAAGGGAGCGCCCTTAGGGTTTAGAAGCTTTTGTGGTTGGGGGAGGACTAAGGAAATGGGCTAGTTGGTGCACACATGCTTTTCACACATGTGCGGTGCTTCGCACCAAAGCACGCATGCTTGCAGCTTGTGAGCTTGTGAGCTTGTGCGCTTGCGTGCTTGCGGACTTGCGACTGCGGCTGTGGCTATGGGTGCGGGTGCGGGTGTGACCGTGGTTGTTGCTGCGGAACTGAGTGTGTGTTGCGGGCGTAGTTGAGGCTGCGGACTAACCAAGACTTACATTTTTGAAATGGTTTTTTGACTAATTCAAATCTTGTTTTAATTATGGGGGCGTATGACCCGACGAGTCTTTAGGAGAGAATTATTCTTAACCATTTTATATCCGTTTAACCATTATCTCCATGTTTAATACGTGGAATTGAATTAAACTATTATGTTCGTGGTTTGTGCACAGAATAAACTGTCATTCTCTTTTTCTTCTACCTATAAAAAGAAAACGAATTTCTCTATTAAAATTTACTCCAGAAGCAGATACTATCATGTCTTCTTTTCCCCTCTTCATGCTGTGTTTTGCGCATTGCTTGTTTATTTCCCTTCCACTTCTATCTTGCTGTTAAGTTCTTGAGGGTCATTAGTATTATGCTTATACTAATCATGACGGGCAGTTCTGTCCTGGAAACATCTCCTCTGCTGGGGTATAACATCTCTCATTATTGAGGAGTACCCGAGGACTATTGTGTTAAGGACAATTTGCTGAGCAGGTGGATCTGTCCATTGTGTGTGTGTCATCAGAGATTTCCTAACCTTAACAAATTTCTTTTGTTTAGTGTTTTTTCATTGTTGCAGTTCCAACAACTAGAAATTATAAATGAAGGGGATTAAAAAAAATTTATATAAACATATAAAAAAAAATTAGTAGAATAAATATAAAATATTAAGTGGAGCCAGAGTTAGTCAATCCTTGGCTCGATCACTGGGCCGTATTAGACCACTACTTCTATGACACTTAATAAGGGACGATTTTGGAGGATGGAAAGCATTTTCGATAAAAATTGTTGACAACAGTGAAGATTGAAAACTCTGAAACTGCATTTTCTATTATAACTTGTTTTCTTTTTAAAGAAATGCTAGTATTACTGAGGGTGGATCCCACCGGTTACCTTGTGATACCGTCCTGAGATCTATCCGACTTAAAAATCTGGGTTTTGGCAATATACGAGTTGAAAGTCTCAGGAATGTATCGTGCAGGATAACTTGTGGAATAAACCCACAGCCAGTATAACATTTGTTGTTTTCTGCTCTAATAAATTTGTATCCATGTGAGACCGACTACTCATAATAAAAGGACGGTTTGTGTTCCTCTTTTAGGTTTTAGCTAGGGAAGATAATTTAGGAATTGTATATAGGCAGTTTGTCTATGATCACCAATTTATGTAGCCAAGTAGTTGCAGTCTTGCAGAGGCTTGAATAAATTATTTTCTTTTGCTTTTTTTTTTTGTTGACAAAAACATTTAAATATCATATAAGAAAAAAAGAGTACATATTAAAAATACTTGGGATACATGTATGAGGTTACTTAGAGCAAGGCCTATGGATAGATTCATAGATAACCCTATTTCAAAGTGAATGACTTTGAGCAAATTAGATGCCACTATGGGTAGAGGAATAAAAAGCACATTTCACCTAAGTTCTTTCAAACATTCTTTCGTATGAATGCGTGATCGTCAGTCTAGCCTATACGGGTAAACTTCAGTCGTCCAAGTCAAACGGGAAACTTTCCATGTCTAGATATTTTTTCAATATTGAACTCTTAAAAAGTGGGTCCTACCTAAGTTTTTGTAACTAAAATAACTAAATTTATTACATGGACAGGTAATCTTTCCCCGTCCAAGTGAGTTTTAAACTAGACGGGGAAACTTCACCCGTTTAGCCTCTCTATTTCACTGTCTCATAGTGCAAAAATAACTACTTCGCTTAGTCACTCTTTCATTTTGAAAGATTAGAGTGTTTGAACACTTTATCTCATATCCCTTGCTCTTAATAGAAATTAGACTAAATGTATCCTCTTTAGAGGACCACAATATATTATAACATTTTACTTCTAACTACCTCTAAAATTATGTCATCACTAGTTTTATGCATCACCACTAATACTCTTGAATTACGTTCTTTCCACACCAACCAAGTTATATCATAAGGTATGATTTCCCAAAATTTGCATTTGTATCCTTAAGGGGATGATAATATCAATAGTTGAAAGTCTGAATATTTTTCATGGTCCACGATATCTTAAATGATTTTATGAAATAAAACCAAACAACTCTCGAATGGGGTGGTAAAAGAAAATGTGTTCTTGATCTTCATCTTCTACTTTACAAAGTTTGCTAAAGGTATTCGACATCACAATTTTTATGTTGTAAGTTTTTTAATGTTTGAATTGATTTTTGAAAAAACCATAGGAATACCGTTATCTTTAGAGGTATGTCTTTCTTCCAGAAGATTTCTTCCAAATTCTTCCAAAGACAGTTTATGTTGCTTATATTCTCTATTAATACATTCTTCCACTGAGCACCATCTAGATTTTTCCTTTATGTACATTGTGGTATACAAATCTTCCAGATTGCATCTAAACAACCAATTATTATGCCAAAAATAAAAGTTCTTACCATCACTTAAAGAGAGATACATCTATATAGAAACCCTGCTTTTTGTTTTCAAATAATTTCCTTTCAAAATGTCTCTGCCTTAAGGTATATTCATGTCTACCATGGAACCATGACATCTAGTTTCCCACTTATCATTTCTGGCATAATTTTCCTCCACAATCCCTTTTTTTCCTTGCTCAATCTCCAAATCCAGTTTAAAAGTAGTGTGTTGTTTGCATATCTCATAATCATAATCCATAGTCCACCATTTTTTGTTGGCATACAAACCTTCTACGAAGCTACCCAGCACTTTTTCAGCTTGTTTCTCTTTGTACCCACCAAATTTTCTCATAACATTATTCATTTTCTTTTCTATTTAGTCCAACCCTATTCACCTTGCCAAAGAACAATGCAAGTCTCACAAGTACGGTTCAGTCCTCGACTTCATAGGAAAAACTCGATCCTAAAGCAAAGACGAGGTTTAGGCTTAAGTCTAAGAAGGAGTTCAAGCTTAAGCCAAAGCCAGAGCTCGGTCCTAAGGAGAGGTAGAAATTCAATATTAGGTACAAGATGAAGTTTAATCTTAAGTTCAATAAGAAACTCAAGAATAACCCTAAGCCATGGCTCATCCTAAGATCAACACAAGACTCGAGCTTGAACCAAGACAAGGTTCAAACCTAAAAGGTAAACAAGACTCGAACCTAAGTCCAAGATGAACCTCAAGTATATGATGAAGTTCAAGATCAAGCTCAAGAAAAAGCACAAACTTAAGCCTAAATCAAATCTTAGGTCTAAGCTTAGGGCGAGACTCATGCCTAAGATTAGGACAAGATTCAGGTTAACCTCAAGATGTAACATAAGCTTTGGCATCATCCACATTCTTAAACATGGCTCAGCCTCGGTCAAGACACACTATCAACTCCTTACAATTGTGACCATTTCTATAATTGAGCATAACAAGGAAACTCAACACTATACATTCTTGAGCACATCCTAAGCCAATAAAAAGCTCATAACATATGAGATTAATGAGCTTGTTTAAAATCGACAATGTATCTGAGTTTACAAGTGTGTTTATGGAGACTTTCATCCCTCAAATCCGTAAATTTACATAAGGGAATCAGGGGTTCTTCTCTCCTTAAAGACTGGATACTGGGTCTTTGCTTTCTTCAGAGACAGACATCAGACCTCAACTCATATAAACTAGACATGACAAAGGCTTAAGCTCCTATTATGAACAGTCTTGCCTCCGCTCTTTACATAAAATGATGGTTATGCTAGGTTGAAGCTCAACCTCAGTTTTCATCCTTGCTCATCTAATCGACAGATAGCAAGATATACACTTGAAATCAACTATTAGGCGTCAACTCTCTTCAGGGTTGACCTTTACTTTGCTCTTCTCTTGATAAACAACCACACCAAGTCGATACTCGACCTCATCCAAGTTTCTGCTATCATACATGGCACACACGATTATATTTGTCCACCTTAATATTTTCACACGGCTTAGGACGACCATAAACGTATAAGCACGAGTATTCCTCTACTTTAGATAATATCACCACGAAAATCATATAAAAAGGCTGGGTAAGTCACAACAATAGGGGGGATATCTTTAGGGTTTTGGTATGAAGGTCTATGAGATGTGTGAGTACCATCCCACTCACGCAGGAAGAGAATAATCGGTCACAAAGAGTTAAATATGAAGGTTATACTCAAATCCTTGGTTTATCCCTAGTTAATCCTGATATCAAGAAAGATGTGCTTATCATATCCCTTATCATTATCTCATCGACTTAGGATTAAGGTTTTTTGCAAGTTACAAATAGACCAACAATCGATCATTATGAATACATCTCAACTTCCGAATAATAGCCTAACTACAAACTTCGTCTTTCTCAGACACTTTCTTTTTGCAACTTTCTGCAACTAAGAACTCTGATCTCATCTGTTACAGCTTCCCTCCGTAAGACTGACCCTGATCTCTCTCATGTGACTAAATCAATCTTTAAACGACCACTTTCTATGTTTAGGAAAGGGATTCTTGTAATTAACCTTTTGCGCTCATTATAAACCCTAACCATCTTCATCTCCCAATTCTTCATCTAGCTCAGTAAGTCTTTCATTTGCTCTTATACTTAAAGTAATACTTTTTGCTAGATTCAATTTAAACATAATTAAGGTTTCAAATTTTAACAAAATAATTGAAAACAGTTTTACCTCCTTAATATATGCATGTAAGAAGATGATTGCTTTATCCGTAAATTATGATTGAGACATGATAATCCATGTTGGGTGGACCCTTCCAATCTTCCAAATCTCTGAAAGTACATTCATTGTTTTCTTTGTAACCTCTTCCTGATTTCATCTTGCTTATTAATGTTCAAATACTCAAAAGGTTAAAGGCGCAAGTAGAACCGCTGCAACTGGTTAATTGGTTGGTTGGCATGTATCGTTTACACTTTTCATATTAGGCGAGTGTGAGCATCGATATTAATACGGTTAGTGCTTAACTCTGGACTTGGTCCCAAAGTTTTTCCACTATCAATAGTTTTCTTGTTAACAAACCTCCGTGTCAACTGCTTTTATATTTCATAATTATAATTCTCATTTTTATAATTGTATCGATTATCTATTTGAAAATTTGTTAATAATGTGATATGATCTTTGTGATACCCTGATTCGGCATGTAGGTTTTTCTCCAAATAAAATATAAGTAATGGTTTGACCTTTACTAACATCGAGGCTTTTTCAGCATAATTGGCTTCAGAGTTGTAACAAACTCTGAAGTTAAGCTTGCCCGGGAAGGAGTAATCCAGGGATAGGTGACCTCCTGGAAGCTGGTGCTGGATGACCGTGGCGGTTCCCGTTAAAAAATCTCACATTGTTGGATGACTGCACGGGCTAAATGAGGACAATATCAATGGAGGATCGGATCATTATAATCTATTTCTCTCTCCTATTTTTTTAAGATATATATTACACCCTAGGATTTCTGATTTGATTCAACAACAAAATTATGGTACTAACATATATAATCACTTTCAAATTCAACATATGTATCTTGAATCAGAAAATAGAGTCAACGTTGTATGTTGACTCCAAAAATATTGACAACATTGGTTGTTAACCCTATAATTAAGTTGCTATTTAATATGGGAACAACATTTGTATGTTTCGTCCAAAACTGAAGACAACAACGATTGTTGACTATAAAATCGAGTTTCCTTCTCTTATGGAGACAACATTTGTATGTTGCTGACTCCAATACTAGAGATAACATTGGTTCTTGACTTTAGAATCAAGTTTTTTTCTTTTACTCAGGCAACATCTGTACATTGACTCCAAAACTAGAAACCGCGCGCATTTGCATGTTGACTCCAGAATCACAACCTATTGTTGAAGATGAGAATCATAACCTACTGATGAATCAAAACCTAGTTTTACATTTATCTTGTTGTGTAATTGCAGAAGACAAGAATCATGTTCAATATGTTTACCTTTTGATTCTTACAGGTATCTTGATAAAACAAACAAGAAATCCTTAAATCACAAAAACCCAATTTTTTTTAATATTTTTTTTTAATTCTTCAATTATATTGTTGATTGATATGTTTAATATTTTGAAAGTTCAAATTTGGTGGCTTCAATTGAATTTGATTTGGTACAAGTTTTTAGAGTTTTGAATTTAGGATAATTATAAACACGAGAGAAAAAAACTTAAATGGAGTTTTCTTTGAAATGGATGTGTGATGAGGTAAAATGTTAGGATAATTATTGAGGGGATATTATAGTAATCTGATATTTCGGAAATTAGGCTTATTGAGGATGAGAAGTGTTTTATCAATGGGAAATGGTATTTTATAGGGGATGCAATTCCAGAGGAATCTAATTAATGTTCCCTCGTTATTATGTGCTTGATATGTTTATATTATGGGTTGTTGGATTGAACTTGGGATAGCTACTAGATGCCTCGTAGCTCACTGAGGATTCATTCTTGTTAATATATAAGGAACAAAACTGTCGACGTCACTATATTATGTTGGAATCTTGCAACAATGAACAACAACGTTAGATTATCAAATAATAATAAAGAACTGAATCAAAAAAACTCTACCACAAACAACTTGACAAGGGCAGAATCACAGGTTCAACAAATTTTTCTTAACACATTAGTTCGCGGGTATACTCAAGAACGAGCAATGCTAAACTCCAATGTGCGAAGATGTGTCCAGGATAAGATTGTCCGATATAGCTTGTATTAGCACAACACAAACTATCCACTCTTGAACTTAGCAACAGGGATTAGATGAAAAAGAGTAAATCTAGCGCGTAAAACAAAACGAGAAGATGGTGAAAAGAATACGGGATAGTAGCCGCTTTTAAAATAATTTTCACTTTGAAAACGTTTTGTATTTATAGGGTAAAAGAAAAGAAACCTCTATGGTTTCGGATTTCTTGTAAACCAAGTTTTCTAAGATAAACACGACAAAGGAATTACTTATGGTAAAACAGTTAAAATATTTTTGATGAAAGTAATAGATCTTGGTTGATGTACACACAAGCCCTGGGCAAGTCTTCCACAAGCGTGTAAGCCCAATGCATAAGTTAGCCCATGCTTACACCCACCCATATAGAAGACTAATCTCATTAGCTTATATAAATGATATCCCTCTTTAGAATATTCAATGTGGGACTAAAAAATTTACCTTTCATTCACTTATAAAAATGAATAAGTATCTTTAGAGTCTTAGGTCATTAGATCAAATCAGACCAAGATCCAAAAATATTTTTATTAATTTTTTTTTCTCTAATATATTAAAGTGATAAAGTCATTTAGTGACGATATCAATAACCTAAATTTAAAATTCGTTGCCACCCATTTTTAATCGATCAAGATCTTTTGATATTACCCCGTTAATATTGGTAATCTTGATTAAAACATACCAGATTTGTAGATGAAGGAAATATATTCCAAATTGTTATCAATCTTGATCTTTTGATATTACCCCGTTAATATTGGTAATTTTGATTAAAACATACCAGATTTGTAGATGAAGGAATATATTCCAAATTGTTATCAATTTGGACGTGGACATGACAGAAAATAGAGCAGCAGCAGCCAGGCACGCATGGTCCTAGTTTACAGTTGGGAACAACTTAAACAGTAGTAGTAAGCATGGTATCTAATTCGGAATAGAAACTTGTATTTGGAATGATGGTGGTTGTCAGTTGTCAAAGTAAACTACAGGGACATGCTAAGATGAAAATTTTCACACGTTCACTTTTAAATTTCAACGCACATGCATTTGCTATTTTTAGATTTTGTGCAAGTGTCCATACGAGGACTAACTAGCGTGTAGCCAGTTTTGCGCTGACATGACAAAGATAACTTAAATAATTCAGTAGTAAGAGCCTTCCCTAGGTACACAAGGCTCAGCTAGTATGATTCTAACTCAAATTATTCCTTAATAAAATATATTTACAAATATATTTCTTTTTTTAATCAGAAAAATAATTTGGTACCGATAAATTTAGAATTTTTAATAACATCGGCATATTTAAAAATAATTATGGATAAAAAATTTAATATGATGATATTAATTACGGATAAAAAATTTATTACGACGAAAAGAAAATAGACAGGAGAAAACTTTTAGCTTAAGGGAAGTAAAATATCAAGCACCTGAATAGCATTGATGTGGACAGGACATGATGCGGATGTAGATACAGATAAATTTTTAAAAAATTAGGATGCAGACATATTATGAATCAATAATATATCCTACTCCCTCCGTTCTAATTTAGTTACAATATTAGGGTTTTATTGTTGTCCTAATTTATTTACCATAGTTCATATTTTTTTATTTTTTCACATAATTTATCCCTAACTTGGAACCAGCTCCTAACCTAGAGAAATATGTAGGTTCAACTTTCGAAACACCACTCTTAAACACTCTCTCTAAACATACTTTTTCTCAAATTAAGTTTTCTCTTTACTACAACTAAAATAAACTAAAAACTAAGAATTTAAAACCTAAGGAAAAAAAACTAGTATAGGACATTTGCGGAAACATAAATACTCTCTATGTATCTCTTAATATTTGAGCAAAACATAAATATAATATTAAATTATGATGGAGGGAGTATTAAAATGTATATATTATGAATATAATTTTTCAACACTACTGATAAATTATCGATAAATGATAAATTTATGTACGAACAGACATAGTCCGGCACTTCAGCAGTGACTCAAATGAATCAATGATCCCGTTTAGTCGTATAAAGCTCTGGCTAACTAAGTGACGCATGTGATTACGTTACTAGGAATTGTTGTTTAATCCAATCTACAAGACCTGGTTAATGTATGGTCCATCCATCCAACTCCTTTTACTCGCTAGTCCAAAAAAATTGGACCAAATTTCTTACTCACTCATCCATCTCACGTGTAAAAATAATAATATATTTTTTAAATATTCCATATTTACCCTTTCTCCATTGAAATGCTTAAAACATCCTTCTAAGTAAGATTTATTTTTATGTTTTCAGTTTCTTCACTAACAACAGGAGAGCTCTATCGATGGGGATTGATGAACAAAAACCAGATAAACTACATCAATCAGCTCCATCTTTCTAGAATTTCAGATCCGTTTTTTCTTCTATGCTGGTGTTTCTAGGGTTTCATTTGAAGATCGTTTTAATGCTTTGTAATCACCTTCACCTCTATCCAATCCAGGTATATTCTATAACAAGTGATGGTAAAGAAGTGAAGCAAGTGAACAAAGAGAAAAAGATTCATGAATAAATCCATGAAGAAGAAGAAGGAGGAGATATATATTCATTAATTTTGGGTTTTGATTTATACTTTTTAATATTCTGTTTCATCTGGATCTAATGCTCAATATTGGAAGACGAGGGTGTCTCTTCAAATGACATGGCTCAATCGATATGATGTTATTTTTATTTGGTTTACTTTTATTTTTATTAAAAAATCATGGTTTAATATGTACTTTTCCTTCAGTACATATTGATATGTACTGTTGGACCATACATTTTTTTCTTCGATACATATTTTCCTTCAGTACATATCAATATGTACTATGAGATCATACTTTTTTTTCTTTCAATACCTATCAATATGTACTGTGGGATCATAAACTTTTTCCTTCAATACATATTTTACTTCAGTACATATCAATATGTACTCTTGAATCAATATGTACTATAAGATCTTACACTTTTTCCTTCAGTATATATTTTCCTTCGTACATATCAATATGTGCCGTTTGGATCAATATGTATTGTGGGATCATACACTTTTTCCTTCAACAGTTGTTTTCTCCAACAATTTCGTCATTTCAGCTTCAACATGGAAAAAGAGATTCATGGTGCGAAATTCTTAGCCGTTCGATAAATTCAAAGATAGATATTGACTTACTGGTTTAGTTTTAGTTTTAGTTTTTCAGATTATTAATGATGACGTGATAAAGCAGAAAAACACTCACCGGACCGTGTTAGATTTCACATCAACTTTATTGTTATTCAGCTATTAAGTAGTTGTTCATGTAGTAAAATTGGGGTACAATTGGGGTAAAACAGGGTAGTCGTTGCTCCATAGTGACATGATTTAAGCCTGATTTTGCTATAACTAACAAGAGAATGGTCCCAAGTATTTTTCAACTAAGGTTCTCGTGGTTTTTCAAATAAGGTTCCTGTGAATAAGTAAAAATTATAGATAAATAAAATAGACATCAAAAATTATAAACAATTTTATTTTATTTTTGAAAAAAAGAAGAAAGGACTTTATAAGAGTTATCCAACCAATTTATTGGTAATTATGCTTCAAAGAAAGAAAATTATTGATAATTAATTCACTCTAGAGGGAGACTATTCCTTGTAGGTTTTGCTCAATCATGCATCCATGGACGATGGTAATTATTTCTAGATTCTTTTGATTGGTTTATGATATGCTGTTTTGGATTATACTACATCTGTTTTAAAAAAAAGTGATAATAACTCTTTTCCCAAAACAGAAATAGTAAAATATTTCTAATATATACTCATGTAATCATTATTCTTACTTTAAACATTATTTATGTTTAGTCGAGCGTATTCCAAGCAGGTATATATATCCTACTACTTGGTTTGCTCAAGAAAATGCAATTTGCATAATTTTGCACGTGGGGTGCAAACCCTACGTAGCATCCACCAAAAATTAAACATTAAAGCCCTAATATAAGGTTTGGTTGTATTCAAGAGCGACCAGCTCACCATCTTTACACAAGTTACGAGCCAAATGAATAGAGAATTAGAAGGTTCTCTTAATATTAAGCCAAACGGGTTGACGGTTGGAGCAAGCATTTTACATTTTTTATTTTATTTCTTGCAAAATCGGTTAATATATTATAAATAAAAATTTCTCGATTAGTTATAAAATCTCAATTATAACCGGGGCTGTTAAATTTTAGGCCAATTAAATAACGCCTAAGGGTGATAAGGAATGCATCAAGATGATATACCACTTGATAGGAGCTTTGTGAATCGGCGACAAATGAATCAACTCAGTGATTTTAATTTTTTCCTTCATACTCTTTGATTCTTTGTTTATTAGTTTCTTATTAATTTAGGGGTGTGCAATAGATAGGATGGGTAGGATATGATATATTTTGTCACCCTATCTGTTACTTGACCAGTCGGATAGGGTGGGTGGCGGGTTTAACCGTATTTGTTCACACAATTTTTTTTCTTTTTAAAAGAGCCAAACATTATAATGACAACGTGACCAGAAGATGAAATAGTGTTTCAGAAACACAGAAAGACTAATCGAACAAGTTTAAGACTAATGTATAATCGATGACAATAGATACAAACAAGCCCTATCTGAAATTAGCAGGGAACTTAGCAAGCCGAAAACATCACTGATAACACGCCAAAAGACAGACGACTAGACAGAAACTATGTCAACGTGACCATGAACAGACTCGAGTCGACAACCATGTACTCTGGAAATTGAATTAAAAACACTGATCAACTAGATTACATTCTTTCTCCGACTATAGGTAACAATCCAAATTTTATATCAAGCTAAGATCTTATAAAAGTTAAATTTCATGATTCAAAAGCAACATAAACATCCACAAGCCTTGACTTAGCAGTTAGCACTGCAACAAGTTATCGTTCTTCTGAAAAATCAGCAGTTAAGAAATTCTTTACCATTTACACCCTCTCAATCCCCTACTTTATATTCCGTGAAAGGTAATAATAACCTTATAGTTGTGTTGTCTTTATTTATTCAATTAAGCACTCGGGAACCACTTCATCTCTACAACAATGGACATTGATACAAACCTATGATCTTAAATTTGGAGAATTTCAAACCAACAACTACAGATCTTCTTTATCAACACTAACATAGAGTACAACTATATATATGTTGTATATTTGCTTTTCAGGTTCTCAGTATAATATAGAGATATAATAAAATATGCTTCACAATATTTCACCGAACACCTAAAAACCCATTTAGATATTTTGGTTATACTTGAATGCGTGCATTCACAAGAATCACAACTAATCAAATCATCACCCACTTCTATCAAGATGAATAAAAAACAAACCCGTAAGCAAAACAAAAATCAAACAAACTTTAGTGAAATAAACCCAGAAACTCAATATTTACGGTACACATTTTTGATACAAAATATTTAACATAAAAAGAAGATTTCATGTAAAGAAAAAGGTGGAGTGAATAAATAACCTGAATCAACAACTTTTGCTGATGAAATCCTAACAACGCTCGACTTGAATTGAAACTCTAACAATGAAAAAAAACGAAGATCAAACTTTAATTTGATAGTTATCATTTGGAACCTAACTTGAAAGTCTTGCATAATTGTGGCTCTCCAATAACTTGTGAAGGGGGCTTGAAGGAAGGAAGGCATCTCCAAAAAAAAGTATGGTTGCAGGGTGAAAAATTCTTTGTGTTGAGCTCTTCTCCAATTATTCCATGGCAATTTCGACTTTAACCCTATTTCCATATAACTTGATTTTTTGAATAGATACTACTTGATCTAGGGAGATTTCTGGTTCGCTGGGGTTTCAATTTTGGGGGGAGTTTAAGCATAAAGGCAAAGTTTGAGCAAGAGACGAAGATGAGTAATGAGTTTTTGTTTTCTTTTATTTATTATATGTAAAATAATCCATGATCAACGAATGGGATGATGAGTACAGATAAGATCAACGGCAATGAAAAACTAGCTAATAATTTTATGGATGAACGGGTAGGATAGGATAATTTTGAGCTTCACCCACCATCCTACCCAATATATGGCGGGTATTAAAAAATCTACCCACCACCCTACCCGTTAAATGGCGGGTAGGACACGAATATGAATAAAAATTGATAGGTGGGGTAGAAATGATGGATATGGGTGGGTATGTGCAACCCTACTTATAATTATTTTTTTTTCCTTTCTTACTACTAGTTCTCGTACTTAGTAAATACTCTTGATCTGGTGGGATATAGTTTATGGTATTTCCTGTTTGAATCATTTATCTTAATTAGTGATCACCTTCTAATCTGCACACGATCTTTCTTGTCAGTTTTATGATCAGATTTCACCTTTAAGTTTTTCCCTTACCTTTAATAATAAAAGAATAATTCTTTTCTTTTTTTGAACACTCTTGTTAGTAAATGGAGAGCATTCAGTGTTGGACTATATTTGTCAGTTTGATCATCTTCCTTTTGGAAGTATTGTCCCATACAACAGTTTTGCTAACCATCACTCCCATGATGGCTCCTATAAATATGTTCAAGTATCATTATCATTGTCCCTTCTCTGATCTAGTTTTACATCACATGATTATAATTCTGATTCATCATACTAGATCGGTCTCAGCTAGAAAAATTCAAAAAATGAGTTTTCCCCCTATCAAAGCCGTGCTTCATGCAACAATAACCGCACAACTAAATTTTCTTCATTCTCCTACCAAAATTTCATTCATAATTTTGACTTTTTCCATGCTTATCAAAGTTACCATCTATCATTAAACAATCAGAATATTCTCTTGACCATAATACTTTATAGTCATTGTTTCAATCCCGACCTTCATAAGAGTTGCAATCCTATTGTTACTCATAAATAAACTACCCAAATCACAAATTGTGAATACCATATCCCTAGTACAATGTCTTCGACAACCAATCCTCAAGTTTTAAGAATTACTTCTCAGATGGAGACTACTAGCATCAAGGATAGTCATCCTAGAAGGAGAGGTATCGGTTCCTCCAAGGCACTGAATACTGCGGCTGAGGAATGGTCCAACAAAAACTTTTTTGCTCTGACACAATAAAAACTTCATATGTGAAGGCTAAGCTCGATATATTATGGAAGAAATATCGAACCAAGGAGATCAAAGTGGTGGGTCATAATTTTTACATTTTCAAATTCAATTTTGACAAGTTTTGTGACGAAGTCCTTCTTAAATCCCCCTGGAATGTTCAAAAATATCTTCTTAACTTGAAGAAACACACTGCAAGTATTCAAATTCCAAACTGGGAGTTTACTCACCAAGAGTAGAATGTGAAATTCAAAAACCTCTTTCTAGAACACCAGTTTGTGGATGTGATAGATGAAGCAATTAGAGAAATATGGAAGAAAATATCAACATATCCAAGAGATTGTAGGCCAAGATATAATAACATGATTAATGCCAGAGTAGAGATGGAGCTGTGCAAACCTTTGATAAGAGGTGAATGGTGGAACACTTGTGCATGAGGGGTCGTTTGGGTCAAATATTATTCGGAAAAGCATCCTCACAACTTATATAATCAATACTACATAGTGAATCATAATGAGGAGAATTGTGCAAGAATAGCTAGAGAACTAAGGTTAGATGCCATGCCAGATGATCAATATGAGCAATACTGCAAGGAGCGGTAAAAATATAATGATGATGCTTTAATGAACATTTATACTGAGACTTTAAGAAATGCAGCCAATATAAATGGTCATGAAGACTTTGATACAACAACTCAAATAGGTAGACAACCTAAAAGATCTACAAACTATGAGGATAATCAAATTGTGAACAAAACCTATACCATCTCACCAATCATTGTTAGTCATGGCCTGAGGAACTTTGACAATGATGCTGATACTTTACACAACATTATTAGGAGAAACATAGATATAATGGAGATGGATGGAGCAGAGGAAGAGGTAACTGCGAATAGGGAGCTCTCTCCAGGAACATAAGATTGTGATGCAAACTTGGTAATATCTATTTTCTCAAACTCTCTTCAATTTTATTTACTTTTTTTTCTATTTTAAAAACTTGTGTTCTTTTTGGCTAGTTATCTTTTTCTTAACATTATTCCTATTCTGGCCTGTTTGACCATCTTTTTTATCTCTTATAACTATACTAAGCCAGTCATGAAAATTCTTTCATGGAATGTTCAGGGCTTCAAATCTTCAGTTACCAGTAATTATCGTAAGGACCTGTTAGAACACAAAATCCAGACATAATCTTCTTATGTGAAACCAAACTTTGCGGGGCCAAAATCAAACCATTTCTCACACCCTATCAATACCCTAACTATGCCTTTATAAAACCTGTTGGAATGTATGGAGGTTTAGTACTCATATGGAAAAAAAGGTTCTCATGCGGACTTATGGAAGCTAGCAATAATATTTTTCATATGCTTATTCAATATGATATGAGTAAGCCTGAGTTTCTACTGACTTTTATGTATGGTTTTTCAAACTATACCAAAAAGAAGAATCAATGGAGTCATATTCATAAGATTGGTTCATAGATTGACCAACCTTGTTTTGTTTAAGGTGACCTTAATTCCATTATATGACTAGCCATGCTCAAACTTCCTCTTTATCAGCTTGTCAATAATATTGTTGATGACTACGGTTCAGATGATATTGGCTACATGCGAAAAGACTATACCTGGACTAGCAATAATATGGGTACTGGGGACAAGAGATCTAGAATAAAATTTTTAATAGGTAATGGTGATTTGTCTATTCATTACCATAATTCCAAGTTATATCATTTCAATCAAGTAGGTAGTGACCACAACCCTATCATTCTAGTTACTAATCCCAGCCAAACCAGAGTTGGATCCCTTTTAAATTCTTTATGACATGGCTTAATAATGAGACGTGTATTATTGAAATTGGCAAAGCTTGGTGTGCAAAATATTTTGGCTTGCCTGGTTTTCAATTGGTCAAGAAACTGCAACACACAAGACATCTCCTTTCTAGATGGAATAGAAATCACTTCGGCAACATCAACAACCAAGTTGAAAGTTTATAGAGTAAGTTAGTTTTCTTCAAGATCAAGAACCTTCATCAACTATCAGCAAACAGATTGTTAGAAGTCAACATTGAATTATGCAATTGTCACAAAAGAAGAACTGAGTTTTATCAACAAAAGTCTGGAGATTTTTTCCTAAAAGAGATGGATAGTAATACCAAATATTTTTACACGAAAACCAATCGTAAAAAATCTCACAATAATGTAGACTCTCTTCTTGATTCTAATGGGAAGTGGATACACACAAGAGAGGATTTGGAAAGGCACTTAACATCTCACTTTCAAACAATAAGTACTACAACTTCTCCAACTCTCAATGAAGGCTACTACAACATCATCCCTCTGAATAACTGAAGCTGGTAATATTGGTTTACTAAGTATCCCTGACAATAATGAGATACACAACACTCTCAAAAGGATGAAAATCTGGAGTGCTCCAGGCCCAGAAGGTTTTTACAAGAGTCAATGAGACATAGTTGGGTCATATGTATGTCATACGGTGCAAAGTTTTTTTCAAACTAAGCACATCTTAAAACAATTAAATAAGACTTACATCTCTCTCACTCCTAAGAAGAAGAAAGCTACAACTGCAGCATATTATAGACCAATTATGATGTACAATACTTCCTACAAGATAATTTACAAGATTCTAGTTAATAGGATGAAACCTTTAAATGAAAAGCTTATTTTTTCTTTTCAAGCTGCCTATGTTTCTGGAAGACTAATAAGTGAAAAACAATTATTGCTCAAGAGATTATTCACTCAATGAAGAAAAAAAGGCTCAAAATGGTTGGATGGCTCTCAAATTAGATGTCAAAGACTTTTGATAAATTAGAGTGGAGTTTTTTTTATCAAAGTCTTAAAATACTTTAGGTTCAATGACAATATGTGTGATCTTATCTATGAGTGCATTAGCAGTATAACTCTTGCTGTGATTCTTAATGGATCTCCTTGTGAAGATTTTCACCCCTCAAGAGGAATAAGGCAAGGGGACCCTTTGTCCCCTTACCTTTTTATTCTTACTATGGAGTTTTTATCTAGAAAAATCATTGAAGCTCGAAGCAACAAGTCAATTATTGGTATTAAAGTGCCTAACAATTCACCCTCCATTAATCATCTCTTTTTTTTCTTCAGATTTCAGCTCTCAGATTGCTTGATCTTTACTCAAGCTATTCTTACTTCTGTTAACAGTCTGCTCAATCTGCTTCAAGATTTCAGCTCTCAATTAGGTCAGGTTATTAACTTTGAAAATTCTTCTATCTGTTTTAGTAAGCATACAAAGCTTAAAGTTGGAACTACTCTAACTCATTTATTATGGGTTAAAGAAATGATTTCTAAAGAAAAGTATCTTGGTTCTCCATTATTCCTTGGTCCCTCCAAGCAAGAATCTTTTGGTTCTATTAAAGAAAATTTTAAAAACAGGTTAGCAAGTTGGTGTTCTACATCTCTTACTCAAACAGGTCGTAGCACAATGGTTAAACATGTGATAAACTCCATACCTCTATATCAAATGGGGACTTTCCTTATGCCTAAGGATCTCATTTCTCGCCTCACTACAATTTAAAGGAAATTTTTTTGAGGTCATAATTCAAACAGGGGTTCTAATCTCTTAGCATAGAAAAAACTTTGAAAATCTAAATACATGGGTGGACATTCTTTCAGGGATTTAGAGAAATTAAATCTCGCACTTTTGGAAAAGCTTGCTTGGAGAATTTGAACCGAGTCTTCACAACTGTGGGTTCAAATTCTTTAATCAAAATATTTCAAGAATGGAGATTTTCTACACATGGAGCCTACTTCAAACAATATTTCTGGGGTATGGAGAGGTATTGGAAAAGGCCTTAAAATTATTCAAGAAAACTACTTCATGGAGATTAACAATGGAAAGAAAACAAAAATATGGCTTGATAGATGGAATGTTGGTATTCATCAACCACTAGTTTCAGTAGCCGCCGATTATATCTCTTATGAGTATGTTGTTGACCTCTTTAATCCTAATACTAATTATGGGAATGACAATCTTACTCATCACCTGTTTGATGTGGTCACTGCCCAGAAAATCCTTTGTATTGTATATAGATACTACAAAGGATGATGTTATGGTGTGGATGCCTTCCAAGGATGGCAAATTTCAGACAAGAGCACATATAAGCAATTATCAACCATAACTGCTGATGCACAAGTTAATGGTCATGATGTTCCATCTTCAACATGGAAGAATCTTTGGTCTAACAACTCTGTTAATAGGGTAGAACTCTTCGTCTGAAAATACATCAGAGGAATCCTACCTGTCAGAAACAGACTTGCAAGGTTCATCCCTATATAGATGTGAAATGTGGTATATATGGAAGAAATGAATAAAGTATAGAACACTTAATGCTGGAATGCAGGCATACGAGAGAAGTGTGGAAGGGTATCAACATCAACATTGATGTTATGCACAATAATTGTTCCTCTTTTGCAACTTGGGTTTTATCCTGGTTTGGAAATGAATTTCTGATGGTTTTGTTATAGTGGTAAGAAAAGGGTTTCAAACTCTCGAACTTGTGAAGACTGATTTTAGATTTAATAAACTAATTTTTAAACTAGAAAATATACACAAAAGATGAAAATAATATTCAAAAATACTGAAGTTATGGATTTCACCATTAACCAATTAAAGTGATTCAATCGAATCAATATTCATGCAATTCTTTACATTTAAAGTGATTCTAATATGTTGCAAAAGTAGATTTTCAAAATAACAATTGTAAATTGAAAGCATAAAATATCAAAAACCCTAGGCTAAGCATGCTCTATCAAAAGAAATCATAATTTTTTAATAAAAATCCTTAAATCAATTTTTTAATCAAAGCAAATAATCATAAAAGAAATGCAAAAATCAATTAAAATAGAAATATACCACTTTTCTTGGAACAATGGCTTCCTCCATTACCTCAGCAAATGGGTTTAGCTCCTCATATTAATCTCTTGCTAAAAATTATGGTTCATGGCTCAAAATGTTTACAAATGATGAAAAAGAGTGAAAATAATGAAAAACAGGAAATTCACAACGTTTATAAGCGTTACAGACTCACTGTTACAGAGGGAAAAGTGTTTCACTGAAGATAAATGTTGCAAATGAATATAAATGTTGCAAATTTAAAAGCTTTAACAACAAAAACTTTAACTTTTTGGCCACGAAAACTTCAACCTTTTAGCAACGATTTCTTCATCTTCTTCATCACGAGCATTTTTTCTGGATTTTGATTCTTTCGTTTATGGACTCTCCCACCTCCTCCAATCATTCTTACACGACCCTTATTTATACTAAAACTAACCACAGCTCCCGAATCTTCGTGAATTCCTCCATTTTAATGAGAATCAACTCTTGAAAATAATCTCAATATTTTTTTCCTTTTTAATTAACTCGAGCTGATTTTCCTCCAATCTGTTTTGATGATGTTGCCTGTGTACTTAAGATAATATCTCATAAAATATATTTATTGTTTTTAAACCAAATCAAATTACGGAGAGTATTTCCTCTTCCCCTTTTTTACTGATTCACGAGATATTTTCAAGCCTCCCATATTTACAAGATTCCCTTTTGATTTTGCGTCTAAAATTTGTTTACAAACGCCACATAATATGGTAACAGAATATCTCTTTATTAAACTAACAAATTATCTTTAATTCAATTCAAGCAAATTTGATATTTCGTGAAAATAATTTTCCCGCCAACTATTCTATTTAAATTCAAACAAGGTGGTGCCATGAACCAAAGAACGGGTGCCTTTATCAATTATGTGCGCCTTTATCAATTTAGTGGGTGCCTTTATAACTTTTTGAGCTAATTTTTCTCAAATGTTTATTTCTCCAAAAATACATACAAACACCATAAAGTCACAATAAAGTCACAATATAAGTATACGAATGAGTTCTAACAGTATACAAATTGAGATCAAATAAGACACAAAACGTTTCTATCAAATACCCCCAAACTTATTATTTGCTAGTCCTCGAGCAAATCTAATCTAGAAATAAATCCTAACTCACTTTCGCAGGCATGGCGGTTGCACTTAGCGTGTGCAATAAGCATTTAATCCCATAGGTGTCCCTATCGGACGAGTTTTGTCTCGTGAGGGTTTACAAGAGATATACCCACAAAACCTTTACTCCAAACCCTAGCTACTTGCAAATGATTGAGGGTAGACACTAAACATGTTATTTTTTGGAATAAAACTCTTTGGCTATGGGAATCATTACCCTATATGAGTCCAGTTACGGCACACGAGTTTTCAATCAGCGTACTAAAATTCATACAAGAATTACTTAGATAGTCGTTCAACTACGATACTCAGAATCTATCAAAGTATAATCACATGAAAAGATTTAGAAGATGGATATTGACAAAATGAAGTTTGCGCATGTTGACTAAGGTGAACAGTGTTTCCCATATCTGTCTGAAGGTCACCGCCAGGATGAATTCTAATAGATTAAGATACACTCCCACTGGTTTTACTCCTAATATCGACTCAGCTGGTATATACAAAGGTCCCAACGGTCGATTTATTGAAAATAAAATAATTATTTATTATTTTTAAACGTACTGACAACATGATTGGATCAAATTAATACAAGCGCATGCTCCTTATCAACATCTTACATGATAGTTCTCATGGATCCTGCGTTCCATGCTTTCTTAGGCGATGGAGACAGGGATAACACACATATTGCTATCAAAGTGTCAATACTCGATTTTTGTTTTTTATTTTTATAATGGTCTAAATAAGACAATAATGGGGCTTGATCTCAAACACTTTACTTCATCTTGGCGGTGATAACAATTTGATATTGGTGCCCCACCAAATCACTTAGAGAAACACAAAAAATGGCAAAAATAAAAACAGAAGGTGATATCTTCGAGATACTCCGAGATATGGTGACATTTATCATGTTATTTCTAACACCTGAGCTAGGCATCCTTTTATGGATAGACCGTTTAGATGGGCACACCAATTCCTATAGAAAAATAGCTAAGTTTCCATCTACCTAGAATGGTTAGTGTCATCCTGAATTGTTCACAAGTTTCTAGACTTTGGAGTTTCATATTTCACTAAAAGTTTCTCCCTTACCCCCAAACTCAAATCTAACATTGTCTTCAATGTTATAAAGATGAATTGTTAAAAGCATGAACAATGAGAAATTGTTACCAATCGAATTAGTCACCTCATTAGCCAGACTAAGAAAGAATTAGTGACCTACCAAGAAGTGCTAAGTTTAAAGTCTTCAGCCAGACTAAGAAAGAATTAGTCACCTCATTAAATCATATAGCAATAGTCGGAACAATTGTGGGTCATCTGAATAAAATAATATTATCTAAAATAGAAGGAAATTGCAGCAGGCCCAGAAAGTGGACAAACCGAGCACACCCGTATCCCTATCTAGTGTCTTGTTTAAGACAACTACATCTAGTTGAGGTTCAGGTTCGGGCTCTATGAAAGGGTCTAGATAAAATATTTTCATAGGCTGGATTTCCTCATTGGCAGGATCAGGAGAGTCAGGTTGTAGAGTCTGGAAGAACTCAACTAAAAAATTAGAAGCACATAATAATAACCTGAATAATTATGGATCCTCAAAGTCAATCAGATTTGACCCACACAGTTGACTACTCTGAAAATGATGGTCATTCTTAAGTAAAGTGTCGATTCTAATCTCCTAAAGTAATTAGGCTTAGTCTCAAAAACTTAATAACTGACACATTTGAAATTCAAACGTTCCCACATATAGAAGAAAATTTTTGGTGGGAAAACAAAGTCAATCTTGGTATTATTTCCTAGGTAAACCACATCGACCAGAGGATGGGTTTCTAACAACTGAACTTCTTTTTGGACATCAACAGGCTCAGCGAATCTAGTTTGAAGATGATCTTGAAAAATGGTAGAGGTGCAAATGTCAAGCCCCAAGTGAGGGACTTTAAGTATGGATACTTGATAATCACAAGAATCATCGGTACCCCCAAACTCAGGGTGGACATTACTCTCAGATGGGCTAAAAGCTGTTGGTTGGATTCTAGGGTCCTTAAGCTCAGAACTACACCCAGCTTCCTCTAAAGAAGGAAATAAGGTAGACTTATAAACTGGTAGAAGTTTAAACTTAGCTTTCCATATATTATAAGTGTCCATCAAAGGTGCAGAATCTAACAAAATATTCACCTCATTAATAACAATATCATCGTCTACGTCAATCATATTAATACTATTAATACGAATCCTTTCTTCATGATTAATACTGCTAATACTATGACCAATCATATTTCTTTAGTTCAACAACCTGTGGAAGAACCCATCTCTTATGCAAAGATGGTGTCTGGTTCGGAAAATCAAGGGATTCTTTCTCACTTGCTAAAACTCATTGTGAAGAATAATTTTATCAATATAGATATACGAAGATAAATATTTAATAGGCGTCGATGAGCGCAAGAACAATCTAATTGGGCGTTTAATCCTTCATAAGGGTTTTCCTTCTATGAAGATTGAAGATATAAGAAAAAAGCTGCTTACAGCATGGCCTTCCAACATATCTTGGGTAATCTCTTCTCCTAGAAAATATTATTTTTGTTTTCGTTTCTATTCAGATGATGTTGTTTCGTTGATTCGTTTTATCAGTCCAATCTCTTTGAAACCTGGAGTGATACACTTACAAAGCTGGACTAAGGATTTCAGTACTCCTGATTATCAAAGACAAACCCTATTTCAGTGTGGGCTCGTAAATATGACGTTAGCTTGGAATATTAGCGTACAAAAACCCTCTTCAAAATTTCAAATGTTATAGGAACGCCATTGGAGGTGGATGGCAATATTTTAGATATTAATCGTGCATATATGGTCACTTTGCAAGAGTTCGTGTGGAAATTGATATTCCAGAGATGTTGCATGTTGAACTTTTAGTTGAGAGTGATGGTTTTTCATTCCTGGCCTACTTTACATACTAAAGGCTTTTTTTTTTTTTGCATTTATTCCAAATCGATTGGGCACAGTTTGGGAGAGTGCACGCATCGTCTTGGAGCTGTGAGGACTGAGATTGTTTAAAAATAACATAATGGGAAGAATGAGAGGCAAGACCATAGAAAGAAAAACTCTATGCAATGTATTGCAAAACTTGAACCAACTACCTTGAAGGATAGTATTACGGTGCCAAGATCTTCCATGACACAAGTTGTCAATTGGTACCAATGTTGTAGATGTTGTAATTGAATATCATGCAGCAGATCCCAACTCATTAGTTCCTCGTGAATTGGTGAATATCGTGTTATCTCCAGTGCATTCTCCTAGATATGAAACTGCTAATACAGGAGAACGTCAATGTAAGTACTACTGAACTTGATCAATTCATATATGAAATAACTATGCAAGTTGCTAACCAAGTTATCAGGGAAATTATAAAATAAGTTGTCAATGAAAGCTCAAGTATTGCTACTAGTCATGGTAGTAATGTTGTTAACGATGTAAGTCATGTTTCTTTGAACATGACTCGCTGGTCAGATTAATATGAGGAAGAAGGTGAGATGCATTCTCAAAGAGCAAAAAATAAACAATGTATTTCCTCGTAAAAGTTAACCACAACGGCTAGTGCTGATACAAATAGATATAATTTTGTAACCATGGATACAAATGATAATAATTATGATGACTATCCAACAGTTTTATAATTGCCGGTTTGAAGAATATGGTGGTAGTAGATATCCCTTCTCCCCATTAAATTGTTTTTGGTATGTTTTCTATGGTTTTTGAAACTTGGTCTGTGAAATCATCAATGCAAAATATTATACATTTGGGTTATCTAGGAAATACGGGTAAATAGATTTCACCCCAAAAAAGAGAGGAGATATATAAATAGAAAAACATTTGTGAGATATGGTTGACTTTATTTAGTTACGCTGCACCAGGAAAATCACGAGCCATATACTTATGATGTCCGTTGACATGACAGTTTTAGATGTACCAGCTAGGAGCCTATGACACATCCTTCAGCGCAGGCAGACATGATACTTACTGGATTAGCTTACCTTCTACCCACTTATCACTCCATTTAGTGGAGATAACCTTTAAGCTGTAATATCATCAACTAAGTTAACGAATGAAAACAAATACTTCAATAAGTAAGTGATTCTACTAATTGGAGTGGATGTGTTTGGGATAAACTTTTGGTACACAAGTTGGCTTAGAATTCTTCTTCATTCTTTCTATCCATTATTTTCAATCACTAATGTTTATGGCACATTATCAATTACAAAATCATAATGTTAATAACTATAAAGTTCAGAAAAGATAATTTCATTAAAACCAGATATGGAAAGATATCATTTCTGATTTGGGAGACTATTTTCTTTCATTGAATCCCTTTTGACCAATCAAAAAGAAAAAAAAAATGGATAGCTTGTATATTTTTATATGCAATTGATGGCATATTTGGAATTATTTATCATCGGTCAACGTTTTCTCGATGAGTTTTTGATTAAGCGTAAACATTCACTTTCTATTTCCAGCCCTAAGTCCTGGGGATAACGTTGGATACCCATAAGAACTTACAGATTTTGGTAAATCCGTAAATATTTAATGAGTCCCTAACCGGGGAGGTCACCTTTAAAATAATTGATAAAGGGGAATATCAATAACAGCAGGGAGATATTAATCTATAGGATAAAATTATCTTGACCGTTGGATCTCTAGATTAGTATTCCTATAAATTGTTGGTGTCCCTTTATCAATCTTGATTTTTTAGAGACCTTCGCGGTCCGAGGTCGGAACCTTTAAGGGGGTCCAAATGCCTTTTGTGGGAATTGTGTTTAACCATATAAGTTGTGTATATGATTTTATTTATTTTTTTAGTACAATTAGAATTGAAAGTGCCCATAGAAGTTATGCAGTTAAGTGATTAAGTTATGGAGAATAATCCTTTTTTGTCATTTATAAGTCGAAATCAAAAAGTTTCACTATCATCACATCACACGGTCCATCAATCCGACACCCGTGCACATACATCAAATGGTACTTAAAATTACGGGCACTAGTCTAGGTTGAGTGGTGACATCACTGACACCACCGTAGCTAGCTCTCATTTGATGCTGTACCACTGTACTACATTACATAGCTGCAGTTGTTTATAAAACTACTTGCTCCACGCGGAATATCTAGTCCATTGATATATTTTATTAAATTTTTTATAGTCTGTTTAGATATTATTTAAAAAATTAAAATAGTTTGGATAAAAATAATTTGAAGATAATTTTTAAAAATAAAAAGATTAACTTTTTATAAAACGAAATATCCTTGTTTAACTTCTACGTTCAAATATCCTATTAACAATTCCAACGGTATTATTTAGTGGGTACTTTCGCACTCAGTCTTTCATGTCTAGTACTGTTTGGTTTAAGGAAGAAAAAGTGCTAGTCGTGCTTAGTTTGCTTTACTCCATGTGAACATATCCTGTCCTTAGCCTTAGCCTTAGCCCTTAGGTATCCATCTCATCCCCATGCTAGTGATGGATGATTCAGTTTAATAGTGGGCGACTCTTTATATCCTCCTATCACCATATATATCCAGATTTGTCTCCTCCTTTGACAATGTAATCAAGTAAACTTACCATTGGTGAATCTACTTTTGATCAAATAATCGATCATTTTCGATATCATTAACACTACTTTTGATCAAATGATCAATCCTTCTCATTATCATTAGCACTACTTTGACAAGTCTATCTTTTGCAGTTTCTTTGTGTTCAAAGTTTAAAAAAAAAACTGCTCACTGGCATCAATACGTAACATTGACTATAAACTGCACACAACTTGGCCACCATCTTTATATGTGATTAAAATGATTGCTTCTGGGATTTTTCTCATTCAGTGGAGTGGCTGAGCTGTTTGCAGGACTACCTAAATTATTTAGGAAAGTTTATATTTTCATTTTATTTAACAGAGACTGTAATGACCTGAATTTCTATTGATATTGTTTTTATTAGCCATTGTAGTTTTTTGACAGTGTGGGTTTTTAACGAGCACCGCTGTGATCATTCAGCAGTAGCTTTCCGGAAGATCATCCATCCCTGAATTATTTCCGTCCAAGCACGTTTAATTGTAAAGATTTTTGTCAACTCTAGAACTAACTGTACTGAAAAGGCCCCGATGTTAAGAAAGGACAAACCATTACTTATATTCCATTCGGCGAACCCTACCTGCCGAATCTGGGTATTACAAAACCACCATCTTAAATTGGAGCCGTCCTCGGCTCCAGAATATATTCAATACCAGATCTCCAACGTTCCCTGCCACTCGTGAGACCAATACTTGATAAACCGCGTCCATCGTACTCTCTCACCCTCGGCAAATGACACCTCGTCGGCGCTGATACCATTTGTAATTACCCGACCCTCTACCGATACTGTCCACGCTTAGCCACTGCGGTTATCCGGCAGTGTGGGGTTTTTAACGGACACCGCTGCGGTCATCCAACAACAGCTTCCCGGGAGGTCACTCATCCCTGAATTACTCCCCCCGAGCACGCTTAACTGCAGATCTTTTTGCTAACTCTGGAGCCAACTGTGCTGAAAAGGCCTCGGTGTTAGTAAAGGAAAAAGCATTACTAATATTCCATTCGACGAACCCTACCTGTCGAACCGGGGTATCACAGAGACTCTAACCATGAAGTTTATATACAAAAATTCTTAACAGACCGTCGGGTGGGACTCCTCCAAAACCGCATACCTGGGGGAGTCCTACCACACGGTTTATTAAGAATCGTTGGTATATATTTCACATGTTGATCGTTGTCCAAATACAGTAAGTCGTACTATCTTCTTTTTAAAAAGATAGACTTGTTTCATATGTAATTTGTACGTGAAATAAGTCTATCTTTTCAAAACGAAGGGAGTATGATCTGGTCTATGAAAGGCTCTATAAGATTGAAACCAAAATATCACTAAAGATAAATCCAGAAAAATATTTGGGTCCAAGTTTATAGCTCGATGGTTTCCCATCAACTCCAGTAAGGAGGAAGTCAGGGGGTTCAATCCCCACCGATAATGTTTGTATTCGTATTAATATAGTTGTATAGTTGGATTTAATGGGATGAATCTGATAGTGGGACCAGACTGTCTGGATGGGTTTGGGTAGAAGCCTAGATCCGGATTTCGAGTATAAAAAATAAATCCAGAAAAGTAAAATTACCGTTGCTATTTGGTTAATGTATGGACATTGCTAGCTTCTTCATTTTTGCAATGGACTACAAAGAATAATAAAATCTGAAATCAAATAAATACAAATCAACAATAGATCAGAATTCAAGTATGGAGTTTTTTTTTTTAAGTCCCATTTTATTAAAAGAAAAAAGCTGCAAAAAAAGGATACAAAACTTTCAAGCTATAAGGCTTCTAAAAGGAAAGAAAGCTAAAAACTAATTGAATCGAAGTACATTTTGTCCGACACCTCAATTAAGTTGAGAAAACTTGTCCTACACAAATAGGTCTCTCTTTCCCCACAATTCAAAAGACAGCCCCGCTTAGCCATATTGTCTGCTGTAAAATTTATCTCTCGATAAGCATGATCAAATCGCACCGAAGAATACCTTGACTAGAATTTAAGTATGGAAGTTTCAATGGTATCCTTATTTTTATTCAGATTTAATTTTCTTCCCACATTAGCGTATCTCGTTGCACTGACTGCCATCCTAACTAAGTACTGGCACCCACGGCCACCAAAATTAGCCGTCCCGAAAACAACCAAAACAAACACTAGATAAAAATGCTAGTTAGTTTGAGAGCTACCTCAAAATAATTTGGAGCTATGTAATAAAATAAATTAAGAATATTTTAAATTAATTTCAAAAATTCTTTATTCATCTAGTTTAATTAGTGTTAACTAATTGTATAAGTTGTTCAATAAGTTTTATAAGTAATTAATTACTTTTTAATTTTTATTTATTTAAAGAAAATTGAAAAAAAAACATTTTTCTTCTCATTAACTTTTTGCTCAAAAACAAAATTATTTTTCTTTTCAATAATTTTTTATTTTTAAAAAACAAACAAACAAACAATAATCGATAGTTTACAAACTATCGATTATATGAGTAGCCCCAAAATATTTTTTTTTCTTCCAAATTTAAAATTTTGAAGTCCTATAATCGCTAGGTTCGTCAAGTTCGAAACCTACTGATTATGAAAATAACCCTAAATTTATTTATTTTTCTAAATTTATTTTTTCTTCCAAATAATTCTTTGAAATTTTTGAAGTCTTATAATCGGTAGGTTTTTCAAATTCGAAACCTACCGGTTATGAAAATAACCCTATCTACCGATTAATAGGTTTGTCAAATTCAAAACCTACCGGTTTTGAAAATAACCCTATCTACCGATTATACTATAACCGATAGATATTTAAAAATCAGACTTGTCGATTGTGTTACATTAGTCATAATACTGAATTATAATCGGTAGCAATTAAACAATAACTACAGATTATGTCAAAAAATTAGGAACAAAAAGGAAGATATGGGACATAATCGGTAGATAACATCAAATTTATACTACCGATTATGTCCTGCAACTGAAAACCCTAGAAATTTTTTTGATTAATTTGTTGATTTCAAGCAATCGAAACCTTAAATTTGATTGAAGCTTAGATTATCTTGGCCATTTAAACTTCACGGAGAATTTGAACATTAGATCCAATGCTCTAAAAAAACTTAGAAAAAAATAAAAAATAAAAAATAGCTTAATTAATTTATTGTTATCTTTTATTTATTTATTTTACATATATATATATATTATACTCCCTCCGTTTCAGCAAAAGTATTACTATCACTTTTTCATTTTGGATTAAAAATAGTCTAAAATAAAAAAGTGATATTAACACTTTTGATGAAACGGAGGTAGTATAATATATAATTAAATAAATATATAAAAATATTAAATTAAATAAAAATAGTTTAAGGTTCAAAGGGTAGAAACGTAAATTAAACTAGTATGAGTAATTTTATACTTTTACCATTTTTAGACACCCCTTATCCTTTTCCCTTAAATGTGTTTAAATAAGTAGTCCCAAATTATTTTGGAGCAACCCTTAAATTGGCTAGGATAAAAAATACAGATAAGAGGAAACTAAGACTTTCAATTTTAATAAAAAGCAGAGAAAAACTCAACCTAGCTCAAATGTTTCGAAATGATGTACTGGCTTGATCCTTGCCAATACAATATCCCCGCAATTTGCACAATTTGAAGAGCTTCTGAGTTGGTTAGTTGGTCACTTGGTTGGTTAGGCAAAATTAGAAAGCATGCATGGTTGATGGTTGATTTTCATCGAATATTTTCATATCCTCTTGACAAAAGCTATAAACACCTAAAGCGGAGAAGCAACTCCAACCAACTAACCTGATGTTGACGGTGGTGATGTTGACCTTAGAGATGCTTCTGACATTGCATTTGGAGGTGTTTGAGGTAATTTTTTCTCATTTTCAATTTCAGTTGTTGCTCAATTTTATTGTTCATCATTAACAATGATAGTCCTCTTCGTAATTTTGCCTTCTTCCTAATTCTTTGAAGCATTTTCATCAAACAACACATCACGACTTGTAATTATTGTGTTACTCTTCAAACTAAACAACCTAAAACCTTTTGATATAAGGATATAACCCACAAATATACATTTCTCACTTGCTTCATCAAGCTTTGTTCTCTTCACCTTTGGAATTTGAGAATAACACACACTTCCAAAAACTTTAAGAGGCCTTACTGACGGTTTTCTTCTATCTATCCCATGGTGAGTTGTATTTCCATGCCTTCATTTTCACAAAACTTATCAAATTCTTTATTTTTGTATTATTTACCTCTATCACTTCTTAACACCTTGATGTAACAACCACTTTGTTTTTCAACAAAACATTTAAACTTCTCAAAAATACCAAACACATCCGATTTTTGTCTTATGAAGTACACCCAAATCATTGGTCCAAACACGTCGGTATGTACTAAGCCAAGAATTTATTTTGCTCTCCATGCTACACCTTTTGAGAATGGTTGCAATGTTGCTTCCAAAGTTCACAACCTTCAACACACCATTCTTGTGATCAATGTGATGTGGAAGTCCTTGCATCATGTTCTTGTTGGAAATTACATTGAGATTATTAAAATTCAAGTGCCCAAGTGTTTTATGACATAACCACATTTCAACCATGGTTTCCATCCTTACTGCAACATTGTTTTTCTCTTGAAGTAAAATTGGAAAGCTTTATATTCTTCTCCATCTTGATACTCTTCATCACTTGTCTTTTGTTTTTGTATTTCTTGTCATATATATATGGTGCGATAACCATCTTCAAAGTAGATTGCCTACCAAGATCCACAAGTTTCCCAACACAAAGTAAATTTTGTGCTAAATCGGGAATATATAACACATGTCTAGTGCATTTTTTACCTTTGCTAGTTTGCACACAAATTATACCTCTCCCTTTGGATTGAACCATATCTCCATTTCCCATCTTCACTAGAGAATTTATGGACAATCCATGTCGACAAACATGTTCTTCTCACCCGAAAAATGAGTTATACAACCGCTCTCTACAAACCACACTTCTATTTTACTTTCTATGGCACTTTGATAAGCATAAACAAGTTTTGTTTATCTTCTTTTTCTTCGGCACAACCGACTTGTTAATTGTCTTTGAATCTACAATTCTTTTCCATATGCCCATACTTCTTGCAATTGTGATATTGGGTTTTTCTTTTGTTCCAACAATTCTTCTCCAGATCAATCTTCAAAAATTGCATTTTGGTGCTTGTGAAGAATTATTATTTTTGTAGTTGTTGGAGTTTGCTCCTTTTTTGTTATATTTTCCCTTTTTTTGTAACTTGTTGATGAATCACCCTTGTTTTCATTATTCTTCATTTCACAAGTTGTATAATTCAAGTTGATTTTTGATCGGAGTGTAATTTCAATCGACTTCTCGGAGTATCATAACACTCGTTTCTCATAGCGCTTAAAAGAATCCCATAATTCTTGTGACTTCAATGTAGATAAATCTTTTGTCTCCTCCAAAACGGCTACTTGAATCACATTTTTCCGACAAATAAATCAAAATTTTCTCACAATTTTTTTTTTCTTCAAGTTTTTCACCACACATCATCATTTGATTAACAACTTCAGCAACTCTAGAAGAGAACTCATTTAAATTTTTATTATCCTTCGCTTTAAGATTTTCAAATGTTTTCAGTAAGATCGAAGTTTTAGTTATCTTCACTTCTTGTTTCCTTGATACTCTTCTTGAAGAAGATCCCAAGCTTCCTTAGCTTTAGGAAGATGGATGAATCTATGAAGAACAATATCATTAACCCCTTATTTAATATATAAATTTTCTTTTGCATTTTTCTTTCTACTTTCCTTGAGTAGATCATTTTGCTTGTTTGTTAAAGGTATTGTATCTTCAGCTATTTCCCACACATCTTGAGACATGGACAAGGTCTTCAATTTGATTGACCAAATTTCATATTTTTCACCATCAAATATTGGTATTAAAGGTTTTTAAATGTGAAGGTATGAGCTTCTACTAGTTGCCATTTTTTTACTTCAAAACCTTAACTTATATTTGTTGTTTTAGTTGATTTTGTTGCTCCACTAGGATCAAATTTACTTAATTTATACTTTAGTACCAACTGTGGTTATTTGAACGAGTAAAAATAGTAGTTTTATACAAAGTGTTGATAACGGAGACGAGGGCTGATATCTTCTCTCACTCATAGGTTTTCTGTTTCTCTTCCTACCTTCTTTATTACATCCTTCTACCTATTAACTAAATATGTGGTCTCCAACAAGTACCACATGGACTCACTACAACCATATATTTCAAAGTTAATATAAAATTAGACTTACACTCTAGTTACATTAACTAGTAAGTGTCTTTGTAACTTCACATTTTAAAACAGTTTCTAGTGGTAATTAAATAAGTCAATAGTATTTTATTATGTATGTATCTTAAATTTGAAAAAACTGACTAAATTCATACAAATACTAAGTGGAGCTCCATATATATACTTGATAAATAGGCACAAAGTTATCAAACAAAGCAAGTAACAAACTTAATCACAAGTAAAATACGAAGTTACCGAAGACACAAGAATATATGCAGTTTGGAGTTAAAACCGACGTCCATGAGAGTGAGAATGATTTTGTACGATTAAAAAGATGTTACAAGTGTTTAGTCAATTTAGTACTCTCAAGAACACGATTAGCCGATGACATAAGAATCCCTCTACCTTTATCTATATGAATATTTCCAACATCTAGTCATGTGGATGCGCTCTCTATTAAGTAGATCATAACTTGTTGTCCCGAGCTTATCTTCAAGTTTGATTTATTATCTACCCTCTCATCGAGATTGATATCCCTTGAAGGGAGATCTTGTGTCCTTTCGCTATGTTGCTTTTTCAAAAAGGATCTTTGGAGATTAGATTAACTTTTCCATACATCAATCACAAAGCACAAATACAACAAAGCTGATTTACATTTGAGAAGATGTGGGATAAGTGCAACATAATGGATCACCTCACCACTCACTTTAATCCATCACGAGGAAACTGAGATGGTCAGTCAAAGATGAGATAAGCTGGAACGAAGAGAACGAAAACGCTAAACATGGACCAATTTTTATAGTCCAAATGTGTACCAATAAAATCCAACCATCCAAATCCGTTTTAAAAGTCCTACTCAAGCCTTAAAACCCCACCCCCTATCGATCTCAGTGGTGGAGGGGATCGGTCCATTTTTGGACCATCCTCTTGGTCCACCCCTTGACGGACCAGAGAACGAAAAATATCACCTGTCAAAAGATGTTAGATGCGTGAGGAGGCATCTACTCAGCTTTCAGGAAACAGATGCCTGGGAAAATTATAGGGGCACATGACATAATATGAATAAGCCTACAGAACAAGTGGGCGTACCGAAGGGAGAAAATAAGCAATCGGTTTGATGTGCTGAGAGGTACCAAAGACACAAGAAAGTATTGGGTGATCTATTATGGAGAAATAGAGAGATAGTACATGTTATTGTATGACTATCAAAAGTGTATGAAAAGTGTCAGAAACTATTAGTTTGTCCTTATTTTTGTTATTTCCTGTTGAGTCAAAATATATCAGGCATTGACTTGATTGTATTTTTGTATAAACTTCTTTATATACTATTTCTGCTCTCTAATTCGTCTGTGAAGAATTCATAGTAATGTTCAATAGAAAAGTGGTATCTCTCTCTGACATGGTATCAGAGGGAAAACCATTCTAGGTTTTCCAATTTGATCCTGGAGTGTACCAATTTTTTCTGTAAATTGATTAAATCTTCATCATGTCGGTTTCTTCTTCATCTATTTCTTCAGATCCTAAATGATATCATAAATTAGTGCACATTTATCTCAATTTCAAACTCCCAATTAAGCTCACCTCTACTAATTATTCTTTATGGAAACCTCTAATCGCCTCTTTACTTCGTAGTTATGAAATGTTTCGCTATGTTGATGGAGATTTCTCTTGTCCTGCTAAATTCATTCGAAGTTCCGGAGCTCTTATTTTTGTTTCTAATCAGGATTCCAAAGGATCTGGTCATCAATCCACTGTATACTTCTTGGCAACATCAGGATCAACTATTTACTCTTGGTTATTATCTGCTCTTACTCAAGAATGTCAATCTCAGGTGCTTGGTTGTTCTTCTTCTTGTGATATTTGGCAACATCTTGAACTTGATTACAATACTTCCACTAGATCAAGACTGATACGGATTCATGGTGAACTTCATGATTTGAAGAAAGGTAATGATTCTATACAAGCTTATTTCAATTAGAGCTCGTTCTTTATCTCATCAGCTTGCTCAGATTAGTCGTCCAATTCATGATGATGATCTGGTTTTTTATATACTTCATGGCTTACCTAATGAATACAATGCTTTCAAGATATTTATTAATAGCAATTAAAAAACCTGGATCCTATAAATTCAATCGATCTTCTTGGACTTCTTTTATCTGAGGAATCTAGGTTAAATGAATCTCCATCTGTTGATTTAACAACTGCTTCTGCTAATTTTACTTAACAACAATATTCTAACTCAATTCATTTTATAATTCTTCTGGTCCTCATTATCCAAGAATTAATCCTTATAAAAATCAAAATTGGAATCCTGATTTTAGAGGTTATGCTCGTTCTTATTCTGGTGGTAGACATTGTTATTCAGGTGGTAATTTTCGTGGTATATCTGGTTTTCGTGGTGGATTTTCTCGTAGTGGTGGTCGTTCTTTTCGTGGTGGTGGTAGATCTTCTCCTGGTAATTTCTTCCCACCTTCTAATCCACCTTCTGTTAAATATGACTATTACATTGTTTGTCAATATTGTAACAAGCCTGGTCATTCGGCTGCTGAGTGTAGAAATATTCGATTGGACTTTAGTTATCCTGGTCAGGATCATCACACATTTGGTGAAGAGTAATATGATGATTCTTTTGATGAACCTTGATTTCCTGTACCAGAAGCTTATGCTGTCTACAATCAAGATTCTTCTACTTCTAATTGCTGGTTACCTGACTCTGTTGCAACTCACCGCATGACATGTGATTTGGCGAGTCTCAATATTCATTCTCCCTATGAAGGTTCCGATCAAGTCAAAGTTGGAAATGACTCAGGTTTGAATATTCAACACATGGGTTCTACTTCATTTGCTTCTCTTACTGCAATATTCTCTATGTCTAATGTTTTGCATGTACCATCTATAAACAAGAATCTCATGTTTGTTCATCAGTTCTCTAAACAAAATCATTGTTATTTTCAATTTTATCCTGATGATTGCTTTGTTAAAGACATTACTACATACAAAGACACATAGAATTGCTTAGGGGTCCATTCAAAAATGGTTTGTATGAATTGCACTTAGGCTCAGCTGACCTTAAACAAGTTTTTTTATCTCAGTCTTCTATTCACGATTGTCATAATAGACTAGGGAATCCTGCTTATAATACCTTGCGACATGTTTTATGATTTGTTGATTCTTCAGTCTCTTCTCATTTAGCACATGGTATTCTTGGCCCTGGAATTTCTTCTGCTTGTCAATTAGCTAAGTCCCATGGTTTGCCATTTCCATCTTCTTCGTTTGATATTCATGGGCATTTAGAACTTATTCATTCTCATGTGTGGTGTCACCAGTGTTCTATTAATGGTTATAAATATTATGTCTCCTTTATAGACTTTTATAGCAGATTCACCTGGATTTATCCTGTTGCCTATAAATCTGAGGTATTTAGTACATTTGTGCAGTTCAAGACACTTGTTGAGAATCTCTTTGATCGTAAAATTAAATGCTTTCAGTATGTTTGGGGGGGCGGGCGGCCGGGGGGAGGGGAGTATAGGCCTTTTTCTAATTACTTACAATCTTGTGGTATTAGTCATAGAATATCTTGTCCTCATATACACATCAACAAAATAGGAAATATGGGCGTAAACATCGTCACATTGTAGATATTGGTTTGGCTTTATTGAATCATGCCTCCTTGCCTCTTACATTTTGGTCTTATGCCTTTGAAACTGCCAATTACCTAATCAATAATCTTCATTCCTCAGTTTTTAATCATAAAACTCCTATTAAAACACTCTTTAAATATGTGCCTGATTATGAGTTTCTCAAAAAAATTGGATGTTCTTGTTATCCTTGTGTTCGACCTTATAATGTTCACAAGTTGGAAAACAGGTCTATTAAGTGTATCTTCTTAGGGTACAACTTACTGCACAAAGGATGTCGCTGTTTCAATCCATCTACAAATAAAATTATTGTCTCTAGAATTTTGTTTTGCTGAAAAATGAATTTCCTTATTCCACCATGTTCTCTTTATCCTCTTATCTTCATCAAACCACTACAATTTCAGTTTCTCCCATATCCGTTGTTGCTTATGATTCTGTTATCTCTATTCATTCTCCTTCTATAGTCAATTATGACCATGTCATTCCATCTTCTGATTCTGTTCGTTCAATGAACACTAGATCCAAAACTAGCATCACTAAGCCTAAAGCTTACACTACTTTTGTCACTGACTCATCAGATGACTAGCTTTTTCCCACTAGTTTCACAGAGGCCAATAAAATTCCAGTTTGGAGGAAGGATATGGTTGAGGAAGTTGAGCTTTAGTTGAGAATGAAACTTGGTCTTATGTTCTTCTAGATAAGTCTCAGAATTTAGTGGGTTGCAAATAGGTTTTTAGAGTCAAGAAGAATGCTGATGGTACAAGTCTCGGTTAGTTTCCAAGAGCTACAATCAAATTGAAGGTATAGACTATCAAGATCCTTTAGTCCATTAGTGAAACCAACTACCATTAGGATGATTTTGTCAGCCAGTTTATATAAAGGGTGGAGTATCCGGCAGTTGGATGTTAAAAATGCCTGTTTACATGGTCATTTGACTGAGGATGTTTACATGAGCCAGCCTCCTGGCTTCATAGATAAGGATCATCCTACTCATGTTTGCAAACTTAAGAAATCTCTTTATGGTCTCAAACAAGGTTCTAGGGCTTGGTTTGAGAGACTTAGCAATTTTTTGATTTCTAAAAGATTTAAGGCCTCAAAGACAGATACTTCTTTGTTTTTCAGAACTACTTCCACTGAATGCTTGTATGTCTTATATATATTGATGATATCTTCGTCACTGGTAGTTCTTCAAAAGAAAATCATCATTATTCTCTAATCAGGAGAAATCAAGGATCATGTCAAAATAACCAGTCATTAAAAGAAAATTCAACGACTTCTCAGTCATTGTTCATTCCAATAAGCAATACACAGGCAAGAGCATCATCATCATCATCACTATTTAACTCAAAAGAATCTACATACAGGGGATAATAATCAAGCAAACACAAAAAAGAAAAGGCAAAATTACAGAGGAGTAAAAGAATCTAAAAAGAATACTTTGACAATGGGAAAAACTGGATCCCGATGAAAGAATCTCAAATTGCAGAAGTTTAAAAGGATGAAAAGATAATGAAGAATCTTTGAAAAGCTTAAAGGAATAAAAAGTGTTGCAACGTTGCAACTTTAAGAAGGAGAAGACAAAAGGTGTAAAGAATGGAATGAATAAAATAATTGGTATTAAATAAGAGAAAGCTGAAACCGTCGAACCGTCGAAAACTGTAAAGAAATAAAGTTCAAAGATTTGATTTCCTCGAAAAACGCCAACTCACAAAAACGTGCAAAAGAAAGTTACTTCCAGCGAAAAAGTAGGAAAAGGTGTAACGTGGGAAAATGAGTTATTGCAGGCGTGGAAAATGGAAAGGTAATTATTATTTTTCCTTTTTTTCAAATTTTTTAACAACTGTCAATTCCAAAACAGGAAAAAGGGGGCAAATTGTGAGAGAATAAATTCTGAGGTACACGTGGGTAAAAACTATTGGAGAAGTAACGAGCTATGATGAGACGAGAAACACTGGAACAAAGTCTTTTGAAAGCGTTGAACTGACAACTGCAAAATCTTTAAAGTTTGACCCCTGACAGCATCAGTGCATGACCGACACGTGGGTTGCTGAAAGGTAAGGCACACTGCACAAAATAGATAGCCTTGCTGCCTGACCAACACGTAGGTAGCGGGAAAGTAAAGTGTACTGATCAAGACAGACAACTTTAATTGCTCGACTGACAACAGGTTGCCGGAAAGCCTTACACAATAAAGAGTAATAATGAGTATCGATGCATGACTGACACATACCGATTCTACAAGCATCGAAACGCAAAGAATTAAAGCATGAAGAATCACTCTAAATAGCTACTTGTCAAACATGCCGTGATTCAAATAAGATCGCAACAGTCATTCCAATCCAAAACAAACTACAAGACCGCAGAAGAAGTGCGGATAATCCGTAAGAAACTATGGGAAATAGGCAATACGCAGGCTAAGACTTGCGGAAGGAACGATCAGGCCTTGCGGGAATTGTGAATAGGCCTTGCGGAACTACATATCGCACCAAGAATGGATAAGAATAAATAGGTGGAAAGGTAGATTGGTGGGCTCCATCAATTTAGCTATAAATACCAAGCTCATTAGCATGAGAAGGGGTTGGAAAATTGAAGGAGAAATTAAAGTGAAGACATTGAAGTGATAGCAAAGAGCTTATGTATGAAATTTATGTAATTGTTTAGTTCATTTGATTCATGATGAACATGATTATGATTTATATGAAGTCATCTCATTGGTATAAATTATTTCTCTTCTCTTTTCTTCTGTATAGATATAAATATGATCATATTAATGGATCCAATAATTTTACTTTTGGATGTAAATAGTTTTACTGATTGAATCACATAAATTCTTGTGTCATTTCATTTTCCTTTGATTGTTTTTTCACTTTCAAAATGTTATGGTAAGACGATTTATGATAAGATAATGTACTTTATTGGATTTCATACACTTTTGTTGTGATTCCAAAGTCCCCAGATTTTTGGTAATCACAATTTGGCGCTAGAAACAGGGAGGAATAAAGAATTTATCATACCTGACAAAATTTTGTTGTAAAATTTTGAGTCGTTTTCTATTTGGAAATTTTTCTCTTTAAAATGCAATAATTTAGGTTCATATGAAAAAGCTGTATATATGAAACGAGTCAATTGATGAATATATAAATTGGTCGTTGTGATCATATTTTTTATTTTTACTAATTTATACCTTATTTCTCGAATTCAAGAAATTTTCACCTAACAACATGTCATATTTTTTAGGTAATTGATTTTTATGTGCAACTAAATATATGATACCTTCAAAGATCAGTGAAATAATTTTTTAATTCAGTGTTTGAGCTTGGTAGTAATATATACCATTTGGTTTCAACCAAATTGTGTTGCAAGTTTATTGAGAATGATAAAACCTTTTGAAACACATAATTTATTATTTGAGCTCTTTTAGAATACTGGACAAAAAATCCCTACAGCAACACAAATTTGAGTTAATAAGAAATTACATCACCACAAAAGTACCTACACAAACGAGGACAATGTCACATAGAATCGTGCAAGATCAAGATGCCAATTCAGGAAATCAGGATAATAATGCTATAGGTGCTCCTCAACAGAGGGAAATGACGAGAAGGTCACAAGAGCAAGAACCCAGTAATAACCATATAAATAATTCTAAAGGCCACTCAACTAGTCGTTCATCCCAAGAAAATTCTCAAAACAGTATGGATCACATTCAACAATTAATGGAAGAAATGGATGCGATGCGAAAGGAACAACGAGTTTGTGCAGAACAAATTGCACTTTTGACCAAAGAAAATCAAGCACTTAAAGAAAGATCCAAGCATGGTGCGGAACCATTTACAACTAGAACACAGGGGCAAGAAGCAAGCTCCAGCAGACCCGCAGGAAGAAAGATGAAAATTTAATAGAGATCAGAGAGTAATGATGGGGCAATCCCTGCGCCACCAGAATGAGTCAGACAGGTACAATCTTGATGGATCAAGGTTGCAGAATGACAAGTAGCGAAAATGCTACGAGGACATGGAATTAATGCGAGAAGAAATAAATAATTTGAAGAATAAAGAGGGTGGAAGATTAGAAGAAGTGTTAAAAGAAGCAAGACGGAAACCATTGGCACCACACCTGGCATACACATCAATACCACATGAATGTAGTATTCCTCTTTTTGAATGCTATGACGGGACAAAAGACCCAACGACTCATTTGAAATATTATAATCGCACCATGACACGTTGGGAACAAGATGACGTTTTCATGTGACGTTTTTCTCCTTCGAGTTTAAATGGAATAACTTTGGCGTGGTATGACAATTTACCAGAAGGGTTGATAAATTCTTACACACAGTTGACCCGCAAGTTCTTAGAAGCATATATGTACAATCGGCCCGCAAATGCATGAATGGACAAGTTGTACTCACTTGCCTCATCAACAGAAGAAACCATAAGAGATTATACATATCGTTGGCAAACGATCTTCCAAGCAATTGGGGATGTAACCCTGGAAGTGGCAATCAATAGTTATAAATGGGGAATAATCAATCGTGAAAGCCAACTCTTTGTTGATATCCATAATACAAATCCAAAAATCAAAAGAGATCTCAGAGATATCATTGAAAAATGTGCAAGATTGCAGGACATTCAGAAGCAACATCCAAGAATAATATCACAACAACAAGGAAATGCAAAAGAGCCAATTCTATAGAGCCATCATCCGGATCTGGGAAAAGGTTTGGGGGAAATATTCCAAATAATGAATCAAAGCGAACTAAGATGGATGAAAGAAGAAAATTTATCCAACAATTTGAGGAGCAAATTTTTACTAAACTCAATATTCCTTATTCTGAAAATTTAAATGCAATAAAAATAGACCAGATTTCCAGTGGCCGCGGACGAAAGAACAACAACCAGAACATACATAAAATTCTAAGGAGTATTGTGAATACCATTGTTATCGGGGTCATTCCACAAACCGATGCAGGAATTGAATAATGCAAGTGCAAAGGTTGATCGATGCGGGGGAGTTAAAAGAATTCATTCAATCAAATGATCCACTACCAAGGTCTAATAAGGGAAAAGTTGTAAACATTCCCCAAAATAATCGAACTATAAACATGATCACATATTCTGAGTCAAATCAATCATCCTTGAGTGCAGCTATCAATGACAAATTTCATAAAAGAGTCCGCAATCATGAAGTCTTCAAGGTTGCAGGAATAGTTACTGAGTCATGGGAAGGATGGATGGCGTCCCCATTAACTTTTCTGCAGATGAGGTTGATCAAGAGGTTGAAATGCACAACGATCCGTTGGTACTTACATTGCCTGTGTCTGGATGGAACGTAAGGAAAATTCTTATGGATGGGGGAAGTTCACTTAATGTATTGTTTTATGATACATTTCGGAAGATGGGGTTAAAATATGATAAGTTAACTCCTTTATGCTATACAATTTATGGGTTTAACGGATTAGCTTCAAAACCGAAGGGGGAAATTTTTCTTGATGTTGTGGCGGGTCCGATAAGTATTTTGACAAAATTCAGTGTAGTGGAGGCTCCATCTCCGTACAATGCTATCATCGGTAGTCACTGGGTTCATCAGTTGAAAGGAGTAAGAAGGGATCAAAATGAGGCAAAATCTTGCATCATGGCAGAAGTCCGCATGAATGAAAAACGGAAACAACAACAACAAAATAAGAAGAAAGAGCGCAAGACGAAGGCTAAAGAAGAAGCCTTCAACCAGTATATGATTAAGACTGCGGGAAGTAAAGCTAGTTTTCCAGCATAGCAATCAAAGGGGGCTCCCGCACTCTTAAAAGCTCCCAAACCCAACTTTACCCCAATAGAGGAGACCAAAAATATTAACATTGGAACGGAAGAGTTTCCCAAGTTGATAAAGATTGGAACGCTGATGGAGGCGAAAAAGGAGCAAAATTTGATCATACGACTTTGAGAATTTATGGAAATATTTGCATGGAGATGGAGGACATGCCAGGCATCGACCCAAACATTGTACAACTTGAGTTATATGTACACCCCGAAGCTACACCTTTTCGGCAACACATACGTAAAGTTGCGCCCGAATATCATGTGTCAGTTGAAAAGGAATTAAAAAATCTCATGGATACGGGATTCATCCGAGAGGTGCGGTACCCAACTTGGATTTCCAACATGGTGATTGTACCAAAAAAGAATGGCGGAGTTAGAATTTACATAGACTTCACCAATTCGAACAAAGCATGTCCGAAAGACAGTTATCCACTCCCCAACATAGATCAGTTGGTGGACGATGTTGAAGGTCATGAAGCCTTATCCTTTATGGATGGACAATCAGGATATAACCATATTGCACTAGCTGAAGAAGATCAAGAGCACACTGCGTTCTTTACTCCTCGCGGTTTGTACTGTTATAGCAGAATGTCATTTGGGATGAGAAATGCAGGAGCAACTTATCAACGGCTCGTTGATGCAATTTTTAAACCATGGATAGGCCGCACACTCGAAGTTTATGTAGATGACATGCTGATAAAAAGTAAATTTTCAAAGGATCATTTACAAGATTTAAAAGAGATATTTGAAGCCTTACGGAAATACAGAATGAAGGTCAATCCTGACAAGTGCATTTTTGGGGTCACTTCAGGGAAGTTTCTGGGGTATTTGGTTACCAAAAAAGGAATTGAAGTTGATCCCACAAAAGTTCAGGCAATCGTAAAGAAGTGAAGAAGCTAAATGGTTGCTTTGCCGCACTCAGCAGGTTTATCGCAAGATCTTCAGAGAGATGCAAACCCTTTTTTGATATTCTAAAAAAGAAAAATAAAATTTGAATGAAATGAGAAATATGAGCAAGCTTTCCCAAATATCAAGGTCTACCTCGCAGCATTACCTGCACTGCAAAAACCAAAGCCTGAAGAAGTTCTGGCCTTATATATTGCGGCGACCGAAGACGCAGTAAGTGCGGTGTTAGTCCGGACCAATGAGAAGATTGAAAAAACCGTGTATTATATCAGTAAGACTTTGAACCCCGCAGAAAGAAATTATACGAAAATTGAACAATTAATCTTAGCACTGGTGTTTGCTACCCAAAAATTACATAGTATTTTCTGACACATTATGTGCGGGTGCCAAGCAAAGCACCATTGGAGTCAGTACTGAAGAATGCAGGAAAAGTCGGAAGGATAGCAAAATGGAACGCACAGCTCGAACAATTCAACATAATATTCGAATTACAAACTGCACAGAAGTCGCAAATTTTGGCTGATTTCCTTGCATATTTTCCGTTGGACGATGATTTCAAAATTAAAGATTTGCCCGGATTTGAAGATGATGACCCTCAGGACATCCTAAACTCTGTAAATCCCCAAAGATGGGAAGTTTTTGTTGACGGAGCCAGGAATAAAGAAGGTGCAGGAATTGAAATCGTAGTTACAACCCCTACAGGGGATAGAATGGTACATTCATTCCGACTAGAGTTCGATGAACATATAAATAATATAGTAGAGTATGAGGCTGTGGTTCACGCCCTTAGACTCATCATTGAGTTGGGGATAAGCGATGTCCGACTCACAAGTGATTCACAATTAATAATTCGACAGGTTGAATTACAAGCGATTGATGAAGACCTGATAGAATATAAAAATCTTGTGCAAAGAATGGCGCTTCAGATTCCAAAAATAACCTTTCGGCATCTATCTAGAGATAAGAATCGACATGCTGATGCGTCAGCATTTATTTCTTCAATGATAAAGGATCAAAATACATCAACGGTAAAAATTGGGCGTATTTATGAACCATGAATCAAGTTGTGGTCAGTTTAAAATATGGAAGAACAAATTGGGGAAGATATTAAAGATGCAGTTATCCAAAGTGATGCAAATTTCCCACAAAAAATAGAAAATGACCTAACTGGAGAAGATTGGGGAGTTTCAGTACAACAATATTTGCAAGATGGGATATTACCCACAAATTCTAAAGAAGAAAGGAAGGTGCAATCAAAATCTGTAAATTATCAGTTGCGGGATAGAATTCTTTACCGAAAGTCTTTTTTGGGACCGTTACTTTGATGTTTATCACAAAATGAAGGGTTGCGAATTCTCAAGGATATACATTATGGAGATGCGGGAAATCATAGTGGAAGACGATCACTAGCATTAAAGACAAAAACGCAGGGATATTATTGGCCATTTATGCATAAGGATGCGGAAAACATGGTAAAAAGGTGTGATGAATGCCAGCGCTATGCGAAAAAAATAAAAGCTCCCGCAACAGAACTTAATTCGGTGCTCAGCCCTTGGCCATTTGTAAAATGGGGGATAGACATTGTCGGGCCATTGGTGGAAGGAACTAAAAAGAGTAAATATTTGATTGTAGCCACAAATTATTTCACTAAATGGGTTGAGGCTAAAGATTTTGCACGAATCTAGGATACTGATGTATTTAAATTCTTATTTGAAAATATAATCTGTAGATTTGGAATTCCGGTAGCCATAGTCTCTGATAATGGACATCAATCACAAGGGGAAAATATAGATATGCTTTTCGAAGCATTCAATATACAAAAAAACAAGTCAACCCCACTCTATCCGCAAAGTAATGGACAAGTCGAAGCAACAAATAAGACAATTGCCATGAATCTAAAGAAAACTCTTGATGGTCACCATAAACGGTGGTGTGAGAAGCTTCATAATACATTATGGGCATACTGTACAAAAAGAAGGGAATCCACTGGTGAATCACCATTACAAGGGAAGTCATTCTACCCACTACATGAACAGAAGCATGAGAGAAAAATTTAAATTCAGATTTAATGTTGGAAAAATTGGATGACCTAGAAGAAAGAAGAGAAGTTACACTTCAAAAAATGGAGAATTATCAAAGGAGATTGGTAAGAGAATACAGTAAAAAAATAAAGATGCGGAATTTTGTGGAAGGACAGTATGTGCTGGCAAATCCCGGAATACCAAAGAGATAAAGCAGCGGGAAAATTTGCACCTACGTGGGGAGGACCTTACATTATACAAGGTATTGCAGGACAAGGATCGTACCACTTGCGAAATATGGATGGAGGAATTTTACAACATCCTTGGAACGCCCAATATCTCAAACCATACTATCCTTGATCCATAATGCAATTGTGCAAAAGTATGCCTTCGTAATAGATAAAGCATATCAAATGTAATCTTCCTAAAAGATCCAAATAAATACCTACGACTAAAATATTTTTTGCAACATAGATGTCTAACATTATATTGATTTTTATATCAGGTACTCTCCACTTCAGGAAGTGCTCAAAGTTAGCAATACAATTATACGACAATTCAGTTTCACGTTAGGTAAAGCTACAAATGTAACCTCTCTAAGAATGTCCATGTGAATTTCTATGAGTGTATGACTATTGGGTCTTTCGCCAACAGGGGTGCCTAATGTGATTTTAATTGTTGTATCTTTCTCCATTTTAGGAGACTTTCGGGACCGCATCCTAACTTCCTCCTGGCCCGAGTGAAGTTAGACATGTGTTACACCCACAATATAACTCAAGGTACAAAATTTCCTTGCGGTTAAATAAATTGCACTCATACAATAAACTAACAATCAATGTATATTCAAAATCTGTTTTACAGGAATAAAGTTATAAGGAAAGACGAAAAAAAAACTACAATAAAGAGATGAAGAAGAAGGAAACAACAAGAAAAGAAATCTAAGGAGCGGGAAGAAGGTCTTTAAAGGGAGGATTATTTGGAACATCTCTGCGCTTGTAAACTTTTGTAAATCCATCGGCTTGTACTTGGTCAAGAGTTCTATTGACAGCTTTTGCAATTTTAGCTTTAGCTTCGACTCTTAACCATTCAATATAAGCTTTTCTATTTTTAATCTCCACCTTGAATTGATTTACTTCAGTTTCACATGTCTGGAATCTTCTTTTCAAAAAGTTTATTTTCCCCCTCTCAGCAGCTAAATCCCGAACAACGCTTTCATTCCTCGCAGCTTCATGTTTTAGAGTCTCTTCAACACTCTTAGCATTAGAAGATACAATCTCAAGTTGAGCTTGCGCTTCGCTGGCTTTTGTGGAGGCAAGCTCAAGCTGAGTTTTGCTTCATTAACTTTGGCAGAAGACAACTTAAGTTGCTTGTTGAGTTCTTCTATCCTAGTAGTTACGACACCAAGCTCCTCCTCATCCTTAGCAACTCTTGCTGTTGTATCCTTAAATTTTTCTTCAAAACCTGAAACTAAAGTAATGGATTAATCCATGCGGGAATAATATTGAATTTTAAGCTTACGATCAAATAGGAGACCTCTAGCGAGGGATTCAAACTCTACAAGTTCACGACCCATTGCATCTTTCGTAATATCAAGGAAATCATATTCTCCCGAAAGCTCGATGTAATCGGCTTTGAGTTGTTCGAGATGCTGTTGATACTGAGTTAACTCTAACTCATTGTCCCGCAGACGATTTAACTTAGATGTGCATCTTACCATTTCTTTGTGCAGCCGGAGAATATCGCTCTCCCGATGAAGAAAAGAATCAGATAAATTTAGAATCGTAGCTTGAGCATCCGAAAGGGCTTTTCCCTTAGCATAAGCCTCTGCAGAAGAGTTGTCTCTGTCCTCAATGAGTTGAGCGATGTACGAAGAAAGTTGTGAATGATGATACAATCCAGAATGAAAAATCCCGTAAGGATATTCCGCCGTTCCGCACAAAGCTTACGGTTCTCTTCTTCCAATCTTTCAGATATTGCCCGTGCTTCAGAAACGCAACCTTTAGTCCACAGCAAAGTGGCATCAAATTCTACTTTCTTGCAAACTTTTTCCACGAATAAAAGCCGATGTTGTGATTCCAGTTCATTATACTTCCGAATAACCGAATCATGATTATCTACAAGATCATTGAATTTTGTCTTGACCTCTACATTCTCACTATTAACCTTTACAACATGATCTCTCAACTGTGTAATCCTATACTGCATCCTAGATACAAGTTATGGATCCCCCGCTGATCCCATGAAGTAGTTCAGAAAACAAGAGAAATAAAATAAGAAAAAAATAACTGCAAGAAAGAATAAAACCTTGGTTATGAAGATTAAGCATTTGTTGGCGAAGCGCATCATTCTCCCGTTTCAAATCTAAAGCGTCATTTTCTACGGCCCTAAATCGGGACTCCATCATGGTGGACCGCACTTTGTAGAATTGATATGCGGTATGTGCCGCACTTTGACCCCGTCCAAGCTGCAGAATTAAGGTTGTGATCAAAATAAAATTAATAAAAAGAAATCAAAATGAAGAAAAGCAATTAAAATACATGTAGAAGAGATTGTTGCGGAAAAGAATACACCTGTCCGTCTGCAAGTGAGAGAGTTTCCGCAAGAGAAGAAGGTTCGATGATGCGGAATAAGGGATCGACGGATTCACCTTGATCTTTAAACCAAGCATCTCTAACTGCTTCATATGGAGCAGCCTCCATGGACTTACGCAACCGGGAGACCGAAGAACTATCCGAATTCACCGGAAGAGAATTACAGGGAATAGACAGAAGGTTCTTTGGCATGAACCATCAAAAAACTTCTTCTTCTTTATCCAAGAGGTTGGAGGTCTCGCCAATTTCCCTTTCTCTGCTTGGTTGCGGGAACTCCCAATTTGGCTGAACTAAATCAGCAGCAGCCATGCCCGAAGCATTAACACTGGCCGGACAAACTCCAGCTATAGTATCTGAATGCACATTACTCGTCGAAGTAGTAATTGCCGGCTCATCTACCTACGCAACATGAGTTTGGGGTTCACTTCTGCTGAAGTAATTATGGGATCTTCTTGAAGGTTCCGATCCCCTTCATAAATCGAGTCATCTTTATCGGAAGCGGCTTCAAGCGGCTCATCACCAGGAAGAGGCGAGAATTAAAGATAAAAAAAAGGATCGGGAACGATAGTTTGGTGCGAGACATCGTCGGCAGCATGTGAAATCTCTTCCTGGCACCAGATGGTTTCGCAGATTCAGAGTTCATTAATTGAAGAAGAACATGATGATCTTCTTCTTGTCTTTCCGTGGCAGAGCTTCCTTCACCCTTTTAGGGTGGAAGATGAACAGTAGAATCATGAATCTCACCCTCTTCTCTATCTGTAGAAGCACAGGGTGCACCCTTTGCTTTCTTCCGACCCTATAGATGCACCACAATAATTCATTGGATGAAATTCTAAAGCGATATAAGAAGTCGTCAGATTAAAGTAATACCTTTTCAGCAAGGGGTGCGTCCTTGCATTTTACCTTCGCATCATCTTGTGTGCCATCATCAACCAACGGTATAGTCTCCGGCTCAACTTGTGGCTATAAAAAGAAGAGAAAAATTAAATTATTTAATGGAAAATCTAATCATTAAACAATATATAAAGCACAAAAGATAGAGAGAAAATCTACGTACCTCATTGACAAGTGGGAACTTGAAATTAATAAAATTTAATCGCCAAGGGAAATAACCATTGAAGCGAGTAAGAAGATTGTAAGCTACATTATTGAGAGCGGACCCGAAAACCCATGGATCCTCAATAACAAGAGGGGTGCGGTACCATTTGTAGTCGTGGTCTTCCCGAATCCTTTCCATGAGAGGACGTGTTGTCCCCGGAATATACTTCAGCTTTGCGTTGTCAATTTCCGCTAACAGACGGAACCCCTCACCACCTTTGCGGTTCGAGCCAACACTCCATCTTTTGAAATTCTTGGCGGCAACATTGTCCGCATAAGTAGCATGGAAATTTTGCACCGTATAATATTTACGTTCCGCAAGGTCTGGTATGTAACAGGTGAAGTTGGTTCTTCCTTGATTGCGCATGCTACATTCATCAAGTACTCGCCACCAATTTCCATTGTACTGTGTGATGGATCAGACTAAACTATAATGGGATTGATTGTGGATGGCAAGAACTTCTAATTGAAAAGGATTTTCGCTGTCATATAAAGGAAGCTGAAGACCCGCATCTAAAGCTCCTGCAGGGATTAATAGTCCGTTGTTGGTGTTGTCAAAACCTTACATCATCTCCATGGTAATTTCATCTTCAACACAGTCATAAAATGAGACTTTGAATCGGTGGAGACCATGAACCCTTTTGAATTCCTCGAGATTTATGTGTTTGAAGATACAACTATCATGAGCACATTTGTCCCAAGGAGCAGGATTGTTGACCGTAACACGAACGTTCACAGAACTTAAAGGTTCCGAAGGATGACTTCTCGATACAGGATAATGGGATGGTCTCCTAAGTAAAAGTTGATCATCCTGATGGGAAGCATCACAGTTAACTTTGGCTTTACCTTTTCCAGCCATGATAGATTTTTATCTACACAGGAAAGCAATAAAAAATAAGCTTACTAAAGATCAAAAAGCAAGAGCAGAGTAGAAAATTTGCAAAACAAAAGAACAATAAAATCATCATTATTCTCTAATCAGGAGAAATCAAGGATCATGTCAAAATAACCAATCATTAAAAGAAAATTCAACGACTTCTCAGTCATTGTTCATTCCAATAAGCAATAAACAGGCAAGAGCATCATCATCATCATCATCATCACTATTTAACTCATAAGAATCTACGTACAGGGGATAATAATCAAGCAAACGCAAAAAAGAAAAGGCAAAAGAATTACTTACAGAGGAGTAAAAGAATCTAAGAAGAATACTTTGATAATGGGAAAAACTGGATCCCGATGAAAGAATCTCAAATTGCAGAAGTTTAAAAGGATGAAAAGATGTTGAAGAATCTTTGAAAAGCTTAAAGGAATGAAAAGTGATGCAAGTTTAAGAAGGAGAAGACAAAAGGTGTAAAGAATGGAATGAATAAAATAATTGGTATTAAATAAGAGAAAGTTGAAACCGTCGAACCGTCGAAAACTGAAAAGAAATAAAGTTCAGAGATTTGATTTCCTCAAAAAACGCCAACTGACAAAAACGTGCAAAAGAAAGTTACTTCTAGCGAAAAAGCAGGAAAAGGTGTAACGTGGAAAATAAGTTATTGCAGGCATGGAAAATGGAAAGGTAATTATTATTTTTCTTTTTTTCAAAATTTTTAACAACTGTTAATTCCACAAAAGGAAAAATGGGGCAAATTATGAGAGAATAAATTCTGAGGTACACATGGGTAAAAACTATTGGAGAAGTAACGAGCTATGATGAGACGAGAAACACTGGAACAAAGTCTTTTGAAAGCGTTGAACTGACAGATGCAAAGTCTTTAAAGTTTGATCCTGACAGCATTAGCGCATGACCGACACGTGGGTCGCGGAAAGGTAAGGCACACTGCACAAAACAGATAGCCTTGCTGCTTGACCAACACGTAGGTAGCAGGAAAGTAAAGTGTACTGATCAAGACAGACAGCTTTAATTGCTCGACTAACAACAGGTTGCGGGAAAGCCTTACACAATAAATAGTAATAATGAGTATCGATGCATGACTGACACGTATCAATTTTACAAGCATCGGAACGCAAAGAATTTAAGCATGACGAATCACTTTAAATAGCTACATGTCAAACATGTCGTGATTCAAATAAGATCACAACAGTCATTCCAATCCAAAATAAACTACAAGACCGCAGAAGAAGTGCGGATAATCCGTAAGAAACTATGCGAAACAGGTATTACGCAGGCTAAGACTTGCGGAAGGAACGATCAGGCCTTGCGGGAATTGCGAATAGGCCTTGCGGAACTACATATCGCACCAAGAATGGATAAGAATAAATAGGTGGAAAGGTAGATTGGTGGGCTCCATCAATTTTTAGCTATAAATACCAAGCTCATTAGCATGAGAAGGGGTTGGAAAATTGAAGGAGAAATTAAAGTGAAGACATTGAAGTGATAGCAAAGAGCTTATGTATGAAATTTATGTAATTGTTTAGTTCATTTGATTCATGATGAACATGATTATCATTTATATGAAGTCATCTCATTGGTATAAATTATTTCTCTTCTCTTTTCTTCTGTATATATATAAATATGATCATATTAATGGATCCAATTATTTTACTTTTGGATGTAAATAGTTTTACTGATTGAATCACATAAATTCTTGTGTCATTTCATTTTACTTTGATTGTTTTTTCACTTTCAAAATGTTATGGTAAGACGATTTATGATAAGATAATATACTTTATTGGATTTTATACATTTTTGGTTGTGATCCCAAAATCTCAGATCTTTGATAATCACATGCCCAGTAGATATAGACTATTTCCGAACCATATAAATCTCTGTTGTAAATTTACTTACCGGTATCTTAATATTTTTACTTAGTGTAATTTTTAGTATAGATCTAATATACTTCAGGTAGTTACTTCAGGTAACTATGCGAAAAATAGTAGTTACATTTGAACTACAAGATTTCTAGAACCACGGATGTGGACGTGGACGTGGACGTGGACGTGGCATGGTACTAGTTTACAATTGGTAACAATAATTGGGAAGGAATAAACTGATTAACGAATAAGGCTGCTGCACAGTATCTAATTCCAAAAGAAACTTGCATTTGCTATTTTTAGATTTTGTGTGTCCATATGAGGACTAGCTAGCGTGTAGACAGTGTTGGACTGACATGAAATTGACATAAAAGATAATGTAAATAATTATTATTTTTATCCATATCAATATCATTTTTTTTGAAGCATAACTCAATATCATTTGACTCAAATTATTTAATGAAAAATGAAAGTAGACAGAAGAAGACTCTTAGTTTAAGGGAAAAGCAGTTACTCGATTGATCACATTTGATTTGATTAAAAATGCTGGCTAGCTGAGTGACGCATGCGATTACGTGACCAAGCTACAATATCTTCGCCTTATTGGTAATTATTTCTAGATTTTTTGGTTGGTTTATGCGTTTATGGTATTGTTCAATAGCATCAAACATTTAACACATCAATATGCTTCCAAAAAAACAAAAAATAAATAAAATTAAAACAGCAACTGTGCAACGTTTTAATTTCGCTTTCAACGAAGGGATTTACTAGGACATCCGAATTTGTGTCTAACAAATTTTCAAGCAAATTACGTCTTCCTTTCAAAAGGTCAGGGAGAGTTTTCGTGTGTTGTATGTATGCAATTGCAAACACAAGTCTTCCAGTTACCGAAAGGCCAGTCCCCGTCCAACATTTAGCAAGTTGATCAAAACTTTGCGAAAAAATCCAAGACCAGTTCCTTGTAGGAAGAAGATAAAGCCATACCTTATGAGCAACCTTGCAGTGGAGAAATAGGTGATCTGTAGTTTCAACTACACCACCACACATAATACACGAGTTGTAAATGTCTATACCTTTTCTAATTAGCAAATCCATGGTATTGAGCTTTCGATGCATAACACACCTGTTTGGGCTGAAATTCTCTTCAACCCAAATCAACCAAAATTGTTGCTCAAATTAACAAAAGAAAAGAGAAAATTGCACAAGATTTAGCGTGGTTCAGCCCTTATGGCTTACATCCACGGGTGGTGAAATTGAGG
>JAJJMC010000419.1:802706-845278 GCA_023531435.1 Papaver californicum | reverse complement strand
ATCGAACCTTGGTGCGATCCCTGCATCGAATCTTGGTACGATCCCTGGATCGGGACATCTTGTGCTCCGCACTTTGCTGCCACGTGTCAAGCAACTTTTTGATACTCACAACACCATAAGAAAAAATTCACCTTTGGAGGAAAATTCGGATTCCAAACGAAGTTTAAAGGGAAATCATGGATTGGCACGATGTGCACAGATGGAGTTAAAGAAGATTACAGTGACTTAACTGAAAAGACTCACAGACCCCAATAACGTGTATCTACACCTCCATTGGTGCTTGGAGGGTTTACACCAATCACCTGTAAAAGCTCAGTAAATTGGTCAACTTCGAGCTCATTCAAGAAACGTTTAAAATCAAATTTCCAACTAGAAGTAGCACCTTCAAACTGGATACAGTCAAAAATCTTTGCCGCCTTATTTTGAGTAAGCTTAAATAACATAAGAAAGATCTCATTTAGTGGTTTGTTACCTGCCCAAGAGTCATACCAAAAGCTTATTGTTTTACCTGAATGTATAGCCCATTCAATGTTGGAATCTACCAAATTGGCACAGTTAGCAATTTCCTTCCAACAAGAAATCCCTTGTGCACCAGTGATCTTCTTAGGAGTCCAGCTACAAGTTGTGTCTACTTATTTACTTTGAATCACTTTGTACCACAAGTGAGATTTCTCAATTCCAAATTTCCAACTCCATTTAGCCAACATAGCAATATTCATATTACGTAAGTCTAAAACACCCAGACCCCCACTAGTTTTAGGTAAGCACCCAACTTCCAATTCACCAAATCTGAACCTTTTGCACCTGCCTTATTCTCCCACAAAAAATTCCACATCTTGTTCTCTAAAATTTTAATTATAGAGATAGGAGCTTGAAAAATTGAAAAGTAATATAGTAGCAACGACAAAAGAATACATTTCAACAAAACCAATTTTCCTCCTTTGGACAACAAACTTTATTTCCAACTGGATAGTTTGTAGTCGAATTTCTCGATAACAGGAACCCAAATAGCTTTAGAGTTAGCTCTTGCACCCAAAGGCATACCAAGATAAATGAATGGAAGCTTGTCAGTTGAGCAACCTAAAGATGTTGGCCAATGTTGAATTTCTGGAACATCTCCGATGGCTATCAATCTAGTTTTTGAGGTGTTTATTTTTAACCCAACTATATATTCAAAGTTTTTAATAATAGAGAAAAGATTATAAAGCTCGTCCCAATTGTTGTTGATAAAGAAAATCGTATCATCTGTATAATGTAGGTGATTTACCCTTATGCCTCCTTGTGTATCTTCAAAACCTTGAAACAAGTTCATTTGTGCTGCTTTGTTCGATGAACTAGAAAAACCATCCATAGTTATATTAAATAATAATGGTGGAAGCGGATAACCTTGTCTAACACCCGGTGAACTTCTAAAATTACCGAAAGAGGAACCATTAATCGATACTGAGAATGAGGCTGTAGAATAACAAAATCTCATTTATTTTCTCCATTACTCCCAAAACCCATCTCCTCCGTAACAAACTCCAAATATCTCGAATTAATTCTATCAAAATCTTTTTCAAAATCAATCTTACAAATAATATCTAGATTTTCTGAATTAAGTTTAGAATCCACTAACTCATTAGCAATAAGAATTCCACAAACAATCTGATGTCCATCCGTATAAACATATTGAACTGGCGAAATTAGCTTGGGCATAACCGTTTTTAATCTTGAAGCTAAGATTTTCGAGATGATTTTATAAACACTAGTAAGGAGACTAACTGGACGGCAATCTTTAATAGTTCTAATGTGATCTTTCTTAGGCACAAGTGTGAAGAATTCTTATGTCTTGCTTTAGAAAGACATAAGAATTCAGTAGAGTTATAATGAGTCACCGTATTCATGATGTCTTGCTTTAGAAAGAACCAACCTTTTAAGAAGAATAAAATCGGATAACCATCAGGACCCGGAGCTTTATCAGCTCCTAAGTCTTTTATATCCTGTAAGACTTCATCTTCGGTAAAGATAGCCTCAAGAATTTCTGCTACAGAACTCGAAATCTTCTCAAAAACTATACCCTCTAATATGTTTTTGTAGACAAGTGGTAAAACGATTTGTTCATTCGGATTTGTGAAGATTGATTTTAGACTTTAATTTTAATACTAAACTGGTAAATATTAGTTGATAACAAGATTGAGAGAAAATGAGACTCAGGATTCCACCATTTTTCATATTCACGTGATTCGTACACTAATTCTAGACAATTATAGCTCATATAATAAAAATGTTGACTCTGATTCTTTGCCGAAAGTAGATTTTTAAACATTGACTGTAAATCCTAAGCATGGACCATCAAAAAACTTAAGCTAAGCATGATCCATCAAATTAAATTAATACAAAAAGTCATCAAATAATTAATTATAATTGATGGGATTTTAATTTTCCGCAAGTATACGGCCATCGATGAGATAATTTATTAAAGGATCGTTCCACTGAGGCTAATTAAATCGCTACTTTTAGTTTACAATTAAATTATTGACCTAAAATATAAAAGAAATGAATTCAGAAAATATTAAACTAATAATTATCCAAACTAAAGAACATTGGGGTTTTTAGGATCCACCAATTGAATTATGTAAAATGCTCAAATATTTTTTTACCAAATATTCCTTTTTATAACTCAAGACTATCGAGACCAAACCGATACATCTCGGAAAATATAATTGTCGAAACAAAAATACAACTTTTATTGTAAATCAAAATGGTATAATATCCTTCGCTTATAAAGTATTAATAGCCGAAGACTATTCTGTACGATTAAAGAACAAAGAAAATATGAAGAGAAATTAATTAAACATTTAAGCTCAAAAGAATATTTTATTAAAGAGAGTACCTGAGTCTTTTACATGTTAGCTCTCCATTATTACAAAGAATGAAAACTAAAAAGAATAAAGAAAATAATAAAATCCTAAGCTAATTGCTCCTAGTGCTGGCTCCCCCTTGTCTCTCTTCTTCCACCACTATTTATATACACACCATTCATTTTTCAATATCTTCATATCATTAATGTAGCATATTATATCTATGCATATATGTAAGAAAATATTCCTTACATGGTAAGTATGTGGATTTTTTAGCTAACATTGTTATTTCCTTCTCTTTTTTTGTTTATTTTCTTCATTAAAAAAAATATCTTCAAATATCTTTTCATTAAAATTAATATCTTGCAAATGATGTTGTGAATAAATGGGCCTCCAAACTTTCTACACATGCCTTGATATGTTTACCACACGCCTTAACATGTTTACCACACTCCCATATCCAAATAATTGAACCAAAGAAATAATTTTCCATGTTCTTCCTGTGGGCTTAGCCCCTAAATCACTTCATTTCCTCCATTTTACCAGCATAATTCCTCATTTTAGTCCATCGAGTTTTATTTCTTAAAATCTGCAAAAATATCAAATATGTATAAAATGGAGAACTAATAAATATAAATTTGAGTAGTAAATATGTAAGAATTAAGCACTTATCAATAATTACCTAAATCATAAATTATGGCTTCCTCCATTGTCCCAGTGATGGGATTTAGGTCATCATGCTCAAAACACTCTCAAAAGATAGAAACATGGCTCAAGAGTGCTTGAGAAGAAGAAAAATACAAGAAAGAACTGACCAACTGAGTGATTAAAACGATTCAATGAATAAACGACTCCTTCCGTTAGCAGTGAAAGAAGCACAAACTTAAAGTGTATTAAAACCCTAAACTGTTGTAGGAACTATTTATAGAACCGTTGCAAAAGGTGTTGAAATTAAAAGAAAAGGCAACGAAAATAATGACAGTTTTAAGGAGCCTTATGTTCTTCCTTTCTTCATCCTTTCTTCACGAGCAAATTTGCAAATTTTTTGCAGATCTTTTTTTTTTTAGCTTTCTGGCAGAAGCCATCCCCCACCTCTCTTATCGACCTCTTATTTATAGTGTAATCAATCCCAGCTTATCAAATTTTCTTATTCAATAAAAATATTTATGGCAGATCAAGATATCTTCTCGATCAACTCTTTGAGAATATTTTTTGATTTTCTTTCTCTAAAACTCGATGATTCTGTTTAATGCCCAAGTTATTCTAGTGTCACACACAATCTTTAATGTCTTAACACAACCGTATGCTTTAGGAAACAAAACTTCTAAGTTTCCGATTTATTTACCTTTCTTCCTGTTATTAACTCTCACACAAATCTGGTTGATTTTATGGTTTTGATTTTGTGTACGAGTCATACTCATAATTTGGGAAAATATTGCCTTAACTCATTTAATATCTCCCAAATACGCTGTCAGAATCTTCACAGTTTTGAACAACAAATATTCACGCTAAAAATTCTCATTTGAAATAAAGAAGAAGGTGTTCCCATATCTAAATCTTGGTTGCCTTTAGTAATTACGATGGGTGTTTTTATCAATTTTGAAGGTATCTTTAACACTTTTAAGCCATTTTTTTTTACATTTATTAATTTTCCAAAAACACCTACAAACACATAAGTATAAATTGAGCACTAACAATATAAACAATTGAGAACAATTTAGACACAAAAATGTGTCTACCGCCCTCCAAGGTGAGTCTAATAATTTGATCCTCTGTGATTAAATCTTTATAAAATCCAATAATATGATCTTGAAGACGAGACTTATCTGTTACTAGTTCACCAAATATATAAAGTTGTCGAATAATATTGTACCTTCGTCGCGCTGATGGCGCTTGAATGAAATAAAAAGTGGTTTTGTCGCCTTCTTTAAGTCAACGGGTATTGGATTTAATTTTCTATGCTATTTCCTCCATATTCATAGTCTTTGCGAAGTCATCTTGAAGAAGAACCTTGTTGGCTTGAAGAATATGTTGTGGAGCTAGAGGATCTTGTGCCGCTACTATTTACAACTCACTATCAGCAGCTTGAATGTCAACAAAAAACTTATTGAGTTTCTTAGTCGTATGACCAAAAGTATTTCGATTCCATTCCTTAAATTTTCTCCTTGAGAGTTTTAAGTTTGAGCCACAACACGGTGCTTGGGAACCTGCAAAACAAACGAAATTCCACCAACACACAAGAAAATAAATAAAACCATGTTCCTCAAACCATATAATTTCGAACCTAAAAGAGGACCCCAAGAAGGATCAAAGAGATCTAAAAGGATTGGAATGATCATATGTAGGACAAGATTTTGCTAGTTGAGACACAAAATCAAGGGTATTTAATTTCTAAAGAGGAGAAGATAATAAATCTATCAAGACAACTCATTATAGGATTAGTTTGCCATTAATCCATGTGAACCTTGCACCGTTAATTGGCAAGTCAATGAGACCATGCTGAGAAATAAAATCAACAAACCTCTTCATACTGTATGTTCTTCTCCTACAACCTGTCTTTTCATTACACTTAGTGATAGTGTTAAAATCACCCCCGATACACCAAAACAGACTCCAACAATGACAAATGTTGTCTAACTCTCCCCAAAAGTTCTCCCTATATGATGGTTTATTAGGACCGTAAACATTGGTGAGGATCCAATTAAACTAGGCCATTTTGAGGGGGGCCCAAAAACCATTTTGGGGCGACTAATAAAATAAAATAAGGTCATTATGAAGTAATATCAACACACCCTTTATCCATATATTTTTTTAATGGCTAATCTGCCCTTGCTTAATTAGTGTTAATTTTGATTAATTAGTTAATTAAGTTGGTTATAGTTAGTGTTAGATGATGAATTTGAGTTTTAGTTTTAGAATAGAAATAGAGAGTGTGTTAAAGAGGAAGAAGAAGAAGACGAAGAAGAAGAAGAAGAAGAAGTAGAAGAAGAAGAAGAAGTTTGGGGAAATTAGATTTTACCTAAATTCATCACAAACATGGATGAGTATGAGGAAGAAGGGGAGATTGAACATGAAGAACATAATATTGAAGGTTCAAATATGTTTAGATAAGACGATTTGGGTTATTTGTTGGATGATCCAAATTTTGGTGTGGAAGAAAACCTAGACGATGAATCACATCAAAATGAAGATAATAATGCATCAAACAATCATGTATTGTGTTAAGAAGCTCAAAACCCAATTTTTATGTGTTTGTATGTGATCGGCAACAAAGAAAATTCATTTTTACGTGCATTTAATGCCATGGACATCCCATAATCGGTAGTTTATGGAGTACTATAAACTACCGATTATACTTCCTGGACAAAAGTTTAGCATAATCGATAGTCTCCTGAAGATTAATTACTAACGATTATACAAAATCCCCAAATTGATTTTTTTTTGAATTTTTTTTTGTATAATCGGTAGCTTAGGAATACTTATTGAATACCGATTATGTTAGTCGCCCCAAATTGAATTTTTTTAAATTTTTGTTTGCATAATCGGTAGTTTAGGAGAACTTATTATCTGCCGATTATGTTAGTCGCCCCAAAACTGAATTTCTCCAAACCTACAATTTTTTTATTTTGTAAACTTTATAATCGGTAGTTAATGGCATATAGTTACCTACCGATTGTATTATAATCGGTAGTGGTGTAACACACTAAACCTCTGATTATATGTGTACAAGACTTGACTTGATTTCTTTTTATAATCGGTAGTTTAGGAATACATATTATCTACCGATTATTGATAATCGGTAGCACGAGGATATTATTAACTACCGATTGTTGGTAATCGGTAGTAAGTGAACATAGTTAACTACCGATTATCATTGTCTAACTCATTGTTAGTTTTACGTACATTATTGATGGGTTAATCCTGTTTCATACGAGGGACCTGATACTTCCCTACACTCTGCAAATAATTTGGTACGCTACCTACCCACTCATAAGTTGTTCTAAGAATGTATGTTACATGGTTAGGCTTATGATATTTATTTTTTTTATATCCGCATTAAGACATTTGGAAGTAACGCGGAGGCAAAGGAATGGTTTATCAACAAGGCAAAAGAGAAGATGTGCGTTGTAGTTCAGAACAATTGCGTGAAAGTTGATCGATTTGAAATGATTTGTGAGAGAGGTGGCGAGAGAAAAAGTCATGTGGGAAAGAATCATAAATACGTAAAGAAGACGGAGAGGATATACCAAGGTAATTCAAAGAAGATTGGATGCCCATTTAAGATTATCTTCCATAAGCCCGAAGGTAAGAAAGGAAAAGTGTGGAAAATGTTTAGAGTTGCTAATGGTCGTCACAACCACGAAGATCCGGAAAGTCTTGTTGGGCACGTAATGGTTGCCAAGTTAAAACCAAAGGAAATGGAGACTGTGAAGTCTATGAGGACCGTAATGAAAGCGAGCGCAATCCTATCTAAGATAAAGGCGGACGACCCCAACAACTTGTCTTCGTTGTCTACAATTTATTCGGCGCTAGCAACGATCAAAAGGACGGAATGGGATGGTCGAATGGTTATGCAACAATCAGAGTGGTTAGCCGAGAAACACAACTACACGTTGAGAAAAGAAAAAAGGGATGGTAAGGTGATTCGTATTTTCTTGACACATCCGAAGATGATCCAATTGGCTCAATGCTGTCATCAAATTTTGTTGATAGATGCTACTTACAAGACAAACATGTACAACATGCCGTTGTTGAACATCGCTTGCCACACTTCGGACAAATGCACATTTACGGTGGCTTGGGGTTTAATGGATGCTGAGAACGATGTGAGTTTCATTTGGATGTTGCAAACATTAAGGTCGATTTATAATGGCGAGCATTTTCCAAGGGTTATTGTAACGAATAACGATCAAGCCTTAATGAATGCAATAAATGTAGTGTTTCCGGAAGCCCAGAATTTGCTTTGTACGTGGCACATTCAATGCAACATCAAATCCAATTGCAGACATCATATCCAAGCTAAAAAAACAAAACAAAGGTACCAAGAGGTTGAAGGAAGAGGATGAACGTATTAGTAAACTAACCGTGGAAGAACGAGAAGAAGAAAAAAGGTTGGCCGATGAAAAGTGGGTCGAGGATGGAATAAAGTGGTCTTTATTTCTAAAAGCATGGGATAAGATAGTTTGGTCGATGACGGAGGAAGTTTATGAATATAACTTGAAGAACTTTGAGGATGAATGGGGCAAGAACTATCCCAAACCAGTTAAGTATTTCAAATCACAATGGTTGGGACCGCATAAGGATAAGTTTGTGTTTGCATGGAAAAACTTCAAGAACGAGGCAACAAGCATTGCAGAGGGGTCCCATGGACGATTAAAGAAAATACTAGTCGGTAGCCAAAATGGGGTCGTGTCGGTCCAAGAAGCAATCCATGAGTTCACCAATCGTGACCTCGCTAAGATTTCTGGTTCAATGGAAAAAAGTCGGCATAGATTCCCTTTGGCACATTTAAAACATAAAAATCTTCTAAGGGGTATAGTTTACAAAGTTTCTTGGTGGGCAATAAATTTCATGATAAAACAATTGGAGTTGTACTGAGATCACGATGATGAAACTACGGTTTGGAACTGCAAGACGATGATAGGTATTGGACTCCCGTATCGTCACATGCTTGGAAGGTATATTGTAGTTATTAACATTAATGATATTCATCCCTTTTGGAAGCAATTAACTTTCACTCCAAGCACCCCGGCGGTTGATGGTGCGTCGTTCGTGGAGACATAAATATTTGCACGATTACTCGAGCGTTACTCTACGTCAAATGGGGCACAAAAGCAAATATTGATGCACTATTTAGAGGAATCCCTTCACCCCTGTCAAAAGGTTATTTAGGAACTAATGAAAGGAAAGGCGATGGGTAGGCCAAATACCGAAAATCCGAGGTCAATTCAAAGAAGAGAGTTGAAGGAATGGTTATCTAGTCATCATGACCTTTCTAGGCATGAACATACTGAAGCTGAGTATGAAGATTTGCCGGCTCCAGCGAAAAGGGGTCGTCCAAGGAAGGATCAAGGTGGACCAAGCTCACGACAAGTCAAATCTAATGTCTCTATGATTCCTTCCCAACTAAGTCAAACCCAAGCTATACACGATGAGTATTTGGAACAACTCCCTATACTCATTATACTATTTGTTTTGTCCACCGACGATGTTGATGGGGATGGAAATTGTGGTTTCCACGTTGCTTCGAAACAAATAGGAGACTTTAGTGAGGCGGTTACTGAGAATATCACCCAATAACAATATTTAAGAAATAAGATGGCCGCACAATTATTGGAGGATAAAGAATTTTATATTGAAATGATGAGAGAAGGAGTTAGACATGGTAGAGAACAAGAGTTCAAAGAGTTATATACTCGTGTAAAATGCCGAAACAGATTGGAGACAATCGAATCCAGGTATTGAATGGTAATGCCGATATGTGGCTTTTAGCGGATGTATTGAACTGTGTGGTACATTTTTTTTGTCCTCCTTTCATTAGGAGTAAGTGTCACATTTACACCCACAAGGACAGTGTATGATGAGTCGGTCAAGGATAGACGAATCCTTATGGCATGGGTTAATGGCAATTATTTTATCGGTTTAAGTTTAACGGATGATTTTCCATTACCTCCATTGAGTAGGTGGTCGGATTATTTCCCAACTAACCATTGTAAGGAGTGGATGAAGCAATACGAGTCCAACATGAAGCGTTGGGATCGCTTAACAAGCTCAGTAAATGACGCAATTGATTTGAACTCGGATGGTGAATAATTGATTTTGGATATATATATTTTGAACATAAATGTATACACAAATATTAATGCAATGTTTTGTGATCGTTAACAAAAAAAAAATTTATTTTTTGCATGCATTTAATTCCATGGACGTATCATAATCGGTAGATAATGGAGTAATATATCTACAGATTCCACTGTAATCGGTAGTCTAATTTTTTTTAAACTACCGATTATGAAAGTTGCCCCAAATTGCAACATTCTGAACACTCATATCGGTAGTTTAATTTTTTTTTTAAATTACCGATTATGAAAGTTGCCCCAAATTGGAAATCGTAATTTTTTTTCAAATTTCCAACATTCTGAACACTCATAATCGGTAGTTTAATTTTTTTTAAAACTACCGATTATGAAAGTTGCCCCAAATTGGAAATCGCAAAAGTTTTCAAAATTCCAACATGCTGAACATGCAACTACCGATTATGAAAGTTGTCCCAAATTGAATAACGTTTTTTTTCAAAATTCCAAAGTTCTTAACATGCATAATCCGTAGTTTATTTTTTTTAACCTACCGATTATGAAAGTTGCCCCAAATTGGAAATCGTAAATTTTTTCAAAATTCCAACATGCTGAACATGCACAATCGGTAGTTTAATTTTTTTTTTTAAACTACCGATTATGATAGTTGCACCAAATTGGAAATTGCAAAAAATTTCAAAATTCCAACATGCTGAACATGCATAATCGGTAGTTTAAATTTTTTTTAAACTACTGATTATGAAAGTTGTCCCAAATTGAATAACGCATTTTTTTCAAAATTCTAAAATTTAAACTACCGATTATGATAGTTGCACCAAATTGGAAATCGCAGAAAATTTCAAAATTCCAAACTACCCAAGTTAGTAAAAGGATATTTAAGTATTTTTACATACCACTAGGTTATCCCATAGCCACATTTATAGGATGAGTTTAAAAAATCATACCAAATTAGTTTTTGATCGCCCTCAAAATGACTAGGCAATTAAAACCATCATTTTTATTCGTGCAAGCAATATAGAGTGTATATTCACCAATTATAGAATCAGTAACTTCCAGCAAGCCTTTATCCCATAACATTAACATCCCACCCGAACTTCCCAAAGATGGTTCCAAACTCCAACCATAGTTACTTGAACCACAAATTTGAGCCGCATCCCAAAGCCAAAGGTGGGGGCGGGCGGGCTAATCTTTACGCTCTACCTTCAAAGTTTGTTGAAATTTTTGAAAAATAAATAAATAAATGTATATAACAATGAAAAATAAATACGTTAATGAGTAAAAATTCAATATTCTTGTTAACGTTCATTATGTAGATAATTTTAATGGGTTTCCAAATATATAAAGCTACCAAAATCCGGTATATGGTTCGGAAGATGTGACATTTCTAAATTTTTATTTTGAATATTATAAAAATATGACATTTTATTATAAATATAAGAAAATTAATCCAACGATTTATTTAGAGAAAATCCAACGAATAGACTCAATAGTTCACTGTGAAAAAATCAGGTTTTTATCTAGCTATCAAATTTTGAGCTTGGAAAATCTAATAGTTGAATTTCATATGTAATAAAAATTGATTAGTGTTTAAATTTGTTTTGTTGTCATTAAAAAAGGAAGAGATTTCTACTGAAGAAAGAAATTTATTAACGATCGAATTTGACTCCGGGATATATCGTCTTTCTTACATATTAGAATTGAGCACTTTATTATTTGTCGCTTTTTTCTCAGCATTACTTGTAATTAGTTTTTTCTATTTAAATTTGTTTGTTTTTTTGCTTTTATTTTATATCACCAATTCATTTATACAAAAAAGATTGTTTACATGGTGGTTTTTATGAACAAGTACATCAAATAACAAGAAACTCAAAAACTAATTCAAAAGAAAGATACAATAAGCAAGTAAATCGAGATACCATGAAAATCGTACCAAATTATTCTTTGGAAAGTAGAAAGAAGGAATTGTGTTAGGAATCAAATCCAATCATTTTGAATGTTGTTCTTGAAGAAAATACGCTCTTGTAAAATAAGAGTAATTTGTCCAATAACTTATCATATTGCAGAGTGTAATCAAGTAAAACCCTTGTCAATCTCCATAATACTTAAACATATATCAGCAAACCACGAACAAAACTTCAACGATTCAAAAAATCCCACAAAAAAAAAGGATACTTACGCTTAAAAAACACTAAACCTAATTAAAAATAAAAACTCACACTAAAATCAAATAAATAATAATTTAGATCTAAACAAAAACAACTACAATCACTAATCCTAACTAAAATTCGAAAAACGAAAAGCCCTTGCACAGATTTAGTTTCAATTGGACTAGTTGTGGACAAGAAGATTAACGAGGCTATGATTTTTTTTTCTTTTTTTAGAGGAGAGGGAAAGGTATTTTTTATATTTAGTGTATTTTTAATGTACTTCATCTCCTTATAAACATTTGATCACTGATTAAATAAAACGTTGGTTTTTGACCAAATTTTTTCTAAAAATGAGGTGTATGCAATGTTCAAGCTGACGTTGAATTTAAGTTTAGTGGTGCTGGGAACTATATATATCCTAGAGTTGTTTTCCCAAGAAAATTTAATTTGCATAATTTTGCAGCGTGGGACGCAAATTTGCAGACCCTACATAGCATGCTACCACCAATTTGAACTAAAATTTCCCAAATTTATTCTTTTTCCCCTAGTTTGTTTGGGTGTCTTCTGAAAAAATCGAAATCGAAATTTCAATCGAAATCCTAAAATTTATATTCGTGGTTGGATTGTTCATCTGTGTAAGTCGATTTGGGAATCCAGGGACGAAAAAAAAGAGATAGAAAGGAAAACACCAATTTTCTACTCACCCGTTAATTTGTTTCGAATCTAAGAAAAAGTGGCAAAGAAAAAAAAAACACAGAGGGGCATTTATGTCAAATCCTGTCGGACGGTTAAAAAATCAACCATATACCTAATTTTTTTTTATATTCATCCTAAATTATAAAAAAATAAATAAACTGTTAACGTTAAAGAAAATACTACTGTTAATATTTTTCTTATTAGGTTTTTGTTACTACTTGTAAATATTTTATATGAGTAACACGACAAACATCTTTCAAAACCAAAATCTCTCTTAATTATTTTTTTATCATATGTGATTCATGTGGTAATTTTATATGTTTAAAAATATAAAATATATTTAATTCATATGATATTTTTTACATTTTAGAATATAAAATACTATATATATTTTATAATTGTATTTGAATAATTATTTGTTTTTCTAGATTTTCATTTGTTGAATTTCTTGTTTCGAATCACGATTTAGTTTTTATTATTAATAAATATACTGTAATCAGATAATCGAAGTGAAAATTTAACCAGCACCATCATCAAAGACAGAATGGCCAAACTCCTTTCCCCAGTGGTGTAATGCTGTTTTTTCTTGATCATCTTGTTCATCTCTGGTGATTAATGATTTCCCTAATTTTTCATAATTTTTTTGCTTCATCATGCATATATATATTATTAAAGATATAATATCAAGAAAAAAAAGTGTAAGGTCTTGTTCATAGCTATAGAATTAAAGGTTTAATATCTACTAATTAGATTTTACCTAATGGTTTTGGGTCTAGAAAACAACCCTTTAAACTCTAATTACCTAATGGTTTTGGGTCTAGAAAACAACCCTTTAAACACAAGTACATGGTGGAAAATTCCTTCCGATTCATCAAAGTTGGAAGTTATCTAGTTGAGTTATTGAAATCTGGTTGGTACCATACCAGAATGGTTAGGAACTATGCCGGCTCGTCGGATTCTGGAACTCTTCAACAACCCTATCCATGGTTTGTTTCCTAGCAGTTTTCATGGGTCTTCATTAGCATCTGTGGTTGAACACTCCCAAAGGTCACGGGCTTACTGGCAGCATAAAGGTTCTTAGTATGATGCGAAATTTGAAGTCGGTCTGGCAGAAGAACAATAATTTCACAGGCACAGTTCCAAAGAACATTGGAGATTTGACATTTCTGAAGGAGCTAATACTTGGGTACAATCAACTCTCTGGAACAATTCATGAGGGATTAGCTAAACTGAAGTTGAAGAAGCTGGATCTGAGTAACAACCATCTGATGGGGCCAATATCGCAGTTTAAGTCGGGAAATTTTTCAATTGATAGCAATTCGTTTTGCCGAGATACTCCTGGAGTTGGTTGTGCCGCTGAAGTTATGGCTCTCGTGAATTTTCTTGCTAGGATTAATTATCCAGTCAGTCTTACTTATCGATGGAAAGGGAAAGATCCTTGCAACTCTTGGCCGGCTTTGAAGTGCAAGAATCGGAAAGTCGCAGTGATTGATTAGCGATTTCAGTGTCTCAGCGGCACTATATATGATCAGCCCTTCAATTGCAGTGGTTTGACATCTTTAACATTAGTGGATCTAGATTTTGATTTGCAAGCTAGATTTTGAGAAGGCTTTTGATAACGTAAATTGGAAATTTCTCAACGAAGTTCTTTTTAAAATGGACTTTGGTGGTGTTTGGAGGGCTTGGATTAGAAATTGTTTAACTTTCTCTAAATTCTCGGTTCTTGTCAATGTTTCGTCCTATGGCTATTTTGGTAGCGAAAAGGGTCTTCGGCAAGGAGATCCTCTATCTCCCTTTCTCTTCACAATTGTGGGTGAAGTCTTAAGTTGTATGTTGAGCAAAGCTCAAGAATTTGATCAAATTTCGGGGTTTTCGGTAAAGGAAGGAGGAACAAAAATTAATCATTATTCGCTGACGACACCATTATCTTTCTCGATGCGAAGGAGGATCAAGTCGCTACCCTCCGTTATCTTCTTCTCTGTTTTGAGCTAACTTCGGGCTTGAAGATCAATTTCTCTAAGAGTAGCTTATACGGAGTAGCGGTGGAAGAGAGCATTGAAAATTATGCAAATTTGTTGGGATGCAAATTCGAAAGCTTTCCTAGTATATACCTTGGTCTTCCGTTAGGTGGCAAAGTAGGAGGATCTCAAAAATGGGAAAAAATGCTCGATATTTGTGCGAAAAGGATTGCTCGTTGGAACGGAAAAACGATATCAAAAGCAGGTAAGTCAATTCTTGCCAAAAGCATTCTAGGGAGTTTATCAATTTAATACTTTTCTCTTTTTCTTGCTCCTCGCGCCATAACTAAGGAATGGATAAGGTGGTGAGGAACTTTTTATGGGCCGATGATCATAACACAAAAAGAATTCACAATGTTGGTTGGACTACGGTATCAAAATCAAAAAGAAAAAGGAGGTCTTGGTATTAGAAGATCGAAATTAGTGAACTCGGCTTTGTTAAAAAAATGGTGGTGGCGGTTTGGCTTAGAGAAAGATGCTTTGTGGAGGAAGATTATAGTTGAAAAATTTGGTGAAACATCAAACGGCTGGGAAACTCTCCAACCTAAAGGTTCAAAAAGAGGTAGCCTTTGGTATAACATCTACAAAGAGTTAGAAGATTTCAATAAACATATCAAATTCAAGGTTGGCGCGGGTGAGGAAACTAGATTTTGGGAAGATGTTTGGATAAGGGATAAAAAACTATGTGATATGTTTCATTTGGCTTATGAAGCCTCAAGGACCAAGGAGCTCGTGGTAGCACGCATGTTCGATGTAGTTGACGGCGAGATAGTTTGGAAATTTATGGCTAGACAAAGGTATTCTCAAACCATCTCAAATGAAGTCTCAAGCATTTTAATTATTCTATCTTCTTTCTCTTTTCAAGAAGGAGTTTCGGATACTCGTGTTTGGGACGGAAATATCAATGGTCAATATACGGTTAAAGATGGCATGAAGGTCGGAGAGGAACAAGCAACGCCAACTTTCACTATAGATGTTGTGTGGAGCCGGAATTACCCATGCAAAATCAACTTTTTTCTTTGGCTCCTTGCTCATGATAGGGTAATGACAAAAGACAAGCTCATAAGGAGGGGCATGAAGGTTTCTAGCCTTTGTTGCTTTTATGGCGAAATTGACGGGACAAGTGAGCATCTTTTTTATGATTGTTGGAGGATCCGAAGGATTTGGGATTACTTTAGTGAAGGTTCGAGAAATAATTGGAGTTATAACTCTAATGTATCCATAAACGTAAATTCTTGGAAGCTCAATTGAGGTGACGATCGCCTTAGTCAAATTTGGAACAACATCCCGGTTGCTATTTGGTGGAGTATTTGGAGGGAGCGCAATGCAAGAGTTTTCGCAAACAAAAGAAAAAGATTGGAAAGTATAATTAGAAGGGTTAAAATTCAAGCTTTCTTTTGGGTCGAATCGAACACAAAAATGCTAGGTCTAACCGCCAATATGGTTATAGCTCTTTGGGACTCACTATTTCGGCCCCATTGATGTGTGTCTTCTGTTTTTATTTTCATGTTTTTCCTCTTTCTTTCTTTGTTCCTCTTAGTTAGTTTTGTTAGTGTTCATTGGGTTGAGGTACCCCCTAAGTACCTCCTATTTTTCAATGAATTTCCTCTTGACCGATCAAAAAAAAAAAAAACATTAGTGGATCTACGTGGTAACAGTATTCAACCTATAGTACCAAAATTCCGAAAGGGTGTTAGGATCTTAATTGAGAAATATCCGTCAAACCACAAATCTCTTAAGGGTTCTGGTACGAATGGTAGCAGGTATTCGCAAGGTGGTCCAAAGAATCTGGAAGAAGAGGGTCTAAAGTAGTTTTCATTTTATTTACCATTATGAGTTTGATAGTATTTTTAGTTCTTCTGGCATTTACCCTGGTGTTTTTGAGGGCGATTCTAAAAGAATTTGGAGCAACTTATTTATACCCATCCAATAGATGTGTCTATGGGATGTCCTAATGGTGACTAAAATATCCTATATGCCTTTCACCAATAAAAGTATAAAAACTAAACCTAAACTCATTTCATTCCTATCTAACTACCGATTGTTTTGAATTAGTTTCTCTTCTTCTTCTGTTCATTTTATCTACCGATTGAGCGAGGAAATTTTCAAAACCAATTCATCGTATCGTCGTTAATCGCGTACCACTTCATCGTCGATAATTCAATCTAAAGATGGCTCGACAGAAACAAACTACCCATCAAGCTGATAATGATGATTTAGATACATAGACTGATTCTGACAATCAGCCTCTCCAGAACTATCTAATGGCTTCAATAAGGTAAGGGTTTACTATTATTTGTGTTTATTTTTCTTCAATTGAATGAACTTGTCAATAGAATTTCAAGGGTGGTGATTTCACATAATCGGTAGTTTCGTGTTTGTATTTATCTACCGATTATGGTCGTGTTCTTCATTACTCGAGCACATCGACCATAATCGGTAGTTAGATTTAGTCCTTAACTACCGATTGTGTTCCTGAACCAAAATTTAGGCTTAATCGGTAGTTAAATTTTTTATTTAACTACCGATTATGTTAGATGATTTCATGTAGAGGATTATAGTTTTGAATCAATCGGTAGTTTTGTATAGGTTTAAACTCCCGATTATGAAAGTTCGGAATTCCTCAATCACATCGATATAATCGGTAGTTAGAATTTGTCATTATCTACCGATTGTCTATATGTATTCAAATTTAGGCTTAATCGGTAGTTAATTTGCTACCGAACTTCCGATTATATTACATGGTTTCAATCGGTAGATAATCTATATCCCTAGCTACCGATTATGAATAATCGGTTGTTAGTTTGTTTATTTGACTACCGATTATGTGTGTCCATAGCTTAGAGTTTTATGTTCAAATTTTTATGCATAATCGGTAGATAATCTAGGTCCCGAGCTACCGATTATGGAAATCAATTGTTAGTTTGTTTATTTGGCTACCTATTATGTACAATCGGTTGATGTTTATGTTCTTTATCGACCGATTATATAGTGATTAAACGGTGTCTTATTAGAAATAATTGTTCTTTATTTTATTTTTTTAGGGAAAGGCGAGCTAAGCAAGCCCAAGATACAATTGTTTTGGGGCCTCGTGGTGAAGGGGTAAGAAGTTAACAGCTAGTGCAAGAAGAGAAAAGAGTGCTCACGGAATCTCTATCACCGAAGGAACTCAACCAAGTTTTCCAAGAGTTAGAAACCAAGAAGAAGGAGAACCAAGTGCTCCACAAGTTAGAAACCAAAAAGAAGGGGATCCAAGTGTTACATAAGGAGAAGGACAAGGTATAAAGAAGGTAATTAAAAAGAAAGGAGAACACCAAGTCCCCGCCTATTTGAAGATGAAGGGTATTGAAGCAGGCTAAATCCCTGGTTTACCAAGAGATGGAGGAGATCTGTTATTTGAATACAAAGACTCTTGGGCCAAAGAAATTTATTCAACTGAGGTAATAATTATAAAATATCATTCTTAAGTTATTGTTTTTTTATTCGTAGAAGTGTTAAACGTTATTCTAATTATTTTATAATTCTTCGTGTATATTAGGATCATTCTCATGCGGTTCGTCTACTCAAACCTACAGATGCACCAAGAAAAATGAAAGATTGACCGTTAGATGGTGAGTGTGAAAGGTTCAAGCAAATTATTTATGACTCGGGGTTATCTACTACTGTCGAGAATTGGACGTGGAGAATTCTGTATGTGGTAAGGACTATATCACAGTAGTTTACTATGGTAACCCATCCGTTGAAGATTGGAATAACAGGATGCAATATTTGATCAACGAGGGGAGACCTGTCAACCGAGGTTATGAAGTATATCCAGGGTATATGGAATGGTACCAGGAGCATTCTCATCTTCATGTGATCCGTAAAGATAAAGGAAAGACCATCAAGATTTTTGATTATACTTGTATCATCAAAGACAAACATTCGGGTAATGAGAGGCTGGTACGTAATGTTCTTTCCGTTTGATTTTAATATTACGGTTTAATATTTTAGATAATAATCGTTTGATTATTATTGCATACAAATAGAAAAATAGGTTTGCGTTTTTCTCCAAGAAGATTGCTGGGTGTATAAAGGCGGGAGTGACTATATCAGTTGAGAAGATGAAATAGCATAAATATCTAATAGATAACATTGATAATGAAGCTTATGAAAGTAAGTTTGGGGAGAAAGCTTCATGCAAGGCTAAGAGGCCAGCAGCAAAGCCCAATAAAAGATTTCATGGTTCATCGAGCGCTGATGGTGAAGCCAATGTCCCTGATGCTGAAACATATGTCCTTGGTGCTCGTCGTCCTCATACTAAAACCAAGAAATCTAGAAATTAGATTGTGGTTGTCTTTTTAGAGAACATCATTTTCGGTTGATTTGCAAGAAACTTGTTTAATGTTTTAACATTATGTTTACTTTATGGATGATGAATGGATTACTTTACGGATGATGAATTGATTTTATGTTCTTTATGTGAATTATCGATTGCTTTGCTAGAAACTTATTTTTAATAAATAACTTTGTCGAAATTTTTACAGTACAATCGGTAGATACTTAGTTTACACCAACTACCGATTAAACATGTTGATCCACAATCGGTAAATGATTATCTACCGATTACACCTACTGATGGAACTGCTTGGTTTCTGGACACAATTTATATTATAATCGATAGTAAAAAAAATTCTTAGACTACCGATTATGGAGTATAAATATTTTCAAAATTTAATACTTTTTTCAATTTTGAATTTGGGGCAACATTTATAATCGGTAGTTTAAAAAATTTCTTAGACTACCGATTATGGAGTTTGAATATTTTTGAAATTGGAAAAAAAATTCAATTTTGAATTTGGGGCAACATTTATAATCGGCAGTTAAAAAAATTTCTTAGACTACCGATTATGGATAATGAATATTTTCGAATTTGAAAATTCTTTTTATTTTGAATTTGGGGCAACATTTATAATCGGTAGTTAAAAAGTTTTCTTAGATTACCGATTATGGATAATCTAAATTTTGGAAATTTGATAATTTTTTCAATTTCGAATTTGGGGCAACATATACAATCGGTAATAAAGGATACTTCTTATACTACCGATTGTCAGAATGGGGCAACATATACAATCGGTAGTAAAGGAAACTTCTTATACTACCGATTGTCAGAATCGGAAGGTAATGGTGATCCCGATACTTCTGATTGTTTATATTCGTACGAACTTAGTGTAAATATTTTCTGTACACTCTTGTTACACCAGGCCTCAACGGCTTTATTTTTGAAAAAAAGATCCGTTAGGACTCTAATCTATATAAGGAGGGTGATCTTTTCTCATTTATGCACCTCCAATACATTTTAACTCTCCAACCTCGAAATAATCATCGTATAGATTAATGGCTCAACCGTTCACGGTAGAAGAAGATTTATCGCTATGTAGGCGCTATGTGCAATTCTATCCGAGGCGAGGAAAAGAACATAGGTAAAATGGTGTAATGAGTATGAGTTATTTGGAGAGTATTCACGAATATTTTTTCTTTGACACCGGGAACCCCAATAACCGTAATAGAGCTGGTCTTTTTTGTCGATTTAATTGCATAAGCAGAGAAATTGATTTATTTGTGAATTTAACTTATATCGCAATCGATATCGTTTGAGGGGTGAAACTAATGATGAAGTTATAGTGAGATCTCTCGAGGAATGACGACGATAAAAACGATCAAATTACCGTTACGAAGCTCATTTCAATATCCTCAAGGTGATGGACAGATTCAACCTGTTTAAGGTTCGTCCACGCCGCTTAAGGTGAAAGGAATTCTCCAAGACATAATATGAAGATAAAAATTAATATAATAATAGAGTAAGAAACCATTTATAGTCTTTTCTTAACACAAAACCTAATTAGCCTCTTTTTTTTCTCATTTCCTTCTCTACCTTTTTATTCTTCTTCTTCTCTGCCTATTCTTTTATTCCCTTTCCTTTTCCATTTCTTCTCCTCTACCGATTCTTCTACTCCCTTTCCTCCTCCATTTCTTCTCATTCTCCATCGAAAATGGCTCCAAAAACTTTTGCTACACAATCAAAGAAGGGAAAGGAAAAGATAGTAATCGAAGAGTCCAAAATCATTCAACTCGATTCGTCAACTGATTCCGACGATACGACCCTCCATCAATTTCAAAAACCCCAGAAAAAGTAAGTTACATCGAACTTTTATGTTTTTTAATGATTACTTTGAAGAAATCATGATAAATTTTTGTATAATTTTCTGAAATGACGCATAATCGGTAGAAATATGGTAGACTTTATCTACCGATTATGCCTCGAGTTCATCATTCCTGAAGAACATCATGAATAATCGGTAGATATAAAATTGAGTTCGTTACCGATTATATATTGTGTTTTAGATAAAACACTTTTAGGGATAACACTCTAGCGATTGCATATAATCGGACATATACTGAGAACACGACCTACTGGTTGTGTGTAATCGGTTGATATTGCATATAATAACTACCAATTGTGTGTAATCGATTGATATTGCATAATTTTAACTACCGATTATGTGCTTTTATTTATTTTATAATATTTATTATGTAGTTAGTTAATAATCCATGTTTGGGTATTTCATTAACGTATTTTCATTAAAATTTTGATTAAGGGTCTTGTCTCTGAATTATTTCTTTGATTAAGGGATGAAATGGATGAAGATGAAGTTTTTTCTCCGGCTGAAAAGGATGAAATTCTTTCTCGTCCTCTTTTCAATTTACCAAAAAGAGTTAGTGATGTACAAATAGGTCAAATGATGATGGATGATTCAGATTTTTCACGAATGATGAACGATCCTGATTCTTGGTGGAACACTGCTGACAATCCCCTAAGCTACGTTGAAGTTCCATCTTCGGATGAAGGATCAAAGGGAGAAACGAATCGAATGATGGAGGCTGATCTGGATTTTGATCCTCGACTCTTTTTCAGGCGTAAACCCATACTACAACGAAGCTGGTGAGTACATAGGTCCAATTGAGAAAGATGAAGCTGTTGATGAGCCTAAGAGGAAGGAGAAGAAGAAGAAGCGAGTAACAAGGAGTGGAAGAATTTAATGAGATCAATAAGATTGATCACTTTGAATATCTATGATGTGTTTTGTTTTGTTTTTTCAGATGTTTTAAGTTATTTTGAACAAGTTCTCTGAACAATATGTAGTAAGTGATGAACATGGTATGTTGAACTAGTATTATGAAGTTAGATGTTAAGTGAAATTTTCGGTTAGAGCCGGCACATCTTGACACTCAGCTTCAGTATGCTCATTCTTAGAACAAGATAAGATTGGGTAGGTATCTTACCAAATCATTTGCATAGTGTAGGGAAGTATCAGAACCCTCATATGAAACATGATTAACCCATTCAACAGTCTACATAAAATAGCAGTGAGTTAGACAACAATAATCGGTAGATAACTATGTTTCTATACTACCGATTAAATACAATCTGTAGATATTAATTTCCCGTACTACCGATTAATAACAATCGGTAGTTATTTATGTTCACGTATTACCGATTATTGCAAGACAAATTCTGTACACAAAAAAAAGTATAATCGAAGGTTTAATTTGTTAAACAACAACCGATTACATAGGAATCAGTAGATAACTTTGATATTTAAACTACCGATTACAAAGTGCATAAATTTTAAGTTTAATTCAATTCTGGCTACAATCAGTAGATATACATTTTCACCCACTACCGACTGTGAAAGATAAAGATTTAGAAATTTTGTAAGTTTTGAGAAATTCATTTTTGGGGCGACAACTATAATCGGTAGATAAGGTACTCCATTAAACTACCGATTATGAAATCAAAATCCGGAAAAAATTCAATTTGGGAATTTTTTTTAATCGGTAGTAATCAAAATCACGAGACTACCGATTATACCATTATTTTGGCACAGGACTGTGTAATCGGTAGATATGGTACTCCATTATCTACCGATTCTGGGACGTCCATGACATTAAATGCATGCAAAAATGATTTTTTTTTAACGATCACATCCAAACGCATACAAAGTGGGTTTTGAGCTTCTTAACACAATACATGATTGTTTGATGCATTATTATCTTCATTTTGATGTGATTCATCATTTTCTCTCGTTAAATCGTCTTCTAGGTTTTCTTCCACACCAAAATTTGGATCATCCAACAAATATCCCAAATCGTCATCTCTAAACGTCTTTGAACCTTCAATATTATGTTGTTCATGATGTTTCTCACCTTCTTCCTCATACTCATCCATGTTTGTTATTGATTTTAGGTAAAACCTAGTTTTCCCAAACTTTTTCTTCTTCTCTACCACACTCTCTATTTCTATTCTAAAACTATAACTCAAATAATTTTCTAACACTAATTATAACCAAATTTAACAAATTAATTAATCGATATTAACACTAATTAAATAAGGACAGGTTAACCATTAAAGAAAATATATGGATAAGAAGTGTACTGATATTATCTCTTAATGCCTTATTTTATTTTATTAGTCGCTTTAAATTTTTTTTGGATCGCCTCAAAATCAGGCTATTTACTTTTGCAAGGAAAGGAAGTTAAGCACCAAACCCAGTTATGTCATTTAAGGAACTTCATCGTGCGACCGGAAATTTTGTTAAAGATAACGAGATTTGTAGAGGAGTTTTTGGTACATTTTACAAGGGGTACTAGATGATGGCAAAATGGTTGCAATTAAGAGGATGAAGTGTTCCGGGACTGAAGAACGTGAAGAAAGTTCTCAAAAACAATTTCGATCTAAAGTAGAGGTGCTCGGAAAGTTGTCGCAAGAATCTTTTATATATGTCGGAATCCTCCATCGAAGAAAATGAGAGGCTTCTAGTTTATGAGTACATGCCTCATGGAGCTCTGAGTGAGCATCTCTATATGCGGAAAAATGTCCAGGCAGAGCCTCTTTCATGGATAATGCACCTAACCATTTCTTTGGATGTTTCCGGTGGACTGGAGTATCTTCATCACCATACCCCAGAAAGGAAAATACAGAGATATCAAATCCCCAAATATTCTCTTGGGGGATGGTTTCCTAAATAAAGTTTCAGATTTTGGGGGAGCCAAAAAGAATTCACAATCCAGTATTATCAGCAACTTTGTAAGGACTCCTGGATATGTAGCACCATAATTATATGGTAAGCAGATCATCCTTTTCAATTACTTTCCTCTGTATGTTTATGCATTTACCGGATCTAAGCTTTTTCGGTATTCATATATTTATGCTCGGCTGAGTAACAACAAATGTAGGTGTCTATGGTTACGGAGTGGTACTGATGGACAGGATTGGCCATTAGGCAAAGCCAAAAAAGCCTGGCTTTGGGGCAGCACTGTTAGGGGGCAACACTTTTTTTAAAGGATGTTTTATGTCACCGAACGAAATGAAGGTCTAAATCATAGTTAAATAAAAATATTAAAATATATAAAAATGGGCATAATATAAATATAAGTTATTATGGTAAATATATACCTAGTTACATAAAAATGAGAAGTAAAACTATGTGTTTTGTCGATCTCTGTTCTCCTGTTTTTCTTTCGACGATACTTTTTCCCTTTCTATTTTCTTTTCTTTTCAGTAGTATCCTACCACTTCTAATTACGGTAACAGCATTTCCAACTGCAGACGTAAAAAATTCTACACAGAAATTTTATTAAGACTTTTACTTAATAGAATTTATGCGTATAATAAATATATGATCCCATAGCTAATAAACTATCTTTGACGATATATAATTTAATTTTTAAAATATCTTATGTGATAAAATTTTAACCGTTTAATTTATTTTAAATAATTATTAAAAATAATTTAATGAAAAAAAATGATACGGAGGTGAATCCGAAAGTGTTGTTAAGATTTTCTTTAACACCTTCATGTTTAGTATATCATCCCTTCTACTCTGTAGGATCTAACTATTGGGATGAATTTATGCTAAATGGATATCTAATATTAGGGATACACATCGGTCGGTCGGCTCGGTTTTTAGCCCAAACTGTAGGATGGGCCGATCATATGTCTGTTTCCAAAATCAAAATCGTCACCGATCCGACTGATTTCCGTTTGGTTTTAAACCGATCCGAGTTGATTCGGTTAGTGACGGTTTTTACATCGGTTTCAACCAAATCTGATGTAATTTTCTACAATAACCTTTCTATAATTATCATCAACATAATTTTAAGTTTCAATACATAGATATGTATTCAACAAAACGATTTCAAACATTACATCTCTCTCTATATATATATATATGAATTACAAACCCATTTATACTCAAATTTATATTTACATCGATTCAGTTACATCCCAAATATATAAACATCAATTTCAATTACACCCAAAATAAATATTTAAACTCTAATTTGAAAAATAAGAAGAACAATTAATTTATGAGAAAACCGACTTTCCCAACACCATCATCATCGATTTAAATTATACCCAAACATGCATTTTAAACTCTGATTTCAAAAACGAAAATAAGAATTAATTTCTCAAAAACCAACCTATCTGATGATTCTAAACTTGATAAATCAGATAACCTTCCTCTCCCCTGTCTCTCTATTTATCTACTCTTCTTTCTCTCTTTCTCTCTAACTATCTGGTGTTGATGCTGCTGCTACTTATGCTGAAAAAATAAAAATAATTTCAATCACACCCAACCCATATAAAAGTAGTAGAAGAAGAGGAGGTAATAGATTGTTGCTGCTCGTGGTGAGATCGTGAAGGGAGAGCGGTGGTGGTGACAGTGTATATTTGAAGTTAAAGAAGAAGAAGAGAGGATATGCGTCTAGGGTTTACTAATTTTTTTTTGGTGTATATATACAATAATCTACGGCTAGGATTAAACTCATCCTATGGTATATACTGATCGGTTTTTTCTGGCTCGGTTCGAGCGGCTCAAACACTAAAACCATCATCCGAGCCGTTGGATTCGGTCGGTTTAAAAAACCCGCCAGTTCAACCGGTTTCGACCGTTTCAATCAAAACGGTTCGGTTCTTGTGCATCCCTATATAAAATCCTATGTGTCATGAAAAAATAATATATTCACCATATGTTGGAGATGCTCTAAGTTAGATTGATTTTGTAAATATATAGAGTTGATTATCATTTATAATATGTAACTTATATATCTAATCTTTTGATTTTCATTACAATTCCTAAATTGTATTTTTAGGGTAAAATATTATAAACCCCAGTTCAATTAAATTTATGTTCTCAAATATGTTCCGACTATAGTGTTTTTTATGAAAGGGGATAACATATTTTTGGGTTTGCTTTGGGGCAGTAAAATTTCAGGGCCGGCTCTGCTGATGAAATTGGTTACCGGGAAGAGCGCGTTTGATAACACCAGGCCAAAGGAGACTCGATAGTTTCCTAATTTGATTGAAGAGGTCACGTTTTACAGGGTAAGAACTTTAGTCGATGGTGACCTAAAAGAAGTCACCGAGGAGACGTTACAGAGTATGTACGTTGTTGTCAAGTTGGTTGTGCGTTGCACAAAGTGGGGACAGGATGAACGTCCTAACATGATTGAAGCAGTTCAAATACTTCATAGTCTCGTCCAGAATATGACACCTATTGTCTTTGCTGAGATAGAATAAGTCAATGGAGTCCACTATGGTATACCCCTCGGTCATCAGGTGGATAACTGGCAGCAAAAAGGGCGTTCGATTCCTTATATTCAAGAAATCATATAAATGCGAAATACAAAGGAAGTTGAGAAAGAAGAGTACCAGGATTTCTATAAGAAGACATTTAATGAGTTTTTAGAACCTCTTGCATACACCCACTTAACCAATAAGGTACACGATAACATTCATTATTGTACAAAATCATATTCCCAGATATTTTATGATTTTCACATAAAATCTCAAGCTTCTAGATGGATTGCCTATTAGTATAGAGCAATTTGAGTATCATTTGGTGCTATATTATGTAGCTGAATTCCCAAATTACCTCATGTCAACATTTATTCTCAACTGGATGATATTGACTTACTGAAAATATCTATACAACTTTTGTATAGAAGCATGTAGCAAGTTACATACGAATTTACTCGACTAAAGTATCATAGTTGTGCTCAGATACCAAATCAAAAATTGTGCTAAGCACAAAATATATCTTTTACTAGATAAATCTAGCCCTGGTCACATTAATCCTTGCTTAAGGAAGCCATTGACGTGAATGGCGCAGAAGATAATTCAATTTAGGGCTTGAGAAACACTACAATTGAGTTCTCAACACTTATAAGTGTCTCAAAAAGCCAACTAAGCCTTCTAACCCTAATTCGGCAAAGAGAATGGTCCAAAAATTCAATTTGCAACGCTTATAAAGCGTCGCAAATGTCCCACTTGGCCGGTCAAGCCCTAGCTTATCCGTCTTAGCAAAGCTTGTCCATCCAAGCCTAAAGGGATGAGGCCCCCTTACCTCATTCGTCTTATGCTACCAAGCTTGTCTGTCCTACCTAACAAGCTTGTCCGTCTTAGCCTACCAAGCTTGTCCGTCTTAGCTTAGCAAGCTTGTCCGTTTTATCCTAGTAAGCTTGTCCGTCCAGTTTAACAAGCTTGTCCGTCCAAATTATAGGGGTTAATGCCCCCTTAGCTTGTCCGCCTTAGTACTTAATAAACTTTTTCATATTGCCTTAGCTCGTCCGCTCTGCTACCAAGCTAGCTTGTACGTTTTGCCCTAGTTTGTCCGCCAACTAGGCAATGCTTGTCTTTCTTACCTAGCAAGCTTGTCCGTCTTACCTAGCAATGTTTGTTCTTCCAAGCTTGCTTTACCCATCCAAGTTTCCAAACCATAACTAATCCGTCCAAGTCTCCAAACCTCACCTTGTTCATCAAATCCATACTAGGTCTCACGCATATGCATCCTCACACACATATAATTTCATATGTGGCCTCACATACATATCCTTGTGCTCAACATGCTACACTTATTTTTCTACAAGACACGTCAATGTTAATTGACCTATTTGAACTTATATTATTCCTCATAAATATAATAAAATAAAATAAATACATGTTTTGTTTTAAGTTGGTCTTGCTAGACTCATCAGGCTAGGCAAGCAAGACAAGTCTTTAGTCAAGTGACCAACTAAGCAGGCCTCATTCAACTTCACATTAGTAATATTTAATATTATAAAATTTACACGAGACATCAAAGATGTCATAATGGGGGATATTGACTAGGATATTGGTCTGGATGTCTATGACATGTGGTGCAACAGTGCATCCACTAAAGAGAAAATTTCTACAAAGTTCGATTAGCAGTTGAGTAAATAAGTAGTGGGTTGATCAACCGATCATTCATCCTCAATAAAAGTGGGAATATTTACTAACATTTTCTATACCATCTCCACTTCACCATTACTCCACTATCGACACTTTCTTCATGAGATAAGGTCAGGTGAACGGTTGGTTATAATAGCTATATAAATAGATTTCTTAATCTATCGAAACCTAGAAAGAACAATACAAGTCGAGCAACTTGATTTCCATATAATCTTCTCATACACAGAGAATTGTTCATAGCTATTCACACCTATTACATCCTACAAACTGATACTCTGACCTCAACCTTTTCTCTCGCTTCCCTCCCTAAGACCAACCATTCCCCTTCTCCTTTGTGACTGAAGCAAGACTGAAACGACCATTACTTGGTTTACGTCAGGATTGTATAGATTAATCTCTCGAATCTAAAGAAAGTGCTATCACATTAAAAATGTTTAAGGATTAAACGAATTATCACATGCTCACCCCATTTTTCCTAAATAAACCTTCAAATTCGTTTTACCCACAAACACCGGGATAAATTGAATTAAGTAGGAAAGTTAAATTATAAGAATATGAATTGCTCAACATTGATATTTTATTTATTATTTATATATTAAAAAGAAAGATACACCCATGTTTATTTCTTAAAAATGCTCGTTACTGATCTCGTATTTATTATTAATATATTAAAAAGAAAGATACACCCATATTTTTTTCTTAAAAGTGCATGAGATTCCTAATCAGGCTTAAAGATCTTAAATTGATGATAATCAATCCTAACAAGTATAAATGCAGAGATATGTCTACGCTCCTTCTATGCAATTTGCATATTCGTAGTCCATTCCATGTTTATCCTCACAGGGATCTTGGCAACAAGGTCCTTTACCACTCGCGCAAGCATCAACAGCTAGACCGTATTTTCATTTCTCCATGCAAAAGTTTTCGGCGGTTGCACCTATGGTGGTCTTGTACTTGTGTTTAAAGAGTTGTACTTGTTCCGCTGAAGTTATGGCTCTCGTGGATTTTCTTGCTTTTTTTTGTGGGAACATAAATAATAACATAAATCTCGTCTAATAGTATCATAAATAATTATTAATATACACGCATATATGATGGGGATTAAGAATAAGGAATACATACAGATTATAATAACTTCAAGTTTTAGTTATTTCAACTTTAGCGGTGGCAATCAAATGTATAAATTGGTTGATTATAATGCCTTTCAGGATTCAACTATAGATTATAATGATTAGCAAAAAGAAAGGGTAGCAGATAGAAATATTGTAAAATGAAAAAGGTGAAAATTGAAACAAGTTAAAAACTGATGATCTAAAAAAATGATGATAGTATTAGAGGGGATCAAAGGCGGTAATTAGTTTTAGGTTTTAGTTTTTATCGGTTTTGTATTTTAGGTTTTAGGAAGATAACCTAAAACTAGGACGATGGGATAAAGTTATAAACAAAGTGAAATGTGAAAGCCGTATATTTCTCTAGAAACAAGGTAAAATCCGTAAATAAAGTTGAAATTAGATATTACAAGCGTTATTTTAGGGATTCTTTTTAATATTAATTAGGAAAATTTATAATTTTCACAGTTGTATTTAAAAAATAATAATTAGTCTTCTTATTTACATTTTCTTGTTTTTTTAATCAACCTTATTTAGATAAAAGGTTTTTGTGTAATCAAATCCTACTATACTTAATTATGGGTTCTATATATCTTGAATCTTGATGGTGGGTTTTTAATACATAAAAAATAGAAAATGGGCTATAATAATTTTTCCCTTTCTCGTTTTTAATTTGTTGCTGAATTGTAGGTTTTACTTGTTTACTGGCATTGGGTTTGTTAGCAAAGTTTTAGGAGTTGTTGAAGTCGTGTGTTGAGTGGGAATGCCCACTAAGTGTTTGTTTTTTCTATGAAAAGATAGTCCATTGGTATGGGATTATAAGTTTAAAGACATCTCACTACAATCTTATTTTCTCTAATGTGTTTTATCTCTTTATACCTCTGCAGTTTCACCAACAAAATTTGTATTAAGAGCAAGGTTCGATTTGAATCTGGCATTGTTCGTTTGAAGATCATTGTTGTTATCGATCTTCATTGAATTAAGGTTTGTCGTTATTGTTTGGAAGATTTTTTTTCAATTAAGTGTTCAAGATGGGTATTAACACTTTGAATATCTTATAATTCTCGCTTTCTATTTTTTCTGGTGATAATTTTGAGTTTTGGATATTAAGATGGAGACTTTTTTTTTATTTCTCAAGATCTTTAGGAACATTTGAGAATGGTTATGCAGATGATGAGAGAACAAGAGGGAATCAAAAATAAGTGAGGGATTTTTGAAAAAATGATACATAAGCCTTATTATTTTTGCAACAAGTTTTCACAGACCCAATCTTTATTGAGACTCCAGTCTGCACCAAGTCAAAAGATACTTGGTTAATTCTAAAGAATGTTTTTCATGGTAGTGATAAAGTTGTTGTAGTGAAACGTCAAAGCCTTCACAGAGATTTTGAAATACTTTTCATGAAAGGAAATGAATTAGTATAAGATTTATTTTCTAGAGTTTCAACTATTGTTAATCAGTTAAAACCCTACGGTAAGGTAATGACAAACCAAAAGTTGTAGAAAAGATGTTGAGGAGTCTGCCTTCCAAGTTTGATCATGTTGCAAAAACAATGAAGAATATAAAGATTTAGTCGTTTATTCTACTAATGAGATAATTGGGCATATTTTATCTTATGGAGAAAAAATGAACAGGTCAATAGAAAAATCTTTTGAACATGCTTTTCAATCAAAGCTGGAGGTTTTGTAAAAGAAGGAAACCGGTGAAAGTTCCCCTAACCATAAATATGCAGGATGAGGCAGAGGTGGCTATTGTGGTTGTGGAAGATCTGGTTATACTAGATCAGACTATGAAAAGGGAAACTAGAATTATAAGTGGAGACAGTGTAACTATTGCAAAAAATACGGTTATGATGAGAACTATTAATGGGAAAAAAAGATAAAAAAGAAATGAACTTTGATCGAGAAAAAAAAAACAAGAAGACAACTTGTTTCTTACTTGTGTTATCTCAAAAGAAAAAAGATAGTGGTTGTAGTAATTATATGATAGGTTAAAAGAGTCTTTTACATAACATAAATGAAGCTACAAAGTTGTAAGTTCGTTTTAACAATAACAAATGTGTTCAAGTTGAAGGCAAAGGAACCATTGCAGCCAAGACTAAATCAAGTACACAAAAACTAATTCATGATGTTTGTTATATACCTGGTTTAGCTCAAAAATTACACAGTCTCAGATATTATTTGTTATTCAAAGATGGTATATGGTATAACAGATTTATTGTTAAGATTCGTACGACTGAAAATAAAATTTTCCCTCTTCTTTTATCCGGCATGGATGAGTCATTAGCATCCAAAGTTCCATCCCTTTAAAAGCCTTATTTTTGCATGATTTTTAAGGTTCCGTTGCTTTCAAGAATGCGAGCAACAACACCGACTTTTATACAAGTTATGAGCCAAAGACCCGAATTAATGAATCATGAATATACTGTAATTTATAATTTTAAAAGTAATACGAGGAATCCGTCCAATTTGAGCAGATCCAGTTTAAACTCCAATTTATTATGTTAACATATATATGTCTCAATGGACATCCACCTCCAACCGTATCCACAGGGGAAAGGGGCTGTGTAAAAGTTCTACTAATATAACTCTCGTCCTTGTAGAAGAAAGGAAGAGATGCATAATGAACTCCATTATACAGGATACTAGTTTTCCTAATACTCAACTAATCTCGATCTAGAAAAAAATATCATAAAGAACAAGGTGGAGTGAAGTTAGAGAGTGGAACCGAAAGAAGAAGAAAAATCCAAAAATGGGTCGAAAATGAAATCCACCTAGAGAATGTTTTCCATCCTCAAATAGAAAATGAATTCTCTTTAACCCTCCTCAAAAAATGTAACTCTATCCATATTTTTCATCCTTTCACTATTTTTGCATAATTAAGTAATAAAATTTATTTTTACTTTTCTTTCACAATGCTTAATTTTTCACGAAATAACTTAGAAAATATTTTATTCAAAAATATTATGTTTTTTCCTTTGTAAAAGAATACCAATTTTTATATATTTTTTTAATATTATATAGCTTTCATAAATATTACTTCTTCCGCTTCAAAAAGATATATTTGTTTCATATGTAATTTGTATATGAAATTAATAAAGTTTATCTCTTTTTACCCAGAATTAGGATGGAGCAGTATATTTATACAATGATAAAGATTGCAGTTTACATATATATATATATGTAAATTACATTGAATGCTGACATATTATACTTTTGAATACAAATACATTAAAGATAGAAATAATATATACTCTTGTATATTGTTCTCATAACAACCCCCTCAAGCTGAACGGGGAGAGTCCAGGAGAGAGAGCTTCGATGATAAATATTTATGTCGAGCTTTCATAAGACCCTTAGTAAAGATACCTGCTAACTGATGTCGAGTGGGAATATAAACGACTTTTAATGCACCACGAGCTACTCTTTTACAGACAAAATGATAAGCAGTTTGAATGTGCTTAGAACGAGCTTGAATGATAGGATTGTAGGCTAAGTAGGTAGCACTAATATTATCACAATAAATCAGTGGTTGCGACTTAGTGAATATATGAAGATCGTATAGTAAATACTGAACCCAAGCGATTTCAGCTGCAACAAGAGAAAGTGTTTTATATTTAGCTTCAGTGCTGGACATGGAGATTGACGACTGTTTTTTAGATGACCAGGAAATCAAATTGCTTCCTATGAAAACACAACTACCTGTTGTAGAGTGTCCGGTATCCGGATTTCCACCCCAATCTGCATCGCTAGATTCACGATCTGAAAATCTGATTTAGAACTAAAATAGATACCATGACCAAGAGTATCTTTGATATACCGTAAGATGCGCTTAATCGCAAGAAAATGCACGTCAGTAGGCGAATGCATAAACTGGCTAACTTGGTTTACGGAATAAACTATGTCGGGTCTGGTCATTGTGAGGTATTCTAATGCCCTCACGATACTACGAAACAAGGTAACATCATTCATCAAATCACCACTAAAAGTGGATAACTTATCACCGGAAGCAGAAGGAGTAGATACATGTTTGGAACCAATGAGATCGAGACGATTAATTAAGTCGATGGTGTTGGAAATTATAATCCAAACATGTTTAGGGTTTAGGTTTGATTTGGTAGAATAATTCCTATTAACTAGGAGTTAGTAGAATAATGGCTAAAAATTAGGAGTTTTAGTTTAATGGGTTTATTATTTTAGGGTTTGTGTCTTGTAATGCCTATTTAAAGGCTTTTATGTTAATGTAAAAAACTATGCAGAAGATTATCAATGTAGACTTTATTTTTAGTGTTTCAATCTCTCTTTCACACACCTATGTGTATTATTTTTTAAATTCTAACATGGTATCAGAGTTAGGGCAGAGAGTGAGTTGAGTTGAGGGATAGTTACAAAAGAATATGTTTTGTTTTGATTTATTTGGTGAAGAAAAAAATTGAAAAAGAATTTTTTTTTTATGATGAAGAAATTTTTCTGGTATTGAAAAATATGATTTTTATGATGGAAAATTTGTTATGAAGTTTTTGTTCAAAACATATAGAAAATTCTAGATATTTTGTTACAGATTATGGTTTTGACATTTTGTCTTGCAATGTTAGTTGAAATGATGCGGAATCTTGATCAACTAATGATGATGATGATCGTAACACTTATTATGATGATGATGATGATGATGATGATGATGATGATGATCAAAGATGTTGCTGATTTATGATGATGAAGAAAGATGATGGATGATGCAATGATGAAAATAAGGATGAACTAAACATGTTTGAATTAAGTGAAGGTGTTGTAATTATAATCCAAACATGTTTAGGGTTTAGGTTTGATTTGGTAGAATAATTCCTATTAACTAGGAGTCAGTAGAATAATGGCTAAAAATTAGGAGTTTTAGTTTAATGAGTTTATTATTTTAGGGTTTGTGTCTTGTAATGCCTATTTAAAGGTTTTTATGTATGTAAAAACTATGCAGAAGATTATTAATGTAGACTTTATTTTTAGTGTTCCAATCTCTCTCTCACACTCCTTTGTGTATTATTTTTCAAATTCTAACAGATGGTATATCTATTTTTAGTGTTCTAGGAATTAGAAACAACAATGCTTAAAACAAGATGAATAGTGACCGGGTGAACTATGGGACTGAAAGTCTCCTCGTATTCTAAGCCATATTTTTGAGAATATCCTTTCGCAACAAGCCAAGCCTTATATCGATCGATTATGCCATCAGATTTTTGTTTTACCCTATAAACCATTTACAACCAACAAGGTTCATGTGAGGTTCTCTAGGCACAAGCAACCATGTATTATTGCTAAAAAAAGCATTGAATTCTTCTATCATTGTTGCAGACTAGTTGGGATCTTTATTCGCATTAGTTAAACATGTGGGTTCTGGTGGTAAAGAAGACATGGATAGGAAGGCAGAGGGCATATGATGCTTAGTATCAAGAAAAACTTTACGTTTATTAATACCGTCTTTACCTCGGGTCACCATTGAATGAGCATTCTGAATCGGTGGTGAAGGAGCTGGGACATCCGGAGCAGGAGGAGAGGTGGTTGTTGATGCTGACAAGTTTTCCAAAACTGGACCATGAGGAGCAATAGGTAACACTGAATCTGAAGATGCTGGTGCATTTGTAGCATCAACGTTTGTTAACTCACTATTGGTAAAGAAGAATTGTTTGAATGTGGATTTAATACATGAGGTTGGGATGGAATATGAGGGATAGTATTTATGTTAGCAGATGGTATTTGTGTTGGTAACTGTGTTGAAATTGTGGTTGATGTTGTAGTACGTAAATGAGCTGAAGTTGGTGTTCTTGTTGGTGTAATGTTTGATGATGGTGTTGAAAGTGGAATTTGACCATGTTTAGATGGTAACGGTGGAAGAGGTGATAATAAAGGTGTGTGAAAACTATTGTCAGATATAGGAGTGGAGGAATTACTTTCTAAGATAAGCCATTTAAGAGCTGCAGCATGAGACAGTTTTATAGATACAAAATTTTCAGTTTTAAATGGGAATAACTGCTCATTGAAAATTACATGGGAGAGATAAAAACTCGTTTTTTTTAGGCTCAAAACATTTGTATCTCTTATGATGTTCACTGCACCCTATAAAAATACAAGGTTTCGTCTTAAAATTAAGCTTGTTTTCGCGGTACGGTACAAGATAAGGATAATAACAACAACCAAAGACTTTTAAGAGGTTGTAATCAGGTTGTCTTTTTAAAAGAACAGAGTAAGGGGTTTTGCCTTATAAAACAGGGGTTGACATTCTATTTATGAGATAAACACTCGTCGCAAAAGCTTTAGGCCAAAAGGTTTTGGGTAAGTTAGTTTGGTGAAGAAAAGGGAGACCTGTTTTAACAATATGTCGAATTTTTCGTTCCACAACTCCATTTTGTTGGGGTGTGTGAGGACAAGAAAACTGATGAAAAATTCCACATTGCTTAAGGAGATCACATAAAGGGTGAGAAGTATATTCATCTCCCCCATCAGATCGTAAATTTTGAATTTTAGTCGTAAAACAATTTTCAATGAGTGTTTTAAAATGTTTAAACGGATTTAAAACTTCATATTTATTGTGTAGAAAATAGAGCCAAGTAAAATCTGAGCAGTCATCCAAAGATAAAAGAAAGTAATGAAATCCGGAGCCGGAAGTGATTGGAGAAGGACCCCAAACATCAGAGTGAATTTTCAAAATTATTTTATCATATTTGGTTTCAGTCATAACAAAAGAAAGACGATGATGTTCTCCATTAACACAACTTTATCAAACACCGGACCTAGAATTTTTATCAGAAATTAAAAGGAACTTATTCATCTCTAAACTACTAAATACGCGATGATGGGGATGACCTAACCGCATGTGACACACATTTGTCGAAGCTTTAACACCAACACTGACAGAGATAGATGCAAGACATGGAAGACTTTTCAATGGATATAAACCACCTTTACTGGAGCCGCGGTATACCAAATTCCCCGTTTGCCGATCCTGAATCGAAAAACCAAACTTATCAAAAGTGATAGAGTAATCATAATCATTTGTGAGTTGGGAGACATAGAAAAGATTTTTTTTAATTTGAGGAACATGGAAAACATTCTTGAGTGAAAGAGGTATGTGTGGTATTTTTAAAATGATGTTGCCAGTTGTAGTAATAGGAAGGAGGTTACCATTTCCGACAGCAACCCGTTCTGGACCAGTATAGGCAGTACGATTCACCATTGAATTTGCGTCTGCATTCATGTGATTTGTCGCGCCAGAGTCAGCATACCAGTGTTGATAATGAGGAGTGTTGTTAAGTTGCATTGTAGAAAATGTCTGTGGTAAATCATTAGGCTGGTAGAAGTGATCGAACCTATTGCTGCACTCAAGTGCTAAGTGTCTAGACTTGCCACAAATTTGACAGTATTGAGGAGGAGGACCCAAAATGGATCGACTAGATTGACAGTTATGTTGGTTAAATTGAGAGCGGCCTCCACGACTACCACCACGGCCTCGCCATCCATTGCTACGACCACGACCATGACCACGGCCATGGCCTCGTTCATGAGAAATTTTTTATGTCCGGGCTACAAATGCAGTAGAAGAGGAATCCAATTGATTGGATTGATATTGGGTGAGATTCCTTTCATGACTCAATAAAAAAGGAAAGAGTTGAGCAAAAGTGGAGAGTTTTTTACGAGTTTCGATTGTAGTAACAAAACTTGTGTTAGAGTTAGTTAGTTAGTTAATAACCACATGTGTGAGAGTTATGTGTGAGTCAACATGTGTAAGAGTTGTGTGTACATTTTATGTGTAGGTTAGCCTTGAATGTGTACGTTAGCATGCTTTATATTTGGTAAAGCTGCTTCTCCTGTAACTGATTACTCAGAAACATTTTTTGCTAATCAATTTCTCTCAAACATCTCTAGAAATCTTTCATGGTATCAGAGCTACAATCTCTAACGAGTTGTTCTTGATCCAAATATTTCTTTCTGAGCTATCAATTCTTCAAATCACTAATACTTCTAAACAACACTTATAATGGAGAATGCAAATTCATCTACATCTATCAACTCACATTCATCAAAAAATGCAGCAGATCTCTATCAACAACATCAAATTCGGTTACCTTTTCAAAACATTTGTAATTTTGTTTCTTTAAAACTAGATTCAACAAACTATCTTCTCTGGAGACATCAATTTGAATCTATTCTGATGAGTACTAATCTCTTAAGATTTGTTGATGGATCTTATCTAGCTCCTGCTTCAATAATTCTAGTAAATGAGGTACTAACATCAAATCCTGAATATGTTTTTTGGTCAGCTATGGATTGATTTGTGATGTCCTGTCTCAATGCAACCTTTACACAATCAATTTCTACTGGTGTTCTTGGACTATCTACACCAAAAGAATATTGGGATTATCTTAAATATGAGTTGAACCTTCAATTATTTGCAACAAAATCAATGCTCAGAGTACAGATTCATTCAATTAAACAAGGTAATCTTTCAGTTCTTGGTTACTTATGTCACATTAAGGAAATCACTGATAATCTTGCTGCTATTAATGAAAAATTATCAGATGATGACATTGTTATGTATATTTTGAATGGTCCTAATAGATGTTTCAATCAATTTGTTGTTTCCTCTCATAATCGAGAAAAACAATACACATTTGCTGAGTTAAGATCAAGGCTAGTCCACCATGAGCAATGACTTAAATCACAAGAGCAAGATTCATCTATTCTTCTTGATTCTACAACTACAACTACAACATTTTACTAAAAGAGAATACAACATTATAATAAATCTACACCTACTACTTCAAGAAACTTTGAGAATAGAACTTCCAATTTTGAGAATAAGACTTCTACAAATTTTTCTGAGGTTGAGTGCCAGATATGTAGAAGATTTGATCACTATGCCAGCAGATGTCATTGGCGTTATACTCCACCAACAACTACTGCAAAACCTCATGCTTCTACTTCTAAGGCAAGACCACGTCAAGCATTTTATACATGTTCTGGAGTTGAACAATCTGCTTCTGAGTTTGTGGTTAGTACACAGTGGATTCCTGATTCAGGTGCTACTGCACACATCACTAGTAATTCTACTTTGTTGCATGATTCACTACAAGAAAAACGGGCTTAAGCGTCTAAAAAGTTAGCAAGAGCGCGAAAAACTAGTCGCTTAAAAGCTTTCAGCGTCTAAAATTGCAACTGCCACAAATATTGGTGGCAATAAATATATGTCTACTAAAATTTAGCAGCGAAAATATATACTTAATCGCTATATCCTTTGTTCAAGTAATTTATAGCCACTAAAATAGTGATAATGTAGGTATTTACTTTGAGGCACCGACTTGTAGCAACAAGAGAAAGAAGTGGTTGGTCAAACCTCTCTCAGCAACTATGTTTGAGCCACAACCAAATATGTTTAAATGCTAGATCCGTTATTCAAGTAATTTATAGTAGCTAAAAGTTGATCATGCAGCTATTCAGTTTGAGGCACCGACTTGTAGCAACCACAAAATAAATTGGTTTCTCAAACCTCTCTCAGCAAGTAAGTTTGAGCCACAACCAAATATGTCTAATTGCTAGATCCTTTGTTCAAGTAATTTAAAGCAACTAAAAGTTGATCATGTAGCTATTGACTTTGAGGCACCAACTTGTAGCAACAAAAAAATAAATTGGTTGCTCAAACTTCTCTCAGAAACTAAATTTGAGCCACAACCAAATATGTTTAATTGTTAGATCCGTTTTACAAGTAACTTGTAGCAGCTAAAAGTTGATCATGTAGCTATTCACTTTGAGGCACCGACTCTTAGCAACCACAAAATAAATTGGTTGCTCAAACCTCTCTCAGCAACTAAGTTTGAGCCACAACCAAATATGTTTAATTGCTAGATCCGTTTTACAAGTAACTTGTAGCATCTAAAAAAATGATCATGTAGTTATTCACTTTGAGGCACAGAATCGTAGCAACAGAAAATGAATTGGTTGCTCAAACCTCTCTCAGCAACTAAGTTTAAGCCACCACCACATGTTAAAAAATGAATTACTTGAGGAAGAAAGATAAACCGTATGATCAAAATCCATCAACGCTTTATATCTAATTCTATCTAGTCATACGGATTATGATCCGTGTGACTCATTGGAAAAAGTCAAAGCTATTGTTGGTTTCAACATGATTAATAAAGAAACCAAAAAAAAGAAAAAAAATATGGACTTGGCGTGAATCGAACACGCAAGCTTTTGATCACGAGTCAAACAATCTCCCATTGCGCCACAGATCCTATAGTTGACAATGTACCTCACAGAAACTAATTACTATAGCATCATTTACAAAATTTACAAACATTCATAATCATCCATGAGAGGAAAAGAGAAGGATTCATTTAGATGATTAGAATGACATCATATTTAAATTTTAGTACCATTTTTCATATAAAATCCAAACGCAAGTGAAATTTAAACTAACAATTCGTAGAAAAAACAATATGTGTGGATTCATCTTCACACAAATCTATACAAGCAAGGAACAAGTGGTGTTGGAATGTCGAATTTGTTAGAAGACAATGTGTAGTTCTATACCAACAACATTTAACAGAACATTATTTTATTTTTGTCCAAAATCTTTCAGGAACAAGTGGTATTGGAATGTCGAATTTGTTAATCAATTTCGAATCCACAAGTATGCATCTGTAGTAACCATATGATTCATCATCCCGTTGCTTCATATGACGACCACATGGAGCTTCAGATAACCGTGGTTCTTTGATGCACAACATTGCTCAAGTCCTCCATGCTCTACCGGGAATTGGAAATGAACATTCATTTGCCGTGGTTAGGAAATCAAATGGATTACTTGGCACCACGTCTGACGCTTTCTTCCACTCTAGTAAGTGCATCAGTGAGCACATCGATTCCCCAATCCTTCACATCCCCCTAGAAATCACCATGTAAGTATAATATATTTGTTCTTTGGGTAATGAAAAATAAATGAGCATGTCATAGTACAAGAACGTGATCTTTGGGTCTTAATCATAAACATACAGCATAATCTGTCTAAATCTGCCAGTCTCTATCAAAATGTCAAAAACTGAAAGGGAAGACACCAAGAATAGATAGGTAGACTTACTGGTTACCATTCCAATCCACCACGTATGTTCTAATGAATAGGAATGTCCCCCAGAACCTGTGTGTAACATAAAACCCGAAATTCGTTACATTTGGAACATGTTGCAGAAAAACCAAATTCCCATTATAGGGAGATGACAATAAATCATGATTCCAACGTAGATACCCTGTTCAGGAGGATATCAACATAAATTTAATCAAACTTGATTAACATTCCTAAAAACATACTTAGCCAAATGTCATAGTTTACCAACGTCCTTTACTGATATGTTCAATTTGCTAGTATTCAGGCAAGTTTTCTAAATGAACTTCCTATGTTTGCCCGCGCTACTCGTTGAGACTTTTTTAAATATTAAATTCCTCCAATTAGAACACCATTCGTTCTCCACTAATATGTTATATTATAACCTTTCGGTGTAGAAGATGCTGGTTCTTCCAACAAATTCAAGAGGCTAAACTGAACTGAACTAGTAGAAATGGACGGCCTAACTATCAAAGTTTCAGAATATGTCCATGGTTGAGTGGAAGCTACAAGATATGCAAAAGTCATGGTGCTACGGCGTAAAACTGTGAGTGTTAAGTCCTTTTCATTTTGAAAGAGAGTGAATCATCTTGGAATGTATCCAACTATCAATAAGGGAAAGTAACATACAAGGTGCAGTTTACCATGATGCACCACATACATACATCATCTAATATATGTCGCCAAGAGATCCTACAGTTCATGCGCATTCTTAGAGGAGAAAGAACACTTAGCAAAACAATGAACACTTACCCAAAACGATGAACACTTAGCTGAACCAGAATCCCTCGAGTAGACTATGTGGGTCTCGATCAGAATCTGTGAACTGATGCTGGTAACGATGAACACTTACCCAAAACATCGGGTTTCCCTGACGAGAAAGTTCAACAACAACAATTAACAAAACAAGATATATGCACATCAACAAACAATGATGAGTGTTAAATTCACTAACATGTACAGCATGAAGTCCGAAATAAGCAAACAAGTATTCAAGCAATTTCGGGAGCTTAAAACTGCGGTAACTAAGGTTTCTATGGTAAGATAGACTTATCCCAATGATGAGTGTTAAATTCACTAACCTGTAAATGACTTATTCATAATAAGAAAACTAAAGTAAATGACAACAAAATGTATGAAGAGGATGGTAAGGCAATTGCCAACTATGTTTCCTCATTTTTACTTAACTTGTTACAGATAAAACTCACACAATGCAAAAATATGTATACAAGAGTTGGGTTCACAGTGGTGCAAAAATATGTATACAACCATGTCTGCTACTCTTACCCACTATACTATGGTGCAGAGTCAACAACTAAGTTTGTCGGTAAAACTTACATAAGGAGATGATGCTCACAGTGGAGAGCTGAGTGAATTCATACTGGGTTGGTACCTCGAATTGTACAGGCTAACCTGGCTTTTGCTCTCCAACTGTTGAACAAGTGATTCCAAGCTCGATTTAGATCAATGGGTTTTGCTTTATAATCAATAGAAACACTTCCAGTAGAGATTGAATCAATGGGTTTGAGAAATTTGGGGTTATGAGTGAAGAAGTATTAAAATTTAGGGGAAAAATAGATCCTGAAGAAGATCTCATTTCAAATGATGGATCTGCGGCCAAGGCAAGGGAGAAAATGAGAGGAATAAAAGAAAACGAGTGAAATTAGAATGGTGCTGGTGGAACATAAAGCATGATTAGTTATTAATTAATCAAAAACATAAACAAGGAGATTGAGGTTTTGTTACAGTCGAATATGGAACCCTAGTTTTCTCAGATTGGTGATGGTGGTGATGCGGCTCAAATTGGGAGAGAGAGAAAAGAAAATGTTGAAAATGAAAGAGAAAATTTTGTGAAGGGTTTTGATAAAAAACAATTAACGGTGGTGATGGTACCTCATACGGATTCAGATTTGCTTTTGATGGTCCAGATTTGCTTTTGGATGGTCATACGGATTCTGTGTTTGTTTCAATTTTGTGTTAGTTATCATTGTGTGTGTTAGTTACCATCTTACTGAAACGGAAATTGGAAAGGTAAATATTGGATTTCGAATGTCGTCAACTGATATTTCTATCGTAACCTAACGAATTTTGGAAATTAGGATTCATCAAAAATAATTTTTTTTTGTAATTAGGGTTCTTAGTTTGTCATTTGTTTATAAATTATGATTTGATGAATAGGGTTGAACCCCAACAAATGTTCAATTAAAAGGAACCAATTTTGCGTGTCCGATAAGTTTAACAAGTTAGGGGAAGAGGTTACTAAGGATAATAAGGTGTACATGAACCCTAAACCCCGAACTATGAAATCGAGTGAAATTGATGAAATCGAGTGAAATTGAGTGAAATTGATGAAAAATTGATATAGTTTGAGTAAGATCGATCAAAATTGAGTGTATATAGTCGGCTCGATAAAAAATTGAGTGGATTTTAGTGAGATTGATGAAATCATAGTTTCATATCGTTAGATTTGTTAGATCTATAACAAAA
>JAJJMC010000419.1:737742-802696 GCA_023531435.1 Papaver californicum | reverse complement strand
ACAAAATTGAGTGAATTTTAGTGAAATTGATGAAATCATAGTTTGATATCGTCAGATTTATTAGATCGATAAAAAAATGAATAAGTTTGATTGAGATTGAATAAAATTCAATAAATCTAAGTGAAATCGAGTGAAATCGAGTGAAATTGATGAAAAATTGATATAGTTTGAGTAAGATCGATCACAATTGAGTGTATTCAAGTCGGTTCGATAAAAAATTGAGTGAAATCGGGTGAAATTGATGAAAATTGATGTAGTTTAACCCAAACACTTGTCTTAATCCGTATGATAATCCAACATCAAATCTGGACTATCCAAAACCTTCATGATCCGTATGAGGTGGCTTATCCACCGTTCAAATTTTCCTTTTTAACACAAAAAGAAGCACACGTGGGGAACACACAAACAACAAATCATGTCCGTCAATCTCTTTGATTAGTTACTCGAGGTAAAATTAACTTTTCACATATAAGCATAGAAGAGAGAGAAAATCACTAAACCTAATCTCTACTTCCTTCTCGTCCGCCTCCCACCTTCTCCATTTTGTCTGTAAACCCTAACTCATGTCATTCTACTACTTCTGCAACAACAAAAAAAGAGGAAATCTGATCAAACTTCCACTAAGTGAATCTATGAACTTAGATTTCAGTTTCAGTAGTTTTTGTTTAATTACATATGAGTTATTTTTGATATCATAATTCTAACCTTTTTTCTCTGTTTGATTTATTAGGTCTTTTCAAGGAGAAGGAAACCCTAAATCTAATTTCAAACCCTAAGTCTAAGTCAATCAAATTCTTTTCAGCAACCATTCTCAACATTTTTTCCTTGCTTTTCTCCCTCTCATAAACCAGTAGGATTCTTGAACTGATTTTTTTGTTTTTTTTTCCTTCTTCTTGATATTCTGTTGCCGTTTGTGGTGGTGCTCGGAGGTGTGGTGGTGCTGATTATTGCCAGGTTGCAATCTCAAACTCTGAAAACTCTGCACCTGTTTTAAATTTTGTGTGGATTGTAACTGAAGCATTGTTCTTTGTTATATCATTCGTAGGTTAAAGGATATCTAACTGGAAAGAGAATCAAGTCCAGTTTGGCTGGTGGTGAAAAGGATTTTGGATGAACAGCTCCAACCACTTCGTGAGAAACAAATTTTAAGGTATACAAACATTATTACTTCCTCTGATTTCAATTTCTCAAATTTGGGTTTTTTTATTTTTCACTGTTTTTGCTTATTTTATGGTTTAAATATGTGGATTTGGGTATTTTTTGATTGATTTTAATTGTTTGTACAGTTAGTAGTCATATGGGTTTTCTGTTTTTCTCATCTTTTTACTTATGGGTTTCCTTGAATGAATGAAAGCTGTGCTTGTATGGGGTTTTCCTGCTATTTTATTTGAACCTTAACCTCTAGATTCTAGTTTATTTTCAGACATCTTAGCTTAACATAGGCCATGTCTTACTTATGCTGAATTGCTAATGCTCGCAAGTCTGGGATGAATGTTACATACCATCGTGATTACATGGACAAAGACATATTTAGTTACTGTAGCTTGGTATGTCCTCATTAATATGTTACTAATTGTTATACAGACATATTTAGTTACTGTAGCTTGGTATGTCCTCATTAATGTTAGTAATTGTTATACAGCCTGACAAGTCGACAGGGACAATCAAGGAACATTTAGCAGCTATAGCTCCAACACTAGAACAGCTATGGGAGCTGAAAGATGAAAGGAAGAAGGAGTTTGCTGATGTACAATCACAGATTCAAAAGATATGTGGCGAAATTGCTGGGAATTCGAAACTTACCAAACAGGCAGAGGCTCCCACAGTTAATTAGGATGACTTATCTTTGAAGAAGTTGGATGAATTTCATTCTCAACTCCAGGAGCTTCAAAAAGAAAAGGTATTATGCTTGTTTTGACCTGAGTTGAGATTGTAATGTCTCTATTTATTTCATTTGATTTTTTACTTTAGATTGTTGGAGATTATGATTTTGATTTTTTTATGACAGGAAAATCTTCTGTCCTAATCGGGGACTTTGCAATGGTGACAAATGGACGTGTGGGAGCTGGAATTTCTGATCCATATATTGAGCGGAAGGTGATGACAAGGTGGCCTGAGGATAACTTCTTTGAAGCTGTTATAACTGAGTACGATCCTATATATACATGTGTGTTTGACTTTGAAGTGCTTATGATATTGGTCTTAAGCAGATTTTTAACCTGCCTTCTATGAAGTAGTGTTCTTCGTCTTTTGCTTTAAGATTGTGGAAATTGTAAATATTTTTTAAAGAAATGATTAGATTGTACTTTTTTTCCTTTTATGTAGAGAGTGTAACTTTTTTAAGAAATGACATAAATTGAATTATGTGATATAATAAAATTTAACTTCGTTTTTTAGTTTGGTTTATAATTTATTTGGTATTAATTTTAATTTAAATTATGATTTGGGGTTATGTAAATCAAAATATTGAAGTAATTTTTTTGCGAGCAAAAAAATTGAGTAGCTTAAATACTCCAGCAACCAACTTTAAGCCAATTAAAATCTGAATTCTAAAATAATTTGGAAGCTTAAAAATTTAAACGATCAACTTGAGTAAAAACTTTGATACCTTTAAAGTTTAAGCAACCAACTTCAGGACAACCAAAAGTAAAAATCGTTTGTAGCAAGCAAAATCATTTGATCGCTTAAAATTTTAACCAAGTAAAATCAGGTTTAGTTGTTCCATTTATCTTCCAAATAGGTAGTTTAATAGCTCCTAAGTCACAAGTTGCTTCTAGAGAGTAAAAAATTTTGTACCTCAAAAGCTTGAGCAACCAACTTCAGTCCAATCAAAATCATAAATCACTTTTACCGAGCAAAATTAGTTGATCGCTCAAAATTTTAACCAAGCAATTTCAGAAATAGTTGTTCCACGTATCTATCAACTAAGTAGTTTAATTGCTTTAGAATGATTGGTATATCTGAAGCGATTGATATTTTACTTGCAACATTGGTTGGTCTAGATGTTAAGCGATCACAATTTTACTTGCTCCATGTTAGTTGGTCTAATGTTAAGCAATGAGAAAAGCACTCGCTTTAGGTAAGTTGGTTTACTACTAGAGCGATTGCATGGTCGCTCAAGGCTTTGAGATACATGGCTTTGGGCAACCAACGGAGCGAGTGCCACTTTTAGTCGCTATAACGGTTATAGCGACTTAAAAGAGGCTTTAAGCGACTTAAAACGACATGTCGCTTAAACCCGTTTTTCTTGTAGTGATTGCAAACCTTATTCAGGCACTAATCAGGTTATGATTGGAAATGGTAAGAATCTCCAGATCTCTGAAATTGGAGAGGCTACTTTAGTTCTTGAGAATTCAGAATTTCTTTTAAAGAATGTGTTGTTGGTTCCATTACTTACACAAAATCTTATTTGTGTTTCACAATTCTATGTTGACAATAATGTATCATTTAACATGTTACCTTGGGGATACAATATCAAGGATTTGGCAAAAGATGAGGTAGTTGCAGAAGGAGCAGTGTGTAATAACCTTTACCCAATTCAAGTTGCACCACCTCCTACTACATCATTTAATTCATTCTTGCTTCATCTTTTCTTTGGCACAAAAGGTTAGGACATCCTACTTCTCTTATTCTCAAGAAACTATCTGATGTCCCTTCTATACAACTATCATATTCAAACATAGATACTTTTTGTCATGAATGCCAACTAGGAAAATATTCTAAATTACCTTTTCAATCCTCCAAAAGAATTTTTGTCTCACCTTTATCTCTTGTTCACTGTGACATTTGGGGACCTGCTCCAGTCACTTCCTTGGATGGTTTTAGATATTTCATCCTGTTTATAGATGATTACAATAGATATTATTGGATTTATCCACTCACTACAAGAGATGAGTCTCTGAAATCATTCCAACATTTTAAACTTCACAATGAGAAGTTCTTGTCCACTACTATTGTTTCTTTCCAGTATGATGGAGCATCTGAGTTGATAAAAGGGCATTTTAGAAAGTTTCTGGAACAATATGGTATTACCTTGAGGATTTCTTGTCCCAAGACTCCCCAGCAAAATGGTGTTGCAGAAAGAAAGATAAGACATATTACTGAGGTAGGTAATACTCTATCTTTTCAAGCTTCAGTTCCAAAGTTCTTTTGGTTTGATAGCTATCTTACTTCAAAATTCATCACAAACAGACTGCCTTCAAAAGTCTTGCATTTCAAAATTCCTTTTGTTCTTTTGTACAATGAAATGCCTGACTATAGCTTGTTCAAAGTTTTTGGATGTAGCTGTAATCCAAATTTGTCATCTTTCAGGAAAGACAAGCTAAGTCCTAAGTCTATCAGGTGTACTTTCTTGGGGTATAGTTCTTTCTACAAAGGGTTTAAGTGTTATGACAATTCAACTAGGAAAGTATTTGTATCAAGAAATGTTACTTTTGATGAGTCTAGTTTTGTTTTTGTTGAACCTGTCATTGAACAATCTCACACTTTTGATGTTGTAAACCTTCAAATTGGTCTATGTGGTGGTTTTACCACTTCAATTCCTTCTTCTGTTGAACAAAATCCTACTTCTGTCATAGAAACTTCTACTTCTGAGGAGTCAACTGCTTTACCTCCAGTTGTCCACTTATTACTGGTATTCAAACAAGGTCAAAGAGTGGAGTTTCCAAACAGATATATCTTCCACCAGATTTTGTTGCACATTACACCAATGGTCATACCATTTCACTTGCATTTCTTTCTGTTTTACAATCTCCTACAAAACCAAAATCTTACAAGACTGCTTGTCAAGATCCAACTTGGGTTCAGTCTATGGATAAGGAGTATGCAGCCTTAATAGACAATGATACAGGGACACTGGAACCATATGTTGAGGGAATGAATGTCTTGGGCTGTAAATGGGTTTACAAAATCAAATTGAAATATGATGGCTCAGTTGACAGGTACAAGTTTTTAGACTAGTTGCTAAAGGGTACCTGCAACAGGATGGAGTGGATTTTTCTGAGACTTTTAGTCTAGTAGTCAAAACAACTACCATCATATGTGTTCTCACTATTGCATTGAGCAGACATTGGGTTCTGCAACAACTGGATGTTTCTAATGCATTCTTGCATGGTTTCTTGGAGGAAGATGTTTACATAGAGAAGCCACCTGGATATGTTTCTACTACTCATCCAACTCATATGTGTCATTTACGAAAATCATTATATGGATTGAAGCAGGATCCTAGAGCTTGGTTCAATAGGTTTAGTAATTTTCTCCTTGAAAAAGGATTTGTTATATCCACTTGTGATCATTCTTTGTTCATCTATCATACTTCTTCTGAGATGATGTTTCTGTTTCTTTATATTGATGATATTATACTTACTGGATCCTCTGGTGAATCAGTCCAGAAGTTCATCAAGGTCTTAGGGTCTGAGTTTTGTATGAAAGATCTTGGACCTCTTTACTATTTTTTGGGAATTGAGTGTATTAAGTCAAAGAAATCTGGGACACTTCTTCTCACCCAACAAAAATATACCCTTGAGTTGCTTAAGAAAGCTGAGATGGTTGATTGTAAACCTAGCACAACTCCAGTTGCTTCTGGTCCTAGACTTTCTGTCTATTGTGGAACTACTTTATCTCACCAACTTTTTACAGAAGTCTAGTGGGAGGTCTCCAATACCTTACTATGACTAGTCCTGACATTACATATGCAGTGAATTATGTTTCACAATTCATGCATTCTCCATCTGATTTACATTTCCAGTTAGTTAAGAGGTTTATGAGATATCTAAAAGGGACTGTTGGTTCTAGGGTTACTATTTCTACTGGAGATGTGGGACAAGTTACTGCTTATTCTGATTCAGATTGGGCTGGTTGTCCAGACACTAGAAGATCCACCAGTGGGTATGCAATTTTTCTGGGTTCCTCTTTGGTTTCTTGGTCTTCCAAGAAACAACCAACAATTTCTCGCAGTTCTGCTGAGGCTGAGAATAAGTCCCTGGAAGTTACTTCTTCTGAGCTATTATGGATTTCATATTTGCTTAGAGAGATTTATATTCCTGTTTCTAAATCAATGGTTTTATACTGTGATAACCACAGTGCAGCTAGTTTGGATTTCAATCCAGTTTTTCACCAAGAACAAAACACATTGAGGTGGACTATCATTTTATCAGGGAGTTGGTTTCTCAAGCCTTTCTGCAGATTGTTTATGTCCCTTCTATCCATCAGCTGGCAGACTTGTTTACCAAAGGCTTGTGTACTTCTATTTTTCGGTCTCTGTCTGACAAGCTTATGTATCTAGTTGATAAACAGATTGAGGGGGAATGCTAGAGTTAGTTAGTTAGTTAATAACCACATGTGTGAGAGTTGTGTGTGAGTCCACATGTGTAAGAGTTGTGTGTACATGTTATGTGTAGGTTAGCCTTGAATGTGTACGTTAGCATGCTTTATATTTGGTAAAGTTGCTTCCCCTGTAACTGATTACTCATAAACATTTTTAGCTAATCATTTTGTTTCAAACATCTCTAGAATTATTTCAACTTTCATCATCTGCTCCAAGACCACGAAGAATATTAGCGACAAGTTCAGCATCAGAATCTGAGAAGTTTTAGTAGCAAGAACATCGCTTATAGTTTTGAGTTTATTAAGATATTCAGTGATTGAGGAGTTAAGTTTTTGGACTGTTTGAAGTTGAATACGAAGATAATAATTACGAGCAGTAACTTGATCAAAGAATGTAGACTCAATATATTCATATAACTCCCTTGCTAAACAAAAAAAGGGTGTGTTAGCAATAAGAGATTCGGAGAAGGTAGCATGTAACCCACCTATTAGCCATAGATCTTGTTTTTTCCATTCAAGAAAAATGGATTTGGTTCAGGGATGTTGGTTATTGGATTGGTAATCTTAGCAGGAGGAGTTTCAACAACAGAATCTATATAAGAAAATAGACCACAAGATTTGAGAATAAGGAGTAGTTGTTTTTTCCAAACAAGAAAATTAATTTCATTAAGCTTGACAGAAATAAGCATAACTAGATCACGGATAGAGAGACCGGTGGAAGAGGATAAAGAATATATTTCTTGGGGTTGTAGCCATGGTAAAGAAATTAAGAGATGATAGCAAGAAAGATTAGAGAAGTAGAAGAAAGATCTTTTGATTAGGGTAGTAGAAGAAGGACCTTTTGGGAGCTCTGATACCATAATAGAGTTTAATCTCCCCTTACCCAGAACTAGAGTGGATCAATATATTTATACAATGATAAAGATTGCAGTTTACATATATATAGATTTATATTGAATGCTGACATATTATGATTTTGAATACAAATACACTAAAGATAGAAATAATATATACTCTTGTATATTGTTCTCTTAGAGCGTCCACAATGGCTGGACTATAACACGAACCAAATTCATATTCCCTCTTTGGTCCGTGAAAAGCCAGCCACGGCGGAACGATCACAAATGATCTTTGGTCCAGAATTTACACTATTCAGGACCAAGTTTAGTAATTTTTCCGGACCAAACCCATTATAGTCGAGCAGTCATGTAGGTAACCGTCTGATTCTAAGCGGGCGTGTAGTTAACCGTTTGATAGCAGGCGTTCTCCTAGCGTACCGCTTGAAAACACGGGCGTTAATCAAATCTCCGCCTGATGAAGCGTGCGTCTAGGATCACGCCCACCAACAGGCGGTAACCAAATCACCGCCCATTCAAACGGTATTCTAAAGATACGCCCGAGTGTGGGCGGCACCCTAGACGTCTGCCTACGATTTACTCCTTTGAAGCGTGTGGCTAGATGTACGCCCCATTGTGGGTGTTACTCTAGAGTAACGCCTGAGATATGTTACCGTTCAGTTTTTACCGTTGCAACGGCTATATTTGGACACATATATATGGAATACTAATTCATTTTCATTTTACTAAACTCATTGCTATCTAATAATATTCGTAAATAATTAAGTTCTTTTTCATATAATTTCCTTCCAAATCGATTAGAATTATGGCACCAAAACCACGAGGTCCAAATTTTACTACATCTGAAGATGTAACGATGTGTAAAATTCATTTGTCAATATCTCAAGATTGTAGTTTGGTGCCGATCAATCAGAAGAAAGATTATGGTCTCGCATATTATATGGGATGAAAGAAGCCATACCTTCGATGTCATAGCGCACTTGGACCTCCCTTCAGAAACGATTTCAGGGAGTAAGTAAAGATGTGGCACTTTTCTCTGCAAAGGAGGCGGAAGTGGAACGTGAACACCATACTGGATGGGCCCCCGAAAATAAGGTAACTACTCATTTAGTTTTGATGATTACATTACTGTTTTGAATTGTATATCCTCCACTAAATTGAATTAAAAAAAACATATTGCAGAAGTAAGGAGGCTTTTTAAGGAAGCTAATGGTGGCAAAAGTTTTAAGCATGACGAGTGCTACACAATTATGTTAGAAAATATAAAATATTCACGACGATCGACAACTGTTTTTGATTCATCACAAGCTGAGGAAGATTCCGAAAGCGGTGAGGAAAACCGGGAAATACAGGAAACAAGTCTAAACAATTCCAGTGGCTATGAAGACATAGGAGATATACCTAACACATATATCTGTCAAGTGGGAAAAAAAAGAAGCAAAACGACAGAAGAAAACAGGGAAAGAAAAATCGAGTGGCCAACAGGAATTGATGGAAACTATTATTAAAGAGCAACAAAACTTCAACACCAAATATACAGAACAAACAAAAATGAAGATGGCGTAGAGAGAATCCGAGTTTGCAGCAAAACTAGCTGAGTCTTCGGCAAAGTTTGTCGCAAAACAAGCTAGGAAAGAAAAACTTGACGCAAAGAAAGAAGCAGACGAAGAGTTTCGTATAATGATGATGGATGTCTCCGGGATGGATCCGGTGACAATACAGTACATCGAACTTAGGAATGAAGACATTTTGCAGAAAAGGTTAAACCAACCTTAGAGGATTCTTGGAATACCTTAAACCTAAAAATTTGCGTTCTTATTAGCATTGTCATTTTAAGTTTCAACTTTTATGAACTAATTGTGTTATTTTCAGTTTATTTTTAACCTATATATTGCTATCTTAAATGTATCCTAATTTCATTTTAAATTTTAATTTTTTTAGTTTTTTAAAAACTCACATGCCTTCAACATTATCCTACGACTACCTTTATTCAAATCCAACGATCTGATTTTTACATTTTTCAAAAAAAATGACCGTTGCCACTCCTGTTATAAAATGACCGTTGCCATATCCTACTTTCACCACCATCACCTGCAAATTCTCATCTTCTTCTTCAACAACACAATTCTTGAAAAAAAATTCACACAAAACATAAATAATAGAGGGTTCCAGCTCATCACCAATTACCAAGTGTTTTCTATGTATTTCTGCTGGTCATGTTGCCAGAGATTGTCCTTGGGAAGGTACAAAATGCACACTAACCAACTGAAAGGGGTACCTGTTTCTTAGAAAAGCAAAAAAAAAGGAAAAACTGGATTTCAACGTTATGTGAAGTGCAACTACTGTGGAGTTTTCATCTGGTTAGATGCTTATGTAGCTTCACACCAAAGTATTCCACCACCTATTCCACCGACTTTACCAGATGATGAAAAGTGGTTAAAAGATGAGCAATTTTACTACCACTCATGTGGGGAAGCTGACCACATGGCTTATAACTGCAGAATCAACCTCTTACCATGCACAGATCCATGTTGTAATGGTAAGATGAAGCTGCTCACTTCTACAAAACCAGAATCTATTGGAGACAGATACTACTTATGTCAAACATGTAAGAAGGTTAAGTTTCAATAAATATGTAAGCAATTGTTGGAATATGTATGAACCTAGTAAGATACTGTCATACTGTTATTAGTAGGTAATAATGAAAATAACTTAGCAACTGCATATATTGTTCACAAACTACAAGCAACTCTTTCACGGTAAACTAAGAGATTCATATTCGTAATAAAAGTACTAATAAGGTTCAATACCATAAACAACAACGCTTTAAAATATAAAAACATCTATGTAGATAATTCATTTAGTTGGGGCGATTTTCATTCTCTTCAGAAGAAAGGGTTGCTATCTTCTTAAGCACTTGTAAACTCCCTGTTGTTTTGCAATACTCATCAACTCCCCAGATTCAAGCGAACGGGTCACTGTCCTGACCAACACATCTGCTCGATCCCTTATAACAGACATTCGGTTATCAACCACTGGTGTTTGAACTTCCTAATTCACCAAATCAACAATGATTGGGGGATCAACAACTACACCACCTTCAGGTTCAATCCATATTTGATTCCAACCACCAATTCGTCCCAATCTTGTAACTATGTTACCATTTCTGTTCATCTTCAGAATCTGCGTAAAGTTTACGGCTAAATAAAAATCAACATAATAGAGTTCCCATATTTCATAAACAATAATATTATTCAATTAATCATATAATTATCCACAACCCAACTAAAATTAACTAAATACTTAATCAATTTTTACTTAAATTCAACAAATTCTTCTAACCCTAGAATTAAACCCTAATTCTCATTATCAATTATAACTTCAATTCAATTAAAATACCAAAAAAAATGTATACCCAATTTTAAAACACAATAAATTCAATTCTCCTAACTTCAATTCAATTAAAACACCATAACTTCAGTTCTCATAATCAAAATCAAAGTACAATGTTAAACAAAATTCATTAAAATTAAATTAAAGATTAAGGTTATTAAAAATTAAAGTAAAGATTAAGATTATTACCTTCCAAATTGATGAGGGTTTTTCACAAAATCAGTGTTGCTTGGTGTTGGTGGTGTTGGTGTGGTGGGCGGAGTTTGTGAGGCTTCAGGAGAAGTTGCAGGAGAAAAATGGTGATACAAGAGAATATATGGCCGACTTCTACATTGGGCGATCGGCTAAACGTCCTCCTAGTGAGACGGGCGATTAACCGACGTCCGCCTGACAAACCAGGCGTAGTGCTTAGCGTCCGCCCGTCTCACCATTCACACGTACCAGCTGCTCGTGTGAGATATTTTCCGCGTGGTATGATGTGAGTCCGCCCCATCAAGCGTTGGTCCAGTACAGCGCCCGTCTCTAGGGCGTACGCTTAGATGTCCGTCTATCATCAGGCGGTTTTTCAGCGTTACGCCTGCCATCAAGCGTTGCTCCACTAGTCCGCCCAGCTCCAGCGTATTCCTAGACTACGCCCGTGTCAAGAGACGGTACTCTAAACAACCGCCCAACAATAGGTGCTACTTTAGCCGTCCGTCCAATCATTTACAATCCTGTACCCGTTGTTTTTGGTCCGCACCAAAAAGTAAAATTTTTACTCTTTGGTCTTTGGTAATGGTCTTACCACTATGGATGCCCTTAACAGAAACAAACCTTTTTTTTATAACGGAGATAGTATATATTTTTTATTTTTCTATTAAAATATATAAAATATATATTTTTCATATTGAAATTAAAAGTAACATGATATCTGATAGTGAGAATTAAATTAGTAAAACAAAATTTATCAAATAAATAGTAATAAACATATTTTGTTTCATTTTTTTTGGTCAGTTATAAAAAAATATATTGACCATAAAAAAGGGTGCAAGAAGATTGACCATCAAAAGAATGAGAAAGAAAACAGACCTACAAAATATACGATGGTTTATATATAAATCTTTCCAAATTTTCATAATGTGATAATAGCTAGTGTCATTGAAAATCTTCGAAAACCAGAGCTCACAGTGTACAGTGCGTTGTAGTCTCCGGGTAATTATTTATACTTAAAAAAAAGAAATTTATTATTGGGCCTACGCATCTTGATTTTTAGGGGTTTATAAGATGATAACATAGGATCATCTTGAATCGAACTCAAAAACCTCTTATCTTAGTATTTTATATTATACCTAGACTGTCCCTAGATTAAGTAGTACTAATGAGATTCATTTGCTAATTTAATGAAGATTTAGGATTGATTAGATTTCTGATATGATTTAACTTTACGATTTGAGAATCAAAACAAAAATCAAAATCAAATTAAGCCTACGGCTGGAAAAAGATGAACTCCCAACCGTAAAATACAGATACAGCTGGCTAATACATACAAATCAGACGCAAAATAGTGTATACGTGATAGACACATTTTATTGTCTAATTTGCACCTTAATTTCTATTGAGTTAGTATTCGATTCTGCACTTATTACGTGTTTTTATGCTTTTGTAGGTACATTAGAAGAATAAAGATTTGTGGAAAAATTGGCTCAAAAAAGTGTTATTGGCACCCAACTTGGATAAGGGGTACCCCAGGATCGGAACGAGTCGGATCGGCCAACTCAGCGATTCGGATCGGCCCAACTCATCGGGAACACGGGTTCATCCCGTGAGAAGCGGCTGTGAACTATTTTCACGTAATTTTTGTGTTGATTTGCGATTCTAAGTGTCCCACAAGTTAGAAGATATCTATACAAGACCCACACAACCAATTCTACACGTTTTTAGTCGGAAAAAGTTGCTCCTGGAGTGAATTTGGACGGAAAAAGTAGTCATTCTTTGGTTCGGATTTGGGAGAATTTTGGAGAGTTTTGGGGAGTTCTATTAGGTTTAGAACTCTCCCTAGGGTTTGTATAACCTATAAATACCAAGAGAAGCCGATGAAAAAGAGGACAGAAGCCTAGAGAATCGTTTTTGGAGTCGCCGGAAACTGCACCCTATCACCGGCAAGTTCCTGGTTCTTCACGTGAAGGAAGAAGAAGCCAAATCAACAGGTTTATGTGTTGCAGTTCTTGTTGCCATTGTTCCCGCTCCTGTAGCGCTTTACCTTTCCTCTTTTTGCTGCTTAAATCTTTTGCAACAGCTGAACCCTGTCCCTGTAACACTTATACACGTCCCGGTTCAGCTGTTCACCATTATTTCATCTTGTAATCAACTTTTTGAGCAATGAAAGGGTATTTTGAGCAAGTTTTCTTCACCATGAGCTAAGTATATTTACTGGGATGATGGAGGAGGTTTTTCCCTCAATATTATGTGGTAAGTCTAATTTAATTTAATTTCTTTGTAATTCTTTACTTATTAAATTGCATAGATTTGAAATAGAAAAACGGTTTTCATTCAGTTTTGGTGTTTTTGTTTGATGGGTCATGCTGGGTTGACAACCTATGATGTCCCATGCTTGTGATTTACCTTTGCTTGTTTACATAAAATCATATTTTGGCAATATTTGAGCTTAACTTATTTAAAAAGAATTACATGATTAATCACATAATTTGTTGGAAATAACTGAGTCCTGATTCCTGGTTTTCTCCATCTTTGATAAAATCATCTCTAGTTTTGCTTTGTTTTATTTAATCAGATTAAGTCTATTATTTTCTAAAATCATTATCTTCACAAGTCTAGTAACGAACTCTTTCTACCACTATTCTAAAACACATCAATACGGTTAGGTTCGTGGATATCGACCAGTCGTAGAAAGAACTTACGGTCAGGTTGTTTATCAAATTCATCCGTAGAACAAATTAGCTGAGTAGTCTAGGTTGGGTTTGGTGCTCGAGCCAGCCTTAAATATGAGTTACGGTTGGGTTCTGTGGTATACCCAGCCATAAGTGACCCTGAATGTGTTTGTTTTTTTCTAAAGTAGTTAAGATTGAACACTAATGTTCATTCATTGATGCTAAGAAGGAAATTTCATAACATTTTTCATTGAAGGGAATGACAATACAATAAGAAAAAAGACATAAAGTAGAAACTAATGTTACATGATAAGTTAAACATTGATTTACGAGTCCCTTTCCATCAAAACATCATAGAACTCTTGTTTCTTGAATTTTTAGCCAAAGGTATTCTTATAACGGGTCTTTGAAATTTCATAGCATAGTTGAAATGAGCTTAGTGAAGTCGTATGTTATTCACTGTAGATGTTAGGATACATCCTCCTTGTTTCCACCGTAATCGATCTAAAATTTTTGCATCGACTATAGAGTAATTCGAATCTTTCTCTGATGCTTTGGTATGATCTTCCACTTCGATTGCCGTATAACGTGATAAAAATTATGAAGACACGGAACCATAATTATCCGAGGGTTGATCTAGGTTGATGTGCATCTCTTGATCATGTTGTGTTGTCGTCGACCATGCACGGGATATGACAACATCTTCTCTAGTTGTGAACCTAGAAGCCATGGGTTTGTTTTTTGGATTATGAATAAATGAGAAGTATTTGTTGAGAAGAGAAACAATTTGAGAGGAGAAGTAAATAGGAGGTGTGTTTCTTGAGAAAAGAGTGTGTTATATTTATAGATGAAAGACCCCAACGGCTGGAAATTTTAAAAAATCCAGTCGTTGGGTAGTAATTGTACAGATTTGCCTTGGAAAATATAGCCCTTTTAGGGAATGTTAGTTGTTCACAGCTAGGAAAGGGTGTGACGACCTAGTCGTAGACATGACTCAGGGTCGCTTACGGCTAGGTTAATGCACTGTCCTAGCCGTAACACAAAACTCAGGGTGGCTTACGGCTAGGGCAGTTTAAATAGCTAGCCGTAAACTACAAATGAGGTTTTTTACGGTTGGGTTTTCTAATAATCCCAACCATAAAACTGGCATAAATTTTAAAAACCTAGTTTTACGGCTAGGTTTCTTGGTCGTATTGAAAACCCAGGGTCACTTACAGCCATCTCTGAAACTGAAGCTAGCCGTAAACCTGACAGAATTGAAAGAATGATATATTACGGTTAGTTTTACAAGACTCGACCTAACCTTATGTGACCCTGAATTTTTAATTTTTTTACTAAATTTTGTGATGTTTTGCATTGTATTTGGAATCACACAATAATAAAACCAATAATCATTCGTTCAAACTAAAGTTAAACCAATAACTATAAAAATATATCAAATCCATTAACTCCCTGAATTCAAACATAAATCCATAAACTAAGCAAATTACTAAATATCCATATCCGCAACAACATAAGAAAACTTTCAACATCGACCTCTTCCTTTTGCTTTACCACGACCTCCACCTTGACCTTGACCTCCACCTCGATCTTTACCTTGAGGTTGGTCTTGAACAATCTCTTCATTTGAACCTAAGCTAGATGAAGAACCAGTGGCAGTATGAGTAGGTGTTTCATAGCTACCAGATTTAGACCTATCTCTCTTGGAACCCCTCGTCTCTTCGTCATCGTTGTACCGATATAGATGTGCACAATCAGGGTCAGGTAGATTTTCAATCTTACCTCGCAGTCGTCTTTGATCGTCAACCCTCAACACTAAACCACCATCAATGCAACGTCTCATGTCTTTCACCAACCACTTAGCTCGCTCGACCTATTTTGGAATTAAAATGTTTAAATTTTAAATATTTATACAAAATTTTAAAAACTAATACAATAAGAAATGAAATAGTATACATACCACCATAAAAAATCTCTACTTCCAATAACTTGTTCCCTTTGATGAACTTGGATGATCCACAATGTTGTCGAAATATGGTTTCACTTATGCATCCATACTGAGCACATAAGGATGACCCCATATGTTAAACCAATTCAAGTACTTATCATCGGCTAGTTTATGCCACGCAAGTGATCATACCCACTAATATCAACTTGGTAGGGGGATCGGATGCGATTGTTCCAATCGGCGACATATGGGTCAGTCTTGTAGACTAATTTAATATTATCAACCAAGAGCCTAGATCTTACTCAGTCCACTTTAAAGTGTCCATCCTCATCATGAAGATTTCTCTGCACAGTTCCAATTTGACGTAGAGTTCTACGAGGGTTGTAAATGACGTACTTTGTTGGATGATAGAGTGGTCTATTGTAGGTCGACGCATTCGTAAATTCACGAGCATCATGACCATTTTTATCAATCCTAAGGTACGGGTGTAGATGGTGGGTTTTTAACAGGGATAAAATAGTAAATTACCTCTCAAGATTCTGGTATGAGAAATACCAAATTCCACAAAAGAATTCTTAAGCAGGCGCTTATCCCTGTCCTATCTCTCTGTATGTATGACTGAGCTTGTCAGAATATTACATACACGCTCAGAATTACTGAATGAATCAACATTCATCACCGTACAAAGTTATCAGAATAACACTGGCGCTCACTACAACATTCCCAGATGTTATATGATTTTTTTACATAAAATCTCAAGCTCTTAAATGAATTTCCCACTAGTATATTAAATACCAAGATCTATATAGGTATTTTTTTACATAAAATACCAAGAGCAATTTGAGTACTATTTTGGTGCTATGTTCCACAGCTCCCAAAAGTTATCTATGTTAATATTCACACAATATTAACCTATTAAAATACCTATATAGCTCTATGTATGGATTTATTTGATTAAAGTACCACAACTGTGCTTAAAGTCAAAATCAAAATTGTGACAGACATAATTTCATAGCTTCTAATAGTTAAAACAAATCTCACCTCAATCGCATTAATCCTCTACTTAAAGAGATAACTAATGCAAATGAGTGAAAATAATTCAATTAAGGGTTTTATAACGCTTCGTAATACTTATAAGTGTGTCAAAGTATTTTCAAACCCTAACTAGGGTTTGAAAATAAAATGAGTAACACTTATAATGTTGCGAAAAGTGTGACAAAAAGTATTTCAAACCCTAATTAGGATTTCAAAATAAATTTGCAACATTTTTAAACGTTGCAAAAGTGTGTCAAAACATTCCAAACCCTAATTTAGGAAAAGAGGAGTTTTAACCCTAATTTTCAAATGCGTCTTGCTCCTCTTGCTTGTGCGTCTTGCTTTTTAGAGCAAGGCTTGCACGAATTCACTCCTACCATGGACATCATGCTTCTCTCCAAATATTTGATAATTTTACTCTTTTACCCTCAACATGTGAGGCTGAACATAAAAGTAAAATATGAGCTTCTTGCCTTCTAGCCAAACATTTTCAAACCTTAATTTTTAAAGAGGGAGACGTCTCTACCTCTCTTGCTTCCAACGTGGAAACCTTGGCCAGGCATCTAAGCTAGCGTGACTACTCTCAGGGCAAAAGTCGCACACCTTCAATAACAAAGCCAAGTTCACACGACTTGCTGCTTGACAAAAATTGACAATTTTACTCTTTTACCCTTAATATGTGAGGCTGAGTATAAAGAGTAACATATGAATGTCTTGCTTCTTGTTAAAAAATTGACGTCTAGTTTTTTATCAAAATTTTGACATCTTGCTTCTTGTCAAAAGATGGCGTTTTACTCTTTTACCCTCAATGTGTGAGGCTGAGTACAAAGAGTAAGATGTGAGACTCTTGCTTGAAGACCAAAATCGGTCACTCTTCTTCTTCTTTCATGTGAAGACCAGAGCTTGACGCTCCTCCTCTTCATTTCACGTGAATATTAGAGCTTGACGCTCCTCCTCTTCCTTTCACGTCAACTTTTCATAACTTGGAAAATTAGGGTTTTGAAAAGCTTCGAAACCCTAAGCTATACTAGGCCTCTCAAGTATATTTTTATATAAGGCTTCACATACAATTTTTCATGCTCAGCAGCATACACTTATTTTTACAAAATAAACATGTCAATACGAAATCGACTAAAACGGACACATTATTCCCCACACACAAATAAATACGTATTTATTTTATTTTAGTCTGCTAGACTCCTATGCTAGTCAAGCATAACGTATTTATTTATTTTAGTCTGCTAGACTCATCATCTAGTTAAACAAGACATATTTTATTCTAGTATGCTAGACTTCTTATCTAGTCAAGCAGGACCTAATTATTTATTTTTAGTCTGCTAGACTCATCAGTCTAATCAAGCAAGACAGACTCGTCAGTTGGTCAAGCAGGACAAGTCCTTAGTCAAGAGACCCATTGAAAAGGTCATAACTAACTCAACATCAGTAATGCTCAATACTACAATATTACACGAGACATCAAATGTCAATAAATAGGGGAATATTCATTAGGGTTTTGGTCTGGCGGTCTACGACATATGGTGCAGCAGTGCACCCACTAAAGAGAAGTTCTGGAAAGCTTGATAGCAGTTGAGTAAAGAAGTGGCAAGTTGAGTACCCAACTATTCAACCGCGATTGAAGTGGAGAGCAGTTAACAACACCTTCTCCACCTTCTCCACTTCACCACTATTCAACCATCGACAATTTCTTCCAAAAGGTAGGTCAAGTAGTTACAATAGTTAGGATGTAAATAGATTCTCAATCTATTGAACGAAAGACGGAACAATTAAGCAAGTTTTACCACGAGAACAAGTCTGAGTTTCACAATCAAACACAAAAGAACTTGATCACTCAATTGTTCATAGCTATTCACATTAATCGCATCCCACGGAGTCTGATACTCTGACCTCAACCTTCTCTCGCTTCCCTCCCTAAGACCAACCCTTCTCCTTGTCATTTTGTGACTGAAGCAAGACTGGAACGACCATTGCTTGGTTTAGGCCAGGATTGTACAGATTGATCTCTTGAATCTAAACAAAGTACTTCAACAGTACAAATATTTTAAGGATTGACGAATTATCACATGCTCACCCCACTTTTTCCTAAATTACCCTTCAATTCGTTTTTCCCCACAAACAACGGGTCAAACTCCACATCGTTAACAGTCAGAGCGTCCAATCGACCCCTCATCTGAACTATCTTACCCTCTTTTTCCTTTTCCTAATTTATTATGAATGGATATCTGATTTCTATTGGAGTAGGGAAATGCCAATTTTGATCCTCTGTTGGTCTCGTCAAGGTAGAAAAATGGTCGTAAACCCATGAATGTGCAAAAAGAGAGTTTATGTTAAACACAAATTAATTTAAAAATTGAACAAACATTGGATATGTAATACAAAAATTACCTGGAGAAGACCAACATTCTCCGCAATTTGTATTTGGTTCCACCTTGACGCTTTACCGAGACTCTCAAGCAAGCAAGAAAGGGTTGTACTTCCCCACGAGTACTCTGCTCCCTTGTTCGACTCCGGATCAAGACTGAGATGTTCCAAGAGCTGTAGATATTAAGCGTTCACTATGTTACCCGTAAGATCGAGGAAAATGATGGTGCCAAGTGCGTACAACAAGTAAGTTGTAGTTGTATCTCTAACCATTGCAGCATCCATCTCCCTATCCTTGGAATTCTGGAATTTAGCCCTCAGATGAGTCAGGTTTATCTTTCTTTCCATGGATGGCGTAGCCATTTCACTATCCTTATCCTTCTTCCTTCTGTTGCCGAACTCATCATGTCCTTTCGGCCTTTCTCCTACTCCAACCTCAAACTCTTCTTGGGCTTCAGTCTTTTCCCATCCAAGACATTCTTCAACCAACTTAAAAAGAGCTTCAAAAGAAAGAGAGTTGTCGAAACCCTCAAGCACGGCTTTTCCATCAACGGAAAAGCCTTTAATTTGGAGAGCATCACTCAAGGTGATAGTCATCTCGCCTACCGGAAGATGAAAAGTATTTATCTTGGGGAAATACCTCTCCCTAAAAAGCAAATTGTTATTGCTTATGCGCAGTGACTAATGCAGGCCATAATCCCAAAGCCTGTACAAGGACTACCATTGCATCGCTCTCGTTATCCAGTGGCCTAAAACTCGCCCTTTTGTGTTTGAGTTTCGGGAACGCTATGGTATGATCCTACATGAAAAATGGAATAAACATTAATAATAACATAAAGATTTATCTTTAGATTAAATTAGATTATATTAGATTATTATCAACGCCGAACAGACCCTTGCCGTCCATGAACGTTGGTAACCAAACAAGACGAATGCCCTATCCTTTGGCTCACCCCAAGGTCTTCCGTTCTCCTTATCGGGCAATAAAACCATGTTTTAAATCACTTGTTTTGTTGTAGGAGCTGGTGGCTTCTTCTCTTTCTCTTTTCCTTTCCCTTTAGCATCTGAGGGACCAAGCAATGGAACAACATTTGTATCGCCCCTATGTTCTTCCATAACCTCAGGTTGTTGTCGTTGTTGAGAAAGCACAAGTGAACGTTCTCTTACCTCTTATATTGGTTCACTAATAACTAGTGCACCTTTCTTCCTTTTATCCGCACCCAAATTTTTCTTATGACGGGGGGTTGGAGTCGGGTCATATCTTGGTGTTACCTCTTGCGTTCTTCTCTTCTTCTTGTCCTTCCATGGCATAAGACAAATGAAAAAGTCATGGTCAATATATATAACAAGAAAACAGATCTAAAAAAATGAAAATCCAAAAAATTGACACTTCAAAACAGGAAACTCAGGGTCGTTTACGGCTGAGAAATGTGCTTCTACGGTTGGGTCAAAAATGTTTACGGCTGACTTTTCTAAGCACTGACCTAGCCGTAAAAAAAAATCGGCCCAAACTCAGGGTCAGTTACGGCTAGAAATAACCATTTACGGTTGGGTCGGGTTGTTCGATGGTTGACTTTTCCAAGCAAGGACCTAGCCATAAACTAAACAAAAAAATTTAAACCCAAACTCAGGGTCACTTACGGCCAGGATTTCCCACATATGACTGGGTTTTCAAATTTTGTTCAACGCCTTTATTATATTTTTTATGGTTAAGAATGTTTGATTTCCTAACTGTAATAAAAAATTTACAGAATTTATGGCAGGGAGTTCATAACTTCCCATCCGTAGAAGGGACAAATTAAATGTTATGGATGGGAGTTCATCTTTTGCCAGTCGTATATCTGTATTTACGGCTAGGAAATTCACATTTCCTAACCGTAAGGTAGTTATGGAACTTTTTTTTAAAACTCTAAATCTAACAAATGAACCCTAATTAACCAATAAAATTGATAGAAAAATGATGAGTTTTTCGATTCATACCTTAAACGAGCTATTTTTGATGGATTAGGAGGAGGTTAATCTTTTTCTTCGCTGCTCGATTCGTGTTGTGTCTCTTCGGGTGCAGAAGAACTTGAATCTTCTTCAACTGGTTGATTTCTTCTTCTTTGTAAATTGGTTGCTTGCTTGTTTGCTTGGACCTCATGGTGTTTTATAGAAAAGAGTTTAATTGTCGATGAATTTTTTTTTGAATCGCCGATGAATCATCACGTGATGAACGAGAATGGAGAAGATGAAATTGAGAAGTTACGGCTGGAGAAGAGGAGGAGCAAGATGAAAAGTAAATTAGATTTAGGTTTTTTTTTTTTGTATTAGATTCAGGGTAGTTATTGAGGAAGGGTCTTTTGAACCTTTAACATGGCTATTGAGTCACCCCATATCCCCATTTGGAACACATTAGTCCATTGCAGCCCTCATAAAAAAAAGTCTGCAGCCCAATAATATGGTTAAAAAAAAAGAAGAGATATATAAAAAAGGCATCATCTGTACATTATGTTTGACTTTATTTAGCTAGGACGCACCTAGAAAATCATGCACGATACATTCATCATGTCCATAGACCAATGAAAACAAATACCTGAACTTAAGTTAGTATCCGTTTGGCACCCCAGCAATAGCAATGCAAGACATTGCCAATTACATATAGTTATAAGGTCATGTATTAGAACTACATGTAGTTCAATGTTTAGTGTTTGGCATGAAAATAATATGGATCTAATACAAAGATGAGATTCTAACTTTAGAATCTAATAACAAAAATAAAATAAAAATTAGAAAAAATAAAGTATAAGAAAAAAAAGTTTTTCTAAAAATAATAACAAAAATTAAATACAAAAATAAATTTAAAAATAATAAGAAAAAAAGAGATTAAAAACAAAAATAATAAAAAAAATAAATAAATTATAAACAAATCTGATTATGTTATAATAAAAACTTAAATAACCAAAATTATATAGGAAAACAATAATAATAATATCTAAAAACTACTTAATTTTTTTAACACTAATAAAAAAAATATTAATACAAGAAAAAAATATTTTCTAAAAATAATAATAACAACTAAAAACAAATATAAATTAAACAAATAAATAAAGTAAAAAATAATAATATTAATATTATAAAATATATAAAAAACAAAAATAATAAGTAATATAATTAAGATCAAAAATATATCTGATTATGTAATAATAAAAACTAAAAAAACCAAAATTTATATAACAAAACAACAATAATAATAATAGTAATATATAAAGAAATATTTTAAGAATTTAAAATAAAAAAATTATAAGAAGAAAAATATGTTTTTCTGAAAATAATAATAAAAATTTAAAACAAAATAAATTGAAACTATAAATTATAAATAATAAATAATAATAAATAATAACAAAAAAATTAATAAAAACATTAAAATAGAAAATATACTCATTATGTAATACTAAAAAAAACTAAAAAGGCCAACAATTATATAAGAAAACAATAATAATAATAATAATAACAATAACAAAATGAAAATAATAATTTTTAAAAAATAATAGAAAATAAAAATAAAAATTGAATATTTAATAATAAAAAATTGTTTTTTAAAAATAATAAATGAAAATATATCTGATTATATAAATAAAATAAACGGTCAATATTTGTCAACGATATAATTAGAGGGTGTAATACAGGATCGTATTCAATGCACACCTCAAAAGGTGAATATTCAATGTAGCCCTTTGAAAGTAATAGGAATTACATATAATTGCAATGTCGTGTAACTGAGTTTATACCAAACACCTAATATTTGAATGCAGCCGCTGACTATTCCCTTTGACTGCACTACACCTTCCAATTACTTCCAATTAAAACGTGCCAAACGGACCCTAGTGATTCTACAAAGTGAAGTTCATGGATGTGTTTAGGCTAAACTGCGGGTACACATGTTGGCTTAGCTAGAGTTCTTCGGTCAATCTATTATTTTCAATCACTAATGTTATTCTATGATAATATTGTAAATTACAGAATCATAATGTTGATGACTAGCTAGAAAGTTCAATAGCAAGCTAGGTTGACACCATCACGGATAGCCCACACTTCTTCAGCTTCATTATTGTCATTGTTTCTAAGTATATTTTCCAAAACAAGCCATAAAACCATCATATCATTAGCTCAATAATCCCTCCAATGCCTTCACTAAGACCAGCAAACGCACACAGTTAATACATTCTCCTCAAAAGAAAGCACCATTTTCCATCCAAAAGTCTATTAAATCTCTAGTATGCATTTGATGCCATGTTAGAAATTTTCTTTATCATCAATCAATCAATCAACATTTTCTCAATGAGGTTTTGAATAGCACTCACTTTTCTAGTTAGACACTGACGTCTCTTGGGCCTAATGTTGGATCCGCTTAAGTAAATATCTAATGAGTGCCCCAATAGGAAAGGTCATTTTTAGATGAGAAGAAGCTATGCGTTTTTGGGTACTACAACATTACTAGTTGGAACTTTTTTTTGGGAAGTTGAACTTGAAATCTCTACTGGATTGATGTATTTTAGGAAATCTTTTTACTATCCCAACATTATAAGTGGCATTTTCACACTCACACACTCATGTCTAGAACTGTTTGGTTTAAGGAAGAAATAGTGGTGCTTAGTTTGCTTTGCTGCATGGTGGAGTCCATATGAATATATCCTATCCTAAAGTGTCTAAAGGAATAGAGGTATCCATCTCATCCCAATGCCAGTGATGGATGATGATTCAGTTTATAGTGGCGGACTCTTTTTCCTATCAACATATCCATATTTGCCTCGAGGCCATCGGCTGAAAGTGAAACTACTTTTGATCAAATGATCAATCCTTTTCATTATCATTAACACTACTTTAAGAAGTGTATCATTTGCAGTTAAATTGCATTTTGTCCGAAGAGCTTAAGAAGACTGCTCGCAAGCATGAACATGTAACATTTGACTATGGAATGCAAAAACCGGCCTCCATCTTTACGTGGAGCAGATCTTTTTCTTCTTTCTTTTTTTGTTTTGAAAGAGACTAGATACGTAAAATTAAATTGATTGCTTGTGGAAATTTATTTCAATCAGTGAAGTGGGCTGTGAGCATGACTACCTAATTTACCTGGTCAATTTGAAGGTTGTTCAAAACCAAGTTGGGACTATTTATTTAAACCTATCTAAGGGTTAAAGATAAGGAGCATCTAAAATTGATAAAAAAAATACTAAGTTACCTTTCACTGGTTCGATTTACGTTTTTATCCTTTAAATCTTAAACTATCTTTTTTATTTAATTTTTTTTAAAAAATTAATTCTTTTTTATTAATCTAACAAATTAAAAAATACTAAATTTAAAAAATAAAATATAATTATAGAACAAATAAACTAAAAAAATAAATAAATCGAGTTATTTTTTCAAGCATTGAATTTGAATTTCAAAATATCCGCGGAATTCAAATGGCCAAATTAATATAAGCTTCTATCAATTTTAATTAGGGTTTGGATAATTTAAAATCAACAAGTTAATCGAAAAAATTTCCAGGGTTTACAATTATAAGACGTAATCGGTAGGGATAACTTAGATTTTATCTACCGATTATGCATGGTGTTCTTCATTTCTGAAGAACATTAACCATAATCTGTAGGTCGAATTAATTATTATCTACCGATTATATCCCGTAACTTCCTTTCTGTTCCTAATTTTGACATAATGGATATGTATTATTTAATTGCTACACGTTTCACTTCTTTTCAAAGCGCTGGCCTAATCCCATCTCATATGGCTATCCATCAAGCCTCGTTCTTAAACGCGTTATAACTGGTCCTTAAGAACCTTCACACAATCTTGGCTTCGAACATCTTCCAAATTTATGCCAAGTCACTTCTAAGCTAACATGTGGCCATTAAAATTATGTCATGTTACTCCTAAGATAGTATATGACCATTAAACTTACCAGACTCGGTATTGATTAGTCTGATTGTCAATCTAATGAGTTGCACAACTTCCTTCACTGACTTAGCAAGTCCTTGACTTGACTTAAAACAAAGTGATAATCCACGATTTCCACTATTTCCACGAGATATCAAATACAACACATGGGGTGGGGTATTAGTCTGGCAGTCTACGGCAATCGTGCGTTGTGGCAACAGATCCACGAATAAGAAGGTAACAAGTAGTGGGACAAGTACAAGACAGTTGAGAGCACGAGGAGTAGTGATCATCCAAGTCCTCCGTATTTTTCAGACATGAATCCACTACAATATCCATAATCGTTACTCCTCCACTTCTTTTGTAACTTACACCACTTACGAGAAATCAGTGTGTCTCCTCCAAATATAAATAAATGGCTTCATATATTCGGAACGGGAACAAAAGAGAACAAAGACTTATCACATAAATGATATGTTCTTCATAATCACACACAATTATTCATCATATTTAAATTTCTCAAACTTCTTTGCTTCCTTCCCATAAGACCTACCCAATCTTCTCCTCCTTTGTGATCAAAGCAGGACGTGAACGACCATTTCTTGGTTTAGGCTCATCATATACGATTTTGATCTCTCGAACCTACCTGAAAGTACCATTTTGCAGTACATTTATTTTCACCCTAAAACATGTGGTACGGTGGTCAAATCGTTAGGTGATGATACAACCGACCTTCTAAGTTCGAAACTCATCAGTGTTGTGGCGGAGAATTTTCTTTTTTTTTGTCTAACTAAGTTTGAAACTCGTCAGCATCGGGATGAGAAAATTTTCTTTCTTTCTTTATCTAGGCAGTAGACTTCTTATTATACAAGAGGTTTAAACTTTGAATGGTCATGTGAGAGTATCGTCTTAGGGGTTTTCTTTCTTCTCTCCTCCCCGTCTCTTAAAAGAAAAAGAAAAAAACCCTAGAGCTTCCACATTCCTCTTGCTCAGATCTAGTCCTTTTGGGCTAGATTTGAGCAAGGATTTTTAATTTTTTATTAATAAAAGTAGTTTAATTTAATATGTTTAGGTTTTATTTTTATTGTTTTTGGTGTTTATGGACATATTTCTTCGCTTGGGCGATCTTTTCTTCATCTTTAGGACGATTTTCTCTTCGCTCTAATAGCGATACTTTCAAATATCCATGGTGTTTCTTGGCTTGTTATTCTCGATTCATCAAGAACATCAACGATTCTGCTCGGCGTCGCTTTAGATTCATCTTCAACAAGAGGGATTTAGGGCATCCGGATTTGTCTGGATCTACACGATTTTGGGCAAAATACTCCATTTTATTTGGAGCATCTCATATTGAATAAAATAATCATTTTAAGTGGTCGGATTTGATTCCGGTTCACACCATCATTCATCACTACTACATCTACAAAAATTGGATATCTTTGCGGTTCATGGCTCTTTGTCTTCGCGGTGTACTTGCAATTGGTGTCGTCATTTGTATTTGGGTTTTGATTATCTTGTATTTTGGTGTTTTTGATAATCTTGTAAGCAATCATGTAATCACTATTTTGGTTTGAATGAATTGAAATGTGATTTCCATAAATTAAAAAAAAAAAAGGTTTAAACTTTGATATATATAATCTTTGGGCTTGAAAATACTGTAAAATAAATATCACTGGATATAACCAAAAATAAATAAAAATATTATCATAGCTATTTGGTTAATGTATGCATTTATGTACACTGCTAGCTTTTTCATTTTTGCAGTGTACTACAATTATACTGCAAATTTATTCAACTATTTAGTTGTCATGTTTTTTTTACTGCAATTCTGCTAGAGTTTAAGACATACATTTTGGTAGTTGAAATTAAATATAGTTCAATCACTAAAATAAAAATTCTAAATTGGAATGTTCAAGGGTGTAAATCAAACAACTAGACAACACTTTAACTTTCTCATAAAATGTGAAAAAACTGACATGCTTTTATATCAGAAACTAAAAACAAGAGGCAAGTAGTGAGAAATTTTCTCTCGAACTTTCCAAATTTCTTATGTGTAGATCCAGTGGGTATAGCTGGAGGTTTAGCTATAGCATGGATTGATGGGTTTGATAGTGCACTCAAATTTAAACATGATAAATGTTATAATCAAAACCAGTTTTAGTGAAAAAGAATGGTTGTTGATAGGTTTCTATGGTAGCCCATACAAGCATTCTAAGCTTGAATCTTGGAAGTTCATAGAAGATATATCAGTTAGAATTAACAATAACAATATGGCTTGGATAGTTGTAAGAGACTTTAACCAAGTACTCCTAAAAAAGGACAAACAAGGGGGAGCTAACTTTAGTGAAAGTGAAGCTAGGACCTTCAGGGAAATCCTCCAAAGAGCTGCTCTGGAAGATCTGGGTTATTTAGGTTGTGATTTCACATGGTCTAACCATAGAGAGGATCATGAATTAATTCAAGATAGTTTATATAAAGGAATGGCTAATGTTCATTGGCAGGATCAGTTTAAGTATGTTTTTCTACAGGTGATGACCCTTGTAGGGTCTGAACACTCACCTCTGCTTTTACATCTAAACCCAAACTCTAGATGTAAACAAAATTTTATTTTTAAATTCTTTGAAACATGGCTTTAAGAGAGCTCTTGTATTAATCTAATAAACACTTGGTGGGATATAAACATTTTTAATTCAACTGAAACTCTAATAAAAAATCTAGAAATTATGAGTAACAAACTGACCTGTGGAGAAAAATGTGTTTGGTTTACCAAGTAAAAAAATTAAGAATCTTATAAATGAAATTGATAAGCTGCAAAAACTAAAACAAAATGGAAGAATTTAAGAAAATATAAACTCTAAGATGCAAAAACTAGAATCTTTGTATGACACAAAAGAAGAGATTGCTAGATAGCTATCTAGAGATAATATTGTGCATCTTGGGGAAAGAAACACAAGGTATTTCCATTTGAAAACTATAAAAAGAAGGAAAAGAAACCAAATAACATGTATTATTAACTCTAACAATGAGGAAGTTGTAGAAACTAAGGAGATTGCTATAATACTTAAAAATCACTTTGAAACCCTCTTATAACAGGTGGACATTGATGAGAATCTAGAGAATCTAGCACATGTTTCAGCAGGAATTTTGGAAGAGGACAACCTTAATCTAGTGAAAATGCCATCAAAAGATGAAATTTGGGAAGTGATAAAAGAAATGAAGCCTAACAAGTCTCCGGCCCTGATAGATTTCCAGTGTGCTTTTACCAGCATAACTGGGATCTAGTAGGGGACCAATTGGTGGGAGTGTTCAACAATTCTGGAGTTTAAAAAAATGAATCCAGAATTGAATAAACATTTTCTGTTTTTAATTCCTAAATCATCCAAACCTAAAACCCCTGCTGACTTCAGGCCAATTGGTCTATGTAACATACCCTATAAAGTTATTTCAAAATTACTAGCAAATAGATTGAAAGTAATGATGGATAAAATAACTTCTCTTTTTCAGTCAGCTTTTCTTCCAGGAAGGCAGGCAAATGACAACATAATAGTGGCTTATGAGATAATTCATTCTCTAAATCATAGAAAAGCTAAACTAGGATGTATGGGGGTAAAGATAGACATGGCTAAAGCATTTGATAGAATTAGCTGGGAATTCTTGTTCAAAACAATGAAAGCAATGGGTTTTTGTGAGGAATGGTGTATTATGATCTATGAGTGCATTTCAGCCTCATCAATAGCAGTGTTGCCGAATAGCAATCCTGGAGATTTTTTTAACCCAAAAAGAGGATTAAGGCAAGAAGAACCTCTGTCTCCTTACCTTTTCATAATTTGCATGGAGGTTTTCAGTAGGCTACTAATAGCAAAAGAACAAACTAAGGAAATTCAGGGTATTAAGATTAGTAAGAACAATGGTATTGTTTCTCATCTGTTTTTTGCAGATGATTGCTTAATCTTCTTGAAAACTGACATAAAAAATTGTAAAATCCTCTAAACTCTATTTATTCTTTTAGTAAAGATTCGGGTCAACTTATCAACTTTGATAAGTCAGGACTATTCTTTATCAAAATAATTCATCCTTAACTAAAAAAATAATGTCCAAACTCCTAAAGATTAAGAGTATTGATATAAAAGATTCATATCTAGGAGCTCCTCTTTTTGTGGATATATCAAAACTAAAAATGTTTGACACAATAGTGAGCAAAATGGAGGAAAGAGCTAAAGGATGGAATGGAAAAATTCTGAGTCAACCTAGTAGAATGGTCTTAAATAAATCAGTTATGTCAAGCTTACCAATCTACCAGATGGGATGCTTTAAGCTTCCTAAGAAAATTACTAATAAGCTTAACTCCATCCAGAGGGACTTCTGGTGGGGGGAAAGATGCTAACTCAAAAGTGTGTACATTAAGTCCTGGGTTTTCTTATGCAAGCCTAGTGCTCAGGGAGGTTTAGGATTCAAGGATGCCAAACAAATAAACCAAGCAATGATTGCAAAGATTGCTTGGAGAATAATTAGTCAACCAAATTGTTGGTGGCCTAAATTAATGGAGGGAAAATATTTAAAAAATTCCTCTATTTTTAAAGAAAAAAACAAAAATTTTAAATCTTCTTGGATGTTGAAATTTATAATGCATGGGGCTAGGCTCATTCATAAGCATATATATTGGAAAGTGGGAGATAGAAGGTCATTAAACATCTGGCATGATTTATAGATCCCTAACATACACACAACTCTTCACCAAATCTGTCCAAATAGGACAAACATGTTAACACTTGTGTGAGACTTGATTGACCCTCACACCAAAAGTGGAACCAACAAACAATCATAAATAATTTCCCACATATAATAGTTCAGAAGATTGTGTATATCCATCTTTTTGTTAACAAGAATAATCATTTGGATAATGATACATCTAGATGGAGGTTAACAAAAAGTAGAATTTTTATAGTAAAATCTGTATATAATTTTCTTATGAATACTGGGTTTGAAATTCAAATACAATAGAACTGTTGGGTAAACTTCTGGAAATCTAACCTTCCACAAAGAGTAAAACTATTTCTTTGGAAATGCATGAATAATGCATTACCAGTCAGACAAACTATGGGAAAGTATGTGAATGATATTGATCTTCACTGTATCTTTTGCAACAACAACATAGAATCAATGCAGTACTTGTTCTTTGATTATTGGTATGTAATATCAGTATGGACACTGCCACCTTTCTCTGGAGGTATTCAAAGAAATGAACAAAGGGATTCTTTCATCAACCTTTATAAAAAAAAAGGAGTCAGACTCCATATTTTCTTTAGAAATCCTTGCAGGAAAATGCTGGAACATATGGAAGGAAAAATACAATAGAATCTTTGTGAATAAGTCAAAATCTTCATTACAGACAAGCATCATCATTCGAAGATATCTTAACTTCTAGAGCATTCAAAAAAAGGAAACAAATGCAATATAATATGCATACCTTAAACTATACAACTGTGCATTGTTGGAAAAATCCTGATACTAACTGTCTTAAAATAAACTTTGATGCTTCTTGGATTTCAGACAATCAAATTCAGGTTATGGTTTAATTATGAGAAACAATGCAGGTGAATACAGAGGAGCTAAATCTGGAGTGTGCAAAGCTGCAGATCTAGAAAAATAATAGGCTTTATCTCTTCTATAAGGAGCTAAATAGGCCAAAGAATTAGAGATTGATCACTTTTGGCTTGAAGGGGATTGTGAGAGGATCATAAACTTCATCAAGGGGAAGCAGTCTCTTATGTCCTAGCATAATCAGAGTTTGGTTAAGGAAGCAATGTGAATCTTACAAAGCTGCAACAGTTGTTTGGGTATAACTTATATAAACATACTAGGGAATGAGCCTGCAAACATTTTGGCGGAACGGGCAAGAAAGTCCAGAATTTTCAACTGTTGGATGGACTATTCTCCATCTTTCTTGAATACAACATTTTATAATGATAGAACTAATATCTGTGGTAATAGTATAAATATGCCAAATGAGGAGCTATTAAATTTTTTGCCTGATTCAATTAATGTCAAAATGCAGTTATAGGAGGGCAACAGTTTCAAGTTTTATCATCTTTTTCAGTTTATTTCCTTATTGTTTTTGTCTTCTTTATGTGTAGTCGTTTTTTTCTTGTAATTTCACTTCCTTTTTTTTGAGGTCATCTTTTAATATAAGAACTTATTTACAAAAAAAAAAAAAAAATCTTTTTTACCACACCTTGTATTGTTGAAATTGGATTAGGGTCTGTAGATTCAAAAGAAACATAGGTGGTTAGGCTAGATTGAGAAAAGGTGGGGTTACTGAAACAAATGAGGGATAAGGGTTTTGGGTTTTGGGTTTACGATTAAATTACGGGAAAGAAATAGGTTAGGAAGGTGGTAGTAGAATGGATGATTTGGGTTTTTGAAATTGGGTTTATGGGGATTTAGGGGCTTGATGGAGAGGATTTTGGATTTAGGATTGATGTTATGCCATTGTTGCTGGGGTTTGAACTCATCCTTTGAAGAATGACTACATGTAGTAGTTCTATGAAAATTCGATATTGTGTTGTTCTAATAATAATTTTGAGTGTTATCGTTGAAGCATTAAAGAGAAGGTTGTAAGTGACTGTGATTTCTTCCTGTGGTGAAAGAACTGTGAGTTATACCAGGGATGAAAGTATTTTTATGTTTGTGTGGATCCTGGTAGTGCACGACCCGGTTTCGCACTTGACCCGATCCGACTGGCAGCCCGTTGGGAAATTAGATGAAACTTTTTGAGAGGTTTGTTTATGGAACGGAGGGACGGGCCAATAGGACCCAACTTTTCTTATAAGACTAGAGACGTTTTTACATTCGCGTAGTACCAATGTCTGCAAATTGTAAGAATGACTCAATGACAAATCATGTATTGAGAGGTTAAGGTAGCTCAAATGCTTAGGCTTAGAAAATGGACATGATATACGTGTATTATCAAGCATACATAATACGCGTAAACGTCTATTCCAAAAGAAACCATTTAACATCAATTTTCCACCACAAATTATCAAAAGCAACAACTGTCCTCAATTTAGTTGCCCCAGAAAGCACTTTCAACTCTTCCAATAAAACAGGGTAAGTTTCATCAAATAGCAATCCTAAACGACGAACTTGTGAAACGTCTTTTCTCCCCTCTCTTGCCTTCACAACTGAGAATTCACTATGTTCAACAACACTCGTTGCAAGATCTATCTCAGAGATAATCCACCACTTATGACAAATCAGTGTGTTTCCTATCAAACCATAAATAGATGAATTCATCTATTCGAAAAAGGAACTAAGACAGAATCAGAGATCTATCTCAGAGATAATCCATTCTTAAAATACACACTACCATTTTCATCATACTGTGATTTCTCAACCTTCTTTGTTTCTCTCCCCTAAGATCAATCCATCATCTCTACCTTTGTGATTGAAGCAAGACTTGAACAACCATTTCTTGGTTTAGGCTTGTCCTGTTCGGGTTTGAACTCTCGAAACTACCTGAAAGTACTCTTTTGCAGTACATTTGTTTTCACCCTAAAACAACGGAGTAACGAGGGCTAATTTTTTTTTGTAAAAGTAATGGTTAAATAATCCGTTGCCAAACCAAGTCCCGACCGGGACTTGTGTTGTTTTCCTTTTTTAATATTTTTTAATTATTTTTAATTATTATAAAAACAAAAAACATAAAAAAGGGAAGAAAAAAAGAGTTTAATACATCCATCAGTTTCTCTCTCTTTAGGTACCATTGACACGTCCCATTTAAAATTTGTTGCATAAATCTTTATATACATCTCAACTGAGTATATGAATTGTATTAAGATTGTTAGTTAGAAAAATAAATAGAGTATATTACTCATAAGTTGTTTCCCCGATCGAGCAACTGTTAATTTGCTTTTATTTTTTATTTTTTTACTATTTTATTTTATTTTTTTGTTCTATATATTAATTTTAAGATTTTTTTAAGTTTTTTTCTACTGACCGGACCTAAAATCCCGATCGTGAAATAATTTCGATTTCCCTATAAGGTTTACCAACTTTACCATAAGAATTGAACTTCCCCAATAAGTTTCCACGTAGATGCCACTTATTATTTTAAGGGAATTCCACGTTCCCCCATAAAAGATGGCCTTAGCCTTCATCTTTATTTAATGGGTATTATATTTATAGTTGGACTTTTTTTCGGAACTACTTCTTGAATTTGGAATCCTTATTGGATTGGATTGATGTTTTTTTTTTATCGATAAAGAGGATATATTAATCAAAAAATGAGAGGGTACAAAAGGCTTGTACCACCCTCAAAGAGTTACAAAGAAAGAAAAAACATATGAGTTACAAAAACATCAAAGCTTACAAGTAATCAAAATACATCTTAGACCAATTAGACATAACCTCTTTAAAACTAGGCACCAAGTTAAAATTTGATACTTAATCTTGAGCTGACTGCAACTTCAGAAATAACCTTACTATTAAAAGATCTAGCATTCCTTTCAACCCAAGTACCCCAAATATAGCTATAGAAATCATATTACAAAATTGAAATTGTTATTTACCAGGCATGGAGATATTCCAAGAAAGCAGCAGAGTAAAGAGATCAGATGGCATAGTGAAATGCCAGTTCAACTTTTTTTGAAATGGTCCCAAATTTTTATTGCAAAGTCACAATGAAGGAAAAAATGGGAAGATGTTTCATGCTGTGAACAAAAAAGACATTCTTGAGGAACTTCAATACCCCTTCTTCTTAACATATCCCTTGTAGGAAAACTGTTATGAGCTAAAATCCACAAGAAGAAACAAATTTTTGGAGGGAATTTTTGCCCCCAAATGTATTTGAAAATCTGAGGAGTTTCTTGATCATTAGGCTCCTGCATGAGAGTCATAAGAGGAACTCACAGAGAATATACCATTTTTACCAATAGTCCACCTAACTTCATCAACTGCATTTCTGTTAAAAGGGATCAAATTTAAGTTTCTTTTTGCAATTCAAAAATTTCCAGTCTAACTGAACTGTTTAATCTTTTAGGTAATAACAAATCCCATCTTTGATCCTCTTCCTGAAAAACTTCAGCAACAGACTTGTCCTTAACTCTATAAACAACATAAACATGAGGGAACTTCAAATATAAAGGCTCATCGATCAACCACTTATCCTTACAGAAACTAATGGTAGTTCCAGAATTAGCTTTAAACTTAATATGGCTTCTGAAGAAAGAAATGCATTTCATTATGCCCTTCCAAACATACTTGCCATATGAAATTTTTGGGGTTTTAGAAAACCAATCTAAGGGTTCTGCACCATATTTCTCCACAACCAAATCCTTCCAAAGAACACCCTTTTTTGTACAAATCTCCACAACCATTTGGTTAATAGAGCTTTGTTCATCTTTTGCAAGATTTTGACACCTAAGCCACTATACTTTTTCATTTTACAAAGAATGTTCCATTTGAATAAATAAACCTTTTTTCTTCCCTTGCTGTCATTCCGTAAGAAGTTTCTCATGATTTTTTCTAATTTCTTTGCCACTGAAACATGCATAACAAACAAAGGCATATAATAGACATGTAAACTAGCCAACACACTATTGATAAGAAATATCTTACCTGCCCTGCTGAGTAAGGGCTTTTCCTATCCTGCTAACCTTTTATTAAAATTGTCTATTACCTTGTCCCATTTATCTACACCACCACTTCTATTACCAAGTGGCAAACCAAAATAAGAAGTAGGAAGAATTCCAGAGGAACAACCCAACAAAGAATAAAATTGAATCAAATCACCAGGAAAAGCTACACCAAAAATTTAACTCTTTGCAAAGTTAATTTTTAATCCAGTAAGCTGCTCAAAAGAAAGTAAAAGTAACCTCATATTTTTTACTTAATCAATGTATGCATCCAGAAAAACAAGAGTGTCATCTGCAAATTGCAGATGACTAATAAGTTTTCCACCAAATGAAGCTTGAAATCGTGAAATAAGTCCTTGCTCTTGTGCTATTCGAGTCATAAAAGATAAAGCCTCACCAACTAAAAGGAAAATAAAGGAGACAAATGATCTCCTTGTCTAATACCTTTTTTAGATGTAAAGTAACCTGTAGCTGAACCATTTACTAAAATAGAGAATTTTACAAATTGCACACAACATCTAATCCATTGCCTCCATTTTACACCAAAACTCATAAGCCCCAAAATTTTATCAATAAAATGCCAATTAACATGGTCAAAAGCCTTCTCAAAATCCACCTTCACAAGAATGCCTGGTTTACCACTTCTTTCTCTTGAATCAATGAGCTCATTAGCTACAAGAACACCATCCAAAATCTGTCTCTTCTTGATAAAAATAGTTTGGTGAGAAGAAATAATATCAGGTAAAACAGCTTTAAATCTATCTGCCAAAACTTTAGCAATGATTTTATAAACCCCATGAACCAAGCTAATTGGCCTCAAATCTTTAATTTCTTCAATGGTTTCCTTTTTGGGAATCAAAGCTATAAAGGTGTTTTTTAGTCTCCAATCCAAATAGTTTTTGTCCTACAGCTCCTTAAAAACATTCATAAAATCATGTTTAAGAATATCCAAGCAAAGAACATAAAAGCTAATCGGAAAACCATATGGACCAGGTGCTTTTGATTGTTTAAGTTTTTTCATGGCTAACAAACATTCTTCTTCTGTTACATCAATCTCTAACCAATTTCTCATATCCTCTGAAATTTTGTTAAAATGCATATAATCCATAGAAACATTCGTTGCAGCTCTAACCAATTTTTCATGGCTAATAAAATGCATATCATGAAAATATTTCAAAAGAAATCTACTATACCATCCTTAATAGCCAGCTCATCCACTGTCAATTCTCCCCTCACCTTGATAGAACCTATGAAAATTCTTATCCTTCTATCAGTAGCCAATATATGGAAGTATTTAGTGTTACCCTCATGTTGTTACATATGAGTAACTCTGGCTCTTGATCTCCATTTCTCAGCTTTAATAACAGTTAAGTGACAATAATCTTTTCTAGCTTGAAGTCTTATATCCCATTGCTCCTCAGATAACCCATTATTAGCATTTTCCTTTGCATCTAAAGACACAAAAATCTCCTCCAACTATTTCATTCTTCTATCTACTTCTCCATACTCTTGTTTACTCCAAAGCCTTAAAAGTGATTTCAAAATTTGCAATTTCTTGCAAAAAGAAAAGCCAGCTCCACCTGAAACAACAAAAGAAGACCAAAAAGAATTGATAAAATAAATGAAGTTAGGATGAGAATACCAGAAAGACTCACATCTGAAAGGACCTGGACTAGTCTTGACACCTTCACATAGAAGAACAATGGGGTTATGATCTGAGCAAGGTCTTGACAAAGCCTGTTGCATTAATCTAGGAAATTGAAGTTCCCAATCCAAATAAATTAAAATTATGTCCAATCTGCTTCTTATACTATGAAGTTTATTGTTTGTCCAAGTGAAATTAACACCATTCAAGGGTAAATCAATGAGCTCATGTCTGGCAATGAAACTATTGAATTTTCTCATGCCAGCAATGTCTTCACCACCAGAAGTTCTTTCAAAAGAAAATTTAATCTCATTCAAGTCACTCAAATTACCCAAGGAAGGTTCCAATAACTTCTAACTTCTAACTTCTTCAATCTCTCTCCAAAAAAAGTTTTAAATCACCAGAATTATTAGAATTATGAGCATATATTCCAGTAAAAATCCATTCAAATTTGGTATCCAACATTTAACAAAGAATAGTAATTGAATAATGCCCCACCAAAGAATATAACACTTTGATTTTAGAATTATCCCAACAACAAAGAATACCCCCTGATCTACCTTCAGAAGGTGCATCCAAACATTTGACATTTTTACTACCCTAAATTTGCCAGACAATAAGATCAGAGCATTGCTGGAACTTAGTTTCTTGTAACAAGAAAATGATAGGTTTCCAATCCCTGACTTTCTGTTTAATAATATCTATACGATTGATATCATTCAAAAATCTATTCCAGCAAACAATTTTGAAATCCATATGAAAATTAAAACAACCCACAAATTCAGAGAAACATTAATTAAATAAATTTACCTTTCTCAGCTTCAAAGTTCTGAAGATGATTTTTCATAGAATTCATCATTGAATCCACATTATCCTCTTCATTTACATTAATAAATAAATCCAATTTCGGACCTAATTGAATCATTTGTGTAACAATGTCTTCAAATTGCTTCCTCAACTTTGGATTAATATGAGATTTGGCTTTGGTCCACTGCTTTGAATGTACCTTCTCTTGCTGAAGAATAAAACTATCATCTGCATCCAATTTTTGTAAGTATGGAATTGAAACAACATCTCTTAAGTAGCCATCAACATCACTTCCAGAAGAAAAATAAGGAATAAGAGTCGTTGAGGAATTACTGCTTGAATATGATGAGGCATATTTTACATCATTGCTTGATGTATTCTAGGAAACCTTTTTACTATCCCAACAGTAAAAAGAAACAATAATTTTACTTAGCCCACTAGTTAAACCCACCTTCAAATCCATCGCTGAGGTGGCGTTGATGTGACTTGAATTTTTCTCCAAATCTTCGTTCGTTCCGATTTCAGACTGGAAAGGAAGCTCAAAACATAAAATATTCAATCGAAGGTACGATTACTATTAATTTAATGATATACCTAATATAGTCATTTACAATTTATTTTTTAAAAACAGACTTATATAGGAAAAACTAGAAGATTTCCTTTTCTGGGTTCTTTTCCTTCAATTTTTTGTTGAACAAAAATCTTTTAGCCATGTAAATCACTATCCAAAGAGGATTTAATGGGTTGGATTTTCAAATAAGAGTTAGTAGTATATGAGCTGTTGAGTGAAGAAGAAGAAGATGAACAATAACATGTATGAAAAAACAGATTAGCTTTACTTATCATTTCTACAACCATGGTTGGTATCAATACAATCAGATATATGAATCACATATGAAGGAAAAAAAGAGAAGAGAAAAGTGGATATAGTAGACTTTCCATCATCGTCGTCAAAATTCATAAGTTTGGTCGCTGATGTGAATAAACAGTTGAGATGTGTTTTTTCTATGAGTAATAATATTGCCACCTCAGCGGTGGGTTTAACTAATGGGCTAAGTAGAATTGTTAAAAAAGAAAAATGTTGAAAGTGTAAAACTGTATCAATTTAAACATATATACCACTGAAAATTTCCACATTTTTATGTGAGATATTGATCACTTATAACTAATAATCTCCTTACTTAATGGAGTATATTCATCAACTCTAATTGGTTTTTCAAGAGTTTTTCCTAGTGAAAACACTACTTCCACCTTCCAATACTCAATAGTTAGGTGGAATATCATCAACCCTTTCCAAGATTCCGTTCTTTGTTCATTCTGTTTCTTTTTTGTTTTTCCTGCATTGAATTTTTATTTATTTCGTTGTGAGTAGGAAGTTTACATCTTCTTCTCTATAGATAATACCAAAATAAGATCATGTAAATATTTTGAAAATTATAATACATAAATCAAGATTTAGATAAGTAAAAAGATCATTGAGTGTGATTATGATTCCGTTTTATGTGTTAAACATTATACTATTTTCGTTTATTTATTTTAAATCCGCCAATCCATCTGTATCTAGTCCGTTCATCTGCCCTTAAATATTATACCATTTTTGTTTATTTATCTTAAATCCGTCGATCCATCTGTATCTAATCCGTTCATCTATCCTTCTGCGGGTGTCAAATACAATGGGTAATGGATTAGACGTGGGTGAAAATCTCAAATCCATCATCTATATGGACTGGATGCGGGTGATACCACCCATCGGTTGCTCACCCCTACTGCTTTCCGAGCATAGGCCGTTCCCTCAAAGCCCAAAGGTGAGATATTAAGAACCCAGAATTCTGATATACATTCCTCACAAAACCTTAAAGCCCAAAATTGATTATTTCAATTCTAAACCTAAACCTAAATCTATATCTATATGTTTGTTATATATGTCACTAGATCTGTGAAACCCTAGTGAATCAGCTTTCTTGTTTACGGCGACTATGCCCTCTCTTCTTTTAGGATGAAGCAGATTGGTAACCTATTTTGTTATTGTTTCTAGACGTTGATCACATCGAAGTTAGTTTCTCTGCAACTGATTTTTTTTTCTTTCAATTATTTGATTTATTTCTTGTGTTTATATTTTGTTTTCTCTCCGATTATATGTAAACAACACTTGTTAATTGTTGCTGTTAGAATCTTGTTATTCCTTAATGCAAGGGAGTTAGACAGAGAGCATCAATGATGGACAAAAACCTTGATATCATCCTTGCACTTTGAATTTTTATAGTGAAGAAAACTAATGGGGAAATATGAGTCTGAGATGCTTCTTTGATTTCTTTTTGGCCTTGTGAGTTTTGTATGGAAGGAATTTTCTATCTGTAAACTTTTTAGTGTTATCAGGATCAGTGATGTTTAAATACTGCGTTATCTTCCTGAAAAAATTCCTCAATGGAGGAATTTTGTTAGATGAAAAAATGCCTACTGAGGTCCTTCTTCCTAAAACAGTGTTTGCTTTTGGTTTGATTTCATGATTTTATTTAGAGTTTCCTTAATTTTTGAGTACTCCGAGTGGAGTTTGGCTGATTTTGTTGTTTCACTTAATTATAAGTTGCCAAACAACTTTGTAGTTTGTATGGATTTGGATATGATGATAGGTTTTATCTCCCCAGTCTTACATGCATCAATGGTGCAAGATGGTGATTGACTTCAGTTTCTGATACTCAACACCTTTAAGGTTTTGAGAAATGAAGATGTTCCCGAAGAAAATAGTCTTGTTTTTCAGGAACCACCAGAGGCGGTTTATTAAAGCAGCTGTACAAGAGGTTAAGAGTAGGGGTTTGGAGCCTGCCGTATCTGCATTAATTGAAAGTATTGAAACTATTAGTGGGGTGTCAACCAAACTCGCATGAACTAGGTGTGTGGTATTTGGTTGTTGATTGTACTTTCACTAAATAATTGCTCAAATATCATTAGTCATAAAAGAAAACAACCAACGGTAGATAATAGATACCCTAAACTACCGATTATGTAAGTTGCCTTAAATTGGAAATCTGAATGTTTTCAGAACTCCTGGACACTAACAATTGGTAGTTTAAGTAATTCTTAAACTAACAACTGATGCTGAATGTACACAATCGGGAGTTTAAGAAATTCTTAAACTACCGATTATGCTTAGGGGTGTTTATGGCCGGTTTCGGTTCGGTTTTGTGCCAAACCAAAACCGAAACCGTCAAGGTTGGTTTTCCAATTATTTTTCCATAACCCTTCCGTTTACCGCCGGTTCGGTTTTGCTCTGTTTTCTCTCGGTTTCGGTTTTTTTCAACGGGTTTCGGTTAACCGTTTAGAAAACTAAAATTCAAAAAATCAAAAAAAATCAAAAAAATCATTTTTTTTTTTAAAAAGTGTATTCTTCCATAACTGAAAATTCTTCCATAACTAGAAGAAAACTAGGGTTAAAAAGTTAGGGTGAGATTATATATCAAGGGTAATGAAGGGTTCAGATTAGATCTATCAAAAACTAGATCAAGGGTCTTAAATAGTCGGTTTTCCATGGTATAACGGTTCGGTTTTTGGCTAAACCAAAACCGAAACCGTGACTACCGGTTTCCATATTTTTCTTCCATAACGTTCCATTAGTAAACGGTTCGGTTTTGGTGGGTTTCCGTGGAAACCCGTTACCATGTACAACCCTAATTACGCTTATACAACCCAACCCAACTTTTTTTTTTTTTTTGAAAAAATAGTCGTTGGTAATAAAACACTATAAAAGGAAACTATCCCTTTTAAGGATATTCTCATTCTCACCTATCACTTTTAACCTAAATCTCCCCTATCCCTTTAATCTCATTCTCATTCTCACATTTGATTATGAAGCACTAAATATGGCTCTTCAATACACTAATGATGAAGATGTGACCATTATTAGATCGTGGGCAACGATCATGTCGCACGAGTACGAAACTGTATATTGGAACAACAACAACCGAGGCGTTAATGAAAATTAGATGGCGTAGCAGTCCACCGATTCTTGGTGAAACTGTTTGTTTCAAATTTTTGTCGCCTTAAACGGAAATGAATTTCAGAGAATGCCCAGAGGCGCTAGGACAAGGTATGAGGAGTTGTTCGAACGGCTGGAACACTTGAAAGAGGAAATGAGATTGAGGTTCCGAGTTCGTCCCATCGAACCTGTGGCAAGAGTAAGTGTTTTACGTTAATAAGTCATTTATTAAAAAGAGTTTTCAAACATTCAAACTTATAATCGATTTGTGTTTTTCAGTGGATGATGGCTCTCCAGGAATATGAAAATAAGCATGGGAAGGAGTTTATGTATGAGGATTGCTATCGGATTTTGGAAGAACTTCCCTTGTTCGGTTTCAACCTATATGCTTAAGTGCATTTCATTTCTTGTAATGTTACGCTTTGTATGCCTTTTAGATTCAATGAAATGATTTTACGTTAACATCCTAGCTGTATGTATGCTTGTTTTACTTTCCAAAAAGAAAAGTATGGGTGTTAGGGTCACCTCACATTTTGACAAGAAGAAGAATGCATAAGATAGGCAGTAGACTAGTAGTTATGTGTTTAGGTTTTAATAATTGAGTTTATCTAGAATGTGTGTATGTGATGACCAAATTTTGGCTATAAAACATAAGGAAGTACAAGGGAGATAGACAGAGAGCATCTATGATGGACAAAAACCTTGTAATCATCCTTGCACTTTGAATTTTTATAGTGAAGAAAACTAATGGGGAAATATAAGTCTGAGATGCTTCTTTGCTTTCTTTTTGGCCTTGTGATTTTGTATGAAAAGGAATTTTCAATATGTTAACTTTTTGGTGTTACCAGGATCAGTGATGTTTAAATACTGCGTTATCTTCCTGAGGAAATTCCTCCAATGAGGAATGTTGTTAGATGACAAAATGCCTACTGAGGTCCTTCTTCCTAAAACAGTTTTTGCTTTTGGTTTGATTTCATGACTTTCTTTAGAGTTTCCTTAATTTTTGAGTAATCTGTCTGGAGTTCGGCTGATTTTGTTGTTTCACTTAATTATAAGTTACCAAACAACTTTGTATTGATCTGAATATGATGATAGGTATTGTCACCCCAGTCTTACATGCATCAATGATGCAAGATGGTGATTGACTTCAATTTCTGATTCAAATAATTACATAAGAATATTATCCAGACTTGATTATTTCAATTTCATATCTAGACTTGAACTTGTCAAGGTATTTTCTACTAGCCCACACATTCTAGAAAGAGGTTTAGAAAACCATATCATTCCCTTTTTCGATTTCATCAATTGTTGGTACTGACCCAATAAGCATTTTTTGTTTCCAACGGCTTAGGGTTTAATCCTGTAGATTTGAATGAAAGAGATTCTCAATATACAGGTTTTGAGAAATGAAGGTGTCCCTCAATCAAGTATTGTCAGGTTCTTAGTTAACCAATCATGGTCGCTTCCGATTACCACTGTTAAATTCACGGAGATATCTTAGAAGATATTAAGGGTATGGGTTACGATCCTTACAAATTTTAATTTTTTTAGTGGTATTCATGCATTGACAGCGAAGAATAAATCTGACTTAGGAAACTAAATTGAATGCTAACAGGTAATGGAATTGGTCAGAAGATCAAATTCAAAATGCATTTAAAACTTATCCGTATGAAGCTATATTACCTTGTAAATCAAGTGGGTTATAGTCCTTGGCTTGTTGCTATGTGTCAATCAATTTTATTTTTCTAGCTTGGAGAAGAGGATTATACCTAGGTGTTCCGTCTACCAAATATTAGTCTCCAAGGGTCTGATTGAGGAACAAATTTCCTTGCGCTGCAGATGAATCAGAAGTATTTTTTGGAGAAGTTTGTGATCAAGTGTGAGCAAGAAGCTGCTGAGCTATTGAAGGTATATCATAGTTCACTATTTTGAATCCTTTATTTAGTTAGTGACATGAAATGTGCTGTAGATTATCTGAATATTTACAACTTACTTGCGGTGTAACAGATTTTTTTTTGGTGTTTTTGTTTCTTCCAATATTTTTTTCCTTCCGATTGTTAGATCTAAACAACACTTGTACAATGTTGTTAGAATCTTGTTATTCCTTAAGGCAAGGGAGTTAGACAGAGAGCATCAATAATAGACAAAAACCTTGTAATCATCCTTGCACTTTGAATTTTTATAGTGAAGAAAACTAATGGGGAAATATGAGTCTGAGATGCTTCTTTGCTATCTTTTTGGCTTTGTGATTTTTGTATGAAATGGAATTTTCAATCTGTAAACTTTTTAGTGTTATCAGGATCAGTGATGTTTAAATACTGCGTTATCTTCCTGAAAAATTCCTCCAATGAGGAATTTTGTTAGATGACAAAAATGCCTACTGAGGTCCTTCTTCCTGAAACAGTTTTTGCTTTTGGTTTGATTTCGTGATTTTATTTAGAGTTTGCTTAATTTTTGATACTCAGTTTGGAGTTTGGCTGATTTTGTTGTTTCACTTAATTAGAAGTTGCCTAACAACTTTGTATTGATTTGAATATGATGATAGGTATTGTCGCCCCAGTCTTACATGCATCATTGTTCAAGATGGTGATTGACTTCAATTTCTGATTCAAATAATTACACAAGGATAAGTGTGGTGTGGAAGCTCCTCAGCTGTTGCAGGTATACCATATATCACTACTTAGTATTGCTTTATTCAGTTAGGCATGAAATGTGCAGTAGATTTCGTGAATTTACAACATTTATTACATATAGCCTCTACTTGCCCTTTTGTATATTCCTGCTTCTCCTTGGCATGTTAGGTGTCTGTAATCTTGGTTCATTCTCTCCAAAATGAAAAATACGTGTGTAGCTGTCATGTGCCTCGTGCATGTTGACAAGAAAAAGAATACATTGTGTAGGTTGTAATTTTCTGGTGTCTAGCAACTCAGGTTATCTAGAACATGTCTATTGGTTCTTAAAATTTTGGCTGTAAAACAAAAGGAATTTAAGGAAGTACAATTTAGGTTTGTTGTTTGGTTTTAAGAAATTTAGTACAGTGTGTTTGCTATGGCAAGAATCAAGATGGGACCTAGTAATCAAGATGGGTGCTTGTTTGAGTACTTACCTTTTCTGTTTCTGGGAAGCTCATATGTTTGTTTGCATTAGGTGAATCGCGGAGGAAATTGGCATCTGTACTTAGAACCACATTGGATCATTCTCTGTGGTACATGTTTGATCCATGAATTTGAAGTTGCTGATGCGTAGCTACTATGTTCGTATCCATGAATAACTTTAATAGATAACCTGCTGCTTATCCATCTTATGAATGATTTTGAGTTCTAAAAAGTCTTGTTTTATCAGAAATTGAATTTCTCCACTCGATTGTTTAGCTTTATGCCAGAAAGAGTTTTGAACAAAACTGTTGATAGATTACCATTGTATCTTAATTTCTTAATTAAACATATTTTTCTATTACCTAAGCGTTGTATTTTCCTCATCTCAGGTTAGGTTCTTATGCTTTCAAGTTGGTCTGGAATATTTAATCTCTTTTATAATCGATTTATAACAGGCATAATAGGCATGTCATGGAGGACTCACAAAGTGAGGAAGTAACTTTTTGTCCAGAAAGGGATACGGAGAGTGTAGCACAGCCCTAACAAAGGTGGCAAAAAAATTAGTTGACCGAAGTCAAGCTGGCAAATCTAAGAAAGATTCATCGAGGGATCTTGTGTAACAAGAGAAGAGTTGAAGGAGGAAGAATCAAAGAATGGCAAAAGGCCTAAAAAGATTTTGAAAAAGCTAAAGAAAAAAGTTAACTATAAGGTAATGCGGCTAAGAAGGAAGATGAGGATAAGCCTATGGAAGAAGAAGATATTGCTGCTGTCTGTATGGTTGGTAAAGTATTAGAAGATACCCAATCAAATGTGCGTAAGAGGAAAGTTGCTTTAGATTAGGATGGAGAATTGAAGAAAGCCAAAATGCCTAAGAAGGTTTTGAAGAAGTCAAGCAAAAAAGTGGGGGAAGTGCAAAGTAGCGTGACCAAGTATTATTTAGAAACTCCTGAGCTGTTGCAGGTATATTATAGTTCACTATTTTGATATTCCTTTATTGAGTTAGTACTTGGCCCTTTTGTTTATTCCTGTTTTTCCTTGTGATGTTGATTTGCACTGGTATCATCATCTGTTACCCTCTAGGTGCTTCCTTTGCAACTATGTGAAATATTTTTAACTGTATCAACTGGTATCTTATCGCATGAGTACCTCTAGTTTCCTAACTTCACAATTTATTTTGAAAGACTCTATCAGAATTACATGATTGGGTTGGGTTGCCAATTGCTCCAGTAGGCCTGCTTGTACAATTATACCAGAAAATCGTTTCCTGTTTGAGTTGTATTAAATGAACCGTTTTTACCTAAGTTTGTTAAAGTGGCGAGTTCTGAATTTCTCTACTGTATCCATATCCCGATTTCTTATTCAGCAACTCATCCTAAACTCAACACCTCCTGGGATTCTGAGAGCTATTTTGGGTTTATCCTGAGTTTTCTTATGGTAGTCAGCATCTGATTTGGAAAAGTATATTCGGAAATTTTGGTAATAATGTATGCTGAATTGCTGATATAGTTTTTCTGCTTTCTTGCATGTTAGAGTATGCTAGTATGTAGATTTCGTTCTTATCAAAGTTATCTCTGCATTTTATAAGTTAAAGTTTGCATCCACCTTCTGCTATCTAGTTAAAGAACACATTCTAGCAACAATGTCTTCTTTTCTATGACATGAATCTTGGTTCATTTGTTTCCCTTATTCTAAAAGTAAAATCTTCCTATTCCAATGAGATTAAGGCTCATCGTACCTGAAGAGATTTCGCCTTCTCTCATGGAATAGCTCAATGCATGGAATGCAGAAATTGTTTCAAAAGGTGAATCTGGAAATCAGCTGTCATTGGTAAGTCCGAATTTCTGGACTTTGGTCGAGTGTAATATATGTTTATCGTATTGTAAAATGTGTGGGTGTAGAACATGGTGTTTTCTTTCTTTATGATGATTGTCTTATCCCGAGCTCTTTTTGGTGTTTAATGCTCCTTATATATCTGAACAGGTCTGTGACTGAGATTGAGCCTAGTTTTTACCGAGACTGTGAGATGCTTTGGTTAGGAATGTACATGGTACGTCAGAAATACTTGCCGTATCAGTGCACTTTGAGAAGGATACCAATGTTGACCTCTATGATGATCATGAGAATATGATTGAATCAAGTCATCACCCTACAGTATCAGTGAACACTGCTGAGTTGGATGAGATCAAATTAAGTGAGGGATTACAGAAACAGTCAATTTCCACAGTAAATAATGTTGCCGATAAGATAGTTTCCACAGTTAATGATGAGGCTGAAAAGAATAGCGCTGAAGTTGAAGTAGTAGAGGTGAAGCAGAGCAAATGTATTACATGCAATGCGTCCGTTGGATATATCAAGCAGTACCACGAACACTTCAAGAGCGAATGGCACAAGCATAATCTGAGGCGAAAGACTAGGCAACTCCCTCCACTCACTGCCGATGAATGCTTGGCAAGTATAGATATGGGTGATGCGAAGTCAGATTTGAAAGATCACTGCCGCCTATCTTTGGCTGAAATGTGTACATCTTAGTTTACTGTTCCATAAGGTACTATATACACTGAGAAGTTTACCGTGTTTGTCAGGTTTTAAGAAAGACTGTCATAACTTCATATCTTGTTTGGTACCTAGGAGTGATATATTGAAAAGATAGAAAGAAAAAAAAAGAACGTTGAGTTGGTTGTTTTTTATCGACATGAAGAAGAATATGGTGATTAATCCGACTCATCAGTGTGTTTATGGAGAAACATCATTTCTGTAATATTTCGTTTTGAGGAGGGAAAATTGTTGTCCCAATTCAATCAGATGTCCCCGAAGGGAGAAAACTTCTTGTAATCTAATGTAGAATTTTAACCAAGAAAAATGTAATTCAAATTCGTTTGGAATTACCGTACTGGTTTCAGCTTCTAGTTCCATTATCGGGATAAATATATAAAAAAACATTATTTTCAGATGTGATGTTTTCATTTCACCTTTAAAAATTTAATATAAGAATTCTTTACAAGTACCGAGCCCAAATTAAGAAGGTTTTTCTATGAAGCTTAATATAGGGGCTCATATCTTGATGGGGCTCCAATTTTTTTGTTCCAACCAAAGCCCGTGATTTAGGGGTGACCTAGGGGCAATTCGAATGTCAATTTTACCCTTAACCTAATTAAAACTTAAACTTACTTAACACTAATCAACTCTTCATGTTTTAATCTAATCAAGAGATTCAAGAACAAATCGACCAAAATCAATCACCATAACAACCAATAATGGTGTATCTAATTGATTGAACAAAACCCATGTTATTCTTAGAACTTCTAATTGATTGAATTGCATGATTGATTATGAATTGGGTTTTTAAAAATATGTACACAGTAGAAATTACGGTCGGGTTCGTATGAAAACCCAACCGTAACTTTAAATGTAGAAGATGAAGATTTAAGAATGTTATGGTTGGGAAACCCAACCGTAACAATTTGCGGATTTTTTTCAAAAAGAATTTACGGTTAGGTTTTTAGAAACACCCAACCGTAACAAATCTTTAAACCCCAATTGTAAAATTAGATAAATAGATTTTAAGTTTTTTTCAATTCTATCTTGTAGAGAATTGAAAGACGGAGCTAACCCAAAAAAAATGAGGTCAATCGGACATCGTATGAAGGAGTTATGATCAAAACGGTGACATTTTTATTTGTATCCAGGAAGAATTACGGTTGGGTTGGGCCAATAAACCCAACCGTAACTCTGGCCTCTTGAGGCCCAAAATGCTCAGAGTTACGGTTGGGTTTATTGGCCCAACCCAACCGTAATTCTTCCTGGATACAAATAAAAATGTCACCGTTTTGATCATAACTCCTTCATACGATGTCCGATTGACCTCATTTTTTTTGGGTTAGCTTTGTTTTTCAATTATCTACAAGATAGAAATGAAAAAATCTTAAAATCTATTTATCTAATTTTAAGATTGAGGTTTAAAGATTAGTTACAGTTGTGTTTTGGCTTAAAACCCAACCGTAAGTCTGGGGAAGGTTTATTCTTCATATTAAGGTTGGGTTTTTAGGCAGAACCCAACCGTAAATACATGTTGAAATTGTAAAAAAAACTAACAGAATAAGTTACGGTTGGGTTTTAACCCAAAACCCAACCGTAAATTCTACTGGATACCACAAAATTGGATTCTCTAATTTGTATGATTTTCAGTTTTTCTTTGTTTGAATGACCCAATTTACCTTCAATCTAATTAAAATGATTGAATAAGTTCACTTTTTTGATTTTGAAACCCAAATTTTTCCTTAAAACTCAATGCTCCAAGGGATGGCTTACGGTTGAGTTTTGCCTTAAAACCCAACCGTAACTATGGGAAAAAATGGTGTTCTTCATTTTTCTTCGACTTACAGTTGGGTTTTAAGGTAAAACCCAACCGTAATTGGTTAATTCTTCATATTACGGTTGGGTTATTAAACAAACCCAACCATAACAAATCTTTAAACCCCAATCGTATAACTAGGTAAATAGATTTTAAGATTTTTTAATTTCTATCTTGTAGAGAATTGAAAGACGAAGCTAACCCAAAAAAAAATGAGGTCAATCGGACATCGTATGAAGGAGTTATGATCAAAACGGTGACATTTTTATTTGTATCCAGGAAGAATTACGGTTGGGTTGGGCCAATAAACCCAACAGTAACTCTGGCCTCTTGAGGCCCAAAATGCTTAGAGTTATGGTTGATTGAATCAAAATCTAGGGTTTAAAAAAAAAACGACAAAATTTTCTTAAATTTTATCAAGTTTTTCTTCCCACAAAACACAAATTCAAAAAAAAAAAAAAATTCAAATCATTTGATTAGGTAAAAGATTATGTTTAATTAATCATGATTAGTTTAAATTAATCTTAACTAATTAATGTAATTAAGATTACCAATGAGGGGTGGTTTGGATATTATAAAAATATTATGGACAAGGGGTTTTTGTGTTTTACTTCATAATGTCTCTATTTCGTCTTATTAGAGGAACCCCTCAATCAAATTTGGTACCCCTATATCAGCCTTCTTTTCTATTTTCTATCCATATAAATATTTAAAAATCCTAAATACCATCTTATTTGATTTTATATTTTACAGCTTCAATGTTTTTATTCCACCCCACCACTTAAAATCCTACCCTAACCAACAGAACCGCCCCATCTTTTTTCTTCTCCACCCGACTAACCTGACCAACAGCACCGTTCCACGCCTCCACCCTCTTCTTCTCCACCTGAACGAAACTCTGGTGGTTGTTGTAATCACTTAGATTCCTTTAGGAAGTGATCGCTTCTTCCTAAAAGTAATCTAATAGTTAATATGATCACTCATGGACGTGTTAACCACTACCTCATTCTTATGATCTCATTAACCAATTCCGTCTTCTGTTGTCACTTCTTCTCGTCTAAAAGTTTTGCTAAGTCTTTCTTTGTAATCAATTATCAACAAATATATATACTTGCTTTTTAATGTTTGAAATACTTGTTTTAAATAGGTAGTTGGTTTTGGTTATTTATGATCTTGCTATTAGAAATTTGAGTAATCGCCCAATGAGCATCCCCTGTGTATGGCTGTTTGATGGAAAAAACTATTACGTGTCCATGGTAATCCAATTCAGTGTTTTGATAATTTAATAATCGATTAGAAATCTAATCAAGGGTTTTGATAATTTAATAATGAGATAATCATAGAAATGCCCTAATTTGAGGGTCATAAACTGAAAATGTTATAAAACGGAAAAATTAACAAAAATGTCCCATTTAGTCAATTTATCCGTTATGTTCGGGCGTGCGAGTTCGCATGTGCGAAATTTTGACAAAAATACTCCTATATTTCATCTTATAAAAATGCTCTAAAAAGATTATTATTTTAGAAAAATACCCCAAACAGATTAAGTAATAAAAATGCCCCAAAACGAAAAAAGGTAATAAAAATGCCCCAAAAACTAAAAAAGCCCTCCCTTTCCCCCAATTAAAGGTGCTGCCATGAAGTTATGATCACAACCTATCAACACCATCACCACCATCTTCATCATCAAAAACCCATCATCTTCATCGCCATTACCAATCTTTTAATGGGGGTGATGGGTCTGTAGATACTTTCATACTCAAGGCAGCAACATAAAAAAGAAGGTAACTTTTTCAATATTTGGATTCATTTATCAAAACCCACGTGAAGAATCAACAAAATATCCATATTTGATCACGTATTAATCACCTATTGTGTGTTTCATTTATGGAAAGATTCATTTTTTATTTTTATTTTGTATGTAGGAATTGGTTTATAGATTATAGAATCAATCTCTTCTTTTTCAATGGTGATTTCTTCGGATAACGTTCATGGCCTTGTATTGGCGTCGTCGTCGAGTCTTTTTATTGGTTCCAGCTTTATTGTGAAGAAAAAAGGATTAAAAAAAGCTGGGGTTAATGGAGTTAGAGCAGGTTTGTCTTTTCCTCCTTTCTTTGTTCTTTTGGGGTGTTAGTCTTTGGATATATAGGTTGAAATCAGGGTTCATTTTCATCTCCCTATAATGGAAATTAAGCTTCTCTGAAAAATGTAACAAATTTCGGGCTTTTTTGTGGCACACAGGTTCGGGGGAGCATTCCTATTTATTAGAACCTATGTGGTGGATTGGAATGGTGACCAGTAAGTCTACTTATCTATTCTTGATGGATTCCCGTTCAGTTTTTGATATTTTGATAGAGACATACAAATTTAGGCTGTGCTGTATGTTAGTACATTGTGCTTGTTTATGGATAACTTGCCAAAAATAAATCGAATTACACGGTAAATCTCTTGGCAGAAAAATTGAAGTACATGATACAATCTCTAGGCAAGAAAATGTTGTAGTGTATGTTAGTACATTGTACAATTGTCCATAGTTTAATTAGAGCTGTTAATTTTGTACTTTGCATGCCCGAGTTACTTCATTGTCCAGGTCTAATTGAATTCCATGGAGTTGACAATTGTACTGAGGTGTCAGAAGGAAAAATGACAATCCTATGGGACAGGCATTCTGTAATGAATGCACAAAGCATCACTAACAACTCAAGAGTTTCTGCATTTTATTCTGTATCGGAGATTATTGTCCTTGTTATTTTGCTCATAATCAAATATGGACTAATGAATCTAGTCCGTAAATCTTTTGGTTTCTCATACACACCTGATAAACAAATTATTGTAATGCCCAATAATATGTCTTTGACTGTTTCCATTTCATTGAGCTCTTTCATTTCAATGTTTCGTATCACTGACTTCTATTTTTTTGCTAGTGATTGTTGGTGAAATAGCTAATTTTGCGGCATATGCATATGCTCCAGCAATTCTTGTAACTCCCTTAGGAGCTCTTAGTATTATCGTCAGGTATGACACAGGAGGAGTAAAACTAAACTCCAAACTTGTTTACTGTGCTCATTCTTTTGTCAAGTCTCCCCATTAAAATCTCTTTCGTGCAGTGCAGTACTAGCTCATTTTATCTTGGAGGAGAAACTCCATATTTTTGGTGTGCTTGAGGTATTTTTATTACCTTTTTTCGTTTTGAGGTATTTTTGTTACTTAATCTGTTTGGGGTATTTTTTTAAGATGATAATCTTTTTAGGGCATTTCTATAAGATGAAATATGAGGGTATTCTTATCAAATTTCACACATGCGAATTCGCACGCCCAAACATAACGGATAAATGAACAAAATAAGGTATTTTGTTAATTTTTCCGTTTTGGGGACCCCTCCAAATTAAGATATTTCTATGATTATCCCTTTAATAATTGATATTACAATACTTAAGTCTATCGAAAAACAATATGTGCACTATAATAATTGAATTGAAATCTAATCAGACTACAACTAACAACCTAAAATTATATGTCAGAGAGAGAGAAGCGGAGTGAGGCGATAATGAGGCGACTCTGCTAGGTCTTTTCTTCGCTCTTTGATCATGGGGACTGATTCTTCTCCATCTAATCCGCCTCTTTCCACTTCTAATTCGAAGATCATTTCTGATTTTCCATCGGCATCTTCATCCTTCGTCAGGAGAAATGAAGACTTTTCTCCTTTGTGTCCTCCATGTTCTTCAAGAAATGGAGTGATTTCGAGTGAGGAGAATCAAACTTCATGGAAACTGTGCATTTATCTTTGAATTCTCAAATGATGAGGATCGAAAAAGAGGTTTAGAACTAGGTTCTTTTTACATCTCAAAAAGTTTGTTTACTCTGAGACCTTGGACACACTTAATAGAAAAATCTCTTTCTGACATTAAGACAGTCCCAATTTGGATTTGGATTTATGGTGTTCCACTGCATTTGTGGAATGATGAGGGTCTTAGTTTGATTTCAAGTTACATAGGAAACCCCCTTTTGGCTGATGATTACACTATCAACGAAACTAGACTAACTTATGCTAGGGTTCGTGTTGAAATAGATGTTGATTTTAAATACCCGGAGAACATTCCTTTGTTGATTGATAATGCAATAGCCATGGAACTTCCTTTTGAGTACCAATGGAGACCCCAAAAATGTGATAACTGTATATCATTTGGTCACTCATCTAAGAATTGCACAAGGAAAAAGAAGAGTAAATGGGTTCCTAGGAAGGAGCAGGGGAAGACTCTAACTAGTGCAACCATAGGGGAGAAGAGTATTGAAAGTGATAATGTAGATAGATCTCCGAATGATAATGAAGTCATTGAAATTTCTGGTAGCATTGAAACCACAGTAAGCAGTGGTAGAGGTCACATTGGTGTACCAAAGGGAGATGTTTCATCTCAAGAAGTTGACTCCTTGAATGGTGGCGCTTTAGCAGTTGTGTATGATGCCCAGGGATTAAGCTCCACTGCACGGATTGGCCAAGATGATGGTGCTGCAAAGATTGGGAAAGAAGGAAATGTCTCAAGTTCAAATGCAGCAGAAGTTTTGGCTGTAGAAAGTGGTGATGGGAAGGCAGATGCTTCAGTGGGAGATTGAACTGTAGTTAAAGGGAAGAAGAGCTCACCTGCCAAGAAGTGCAAGCTACAACAATCACCTAAAAAGAATCATTTTATTGTGTATAGTGATTTCACAGCTGAAAGCAGATTTCCAATCAATCGAAGCAAAGCGGCATCTGTGACAGGAAGTAGGGAGAAGGGGGGAGTCTTAAGTCCCTCTAAAGTAGCAACTAAGGCTTCCAGTCCCACTAAATTGACAGGCAATCGACTCTTAGCAAAGAACTTGGAAGAAAATGTGTTGGTAGAAGACTGTGAGGATGACGAAGACTGTTCCGATGACGATTTTGAGAGGCTATCTAGTCACCTTTCTCACAAAAAAAAAAAGCGCTTAAAAGGACCCAGCGAGAGCTTGTAAGGCTGAATTGTGAAAGTATGGATGGGAACCTTAAGGAAAGCTTGGGGAGAGGTCATAGAACCTGTTTCTGCCGGATTTCTCACGGGTAAAAAACAACCAAAAATTATAATAAAAGATGGACGAAAATGAAATTTACACAAGAGATTTAATGTGGTTCGGCCATGAATAGCCTACAAAAATGAAATCTTTTATTAATCTCTGGGTTACAGTTGAGAATGAAGAAGAGGAAGCCTCCATCGGCCCCCAAAAAGTCCCCTTCTTCTTCTCTCTAAAATTGTATTTATATGGATAAAATAGATGATAATTATTAAAAAGCCCTTCGCTACATGTCATCAAGGTTCGCCACGTGTCGATGGAGATTCTTCTAAGATCGCCATGTGTCGTAGAGGATTCACCACGTTTCGCCATGTGTCAACGGGATCCGTCATGTGTTCTTGATTTGACGCATCGGGATTGATGACGTCACTTCGGAAAATGATGACGTCGCTTCGGTCCAAGTTGGGCATCGGGATTGATGACGTCACTTCGGTCCAAGTTGGATCGGTATTGATGACGTCACTTCGGAAAATGATGACGTCGCTTCGGTCCAAGTTGGATCGGGATTGATGACGTCACTTCGAAAAATGATGACGTTGCTTCGGTCCAAGTTGGATCGGGATTGATGACGTCACTTCGGGAAATGATGATGTCGTTTCGGTCCAAGTTGGATCGGGATTGATGACGTCACTTCGAAAAATGATGACGTCACTTCGGTCCAAGTTGGATCGGGATTGATGACGTCACTTCGGGAAATGATGACGTCGCTTCGGTCCAAGTTGGATCGGGATTGATGACGTCACTTCAGAAAATGATGACGTCGCTTCGGTCCAAGTTGGATCGGGATTGATGACGTCGCTTCGGAAAATGATGACGTCTCTTCGGTCCAAGTTGGATTGGGATTGATGACGTCACTTCGGAAAATGATGACGTCGCTTCGGGACGTGATGATGTCACTGCGGGCGAACATCATTTTGTCCCCAACAACTTACCCCCTTTTCTTAAGAGTTGTTTGAAGAAAAACTCTTAAGAAAACGACTTCTCGTCTCATCCGAACCATAATGTGGTGGTTGATGTTGCTTGTGCTCTTTCATTTTATGTTGTATTTTTGTCCCTGCAAAATAAAATTTTGTATATATATATATACTGATCGTTAGTTTTTTACCGCAAGATTCCTTTGAACCTTGGGTTGGAATTTTTTGCAACGAAGCACCTCCTTCCATGGAATTATGACATTCGAGATCCCACACATACGAAACAAACCCGGGCCAGGGGTAAGATACAGGGTTGGTCCCGAACGTACTCTTTTTGTATCAAGAATCTTACTTAGGTTCTGTGACCCAATAGTCTTATCATGTCTCCTAGCCACGGAGCTCGGTAGGAACACACACTTAATTTATCTCGGGCATGGAGTAAATTAATGTGTTCCATCATTTTATTAAGACTCTTACATGGGTCCCCTCTTTGGGGATGGACCCATTAGCCTTATTTCAAGACTCTTACATGAGTTCCCTTATTGGGGATGCACCCACTGGTCTTTTCTTGTCTATTGAACGGAGAAATATCGGTAAGAAATATACTTGAAATGTATATGAGAAGTATACTTGAAAATCATCCAGATATTTCTCATTTCTTATTTAAGATGCATCCCATATTCTTCTATATACACGAGGAGCATATAAGAAAGAAAATATGAGATGTATTTTAAATAAGACATGAGGAATATCCAGATGAAATATCATTTTATTCTGAAGTAATCGTTATATAAGAGATCAGAAGTACTCGAATATAGAAGTACTCGCCTTCCAAAAATATTTAACAATAAGTAGCAAGAGATACTCATTTTTGAATAATAATTCCCGTAGGTGTGTTTAGATTGCCGCAAGAAATATATAAGAGATAACGAATGAAAATTTCATATCACAACTCATACGAAGTATATGTAGTATCGCCCTTCGAAGAAGTTCGGAATAAATTAAATTTTTTACTGAATATTCTTCGTGAAGTATGAGCCATTTAAAGTATCTATCAATTGTTGCATTATGTTAAGAAGTACATGGTATATAACTGGCAAAAAATATTATCTATTTAGCGTTAATTAATTATTAAAATGAAATACCTAATTGGCGTGCAGTATTTAGCTCATTTTACAGCTAAAACTTTGATTTCTTTATAAAATGCCCCCCAGTGCATCATTATCGCATAGCTGCTGCATCTCTGAAGTGTCCTTCATAAGTATCTTCACACATAGTTGATCGGGCACGAATGATCAAGCATGGTTGATCGGGCATAACGTATCGGGCACAGTTTGTGCGTGAAACAAATGCATTCAATCTCCCCCCACTTTCGTTCATCCCAATTGGTCGGTTTGAACTTGATTTTGCGATGGGAATCTGTATCATTCGTAGTTTCATTTTGATTGTACAACTATGTAAAGATCATCATCTGGTGGGCTTGGTTACATCTTGGCTTGATGCTTCGGCTTGAGATGGACGTTATTGTTCATTTGCAGCTTCGGTCCAGTCTTTTAGAGCGGACAATGTTGCGCTCATTCTTGCAATCGGGTAATAGTACCGAGAATTAATTCATCTTTTACCTCAAACTTCAATCGTAGATGCTCTCATTGGTTAATTTGAACCATTAGTAAAAGTGGGAAGCCTTGTGATTGGTTGAAGCAAATATGTGAAATGAAATTTCGTTTCTTCTCAAAATTCTGGCCAACTTGTCGTAATGCATTAAAGAAGCTTCGTTCCTCTTCATGTATCCAAGCAGCGATGCTCTCATTAGTTAATTTGAACCATTAATAAAAGTGGGAAGCCTTGTGATTGGTTGAAACAAATATGGGAAATGAATTTCGTTTCTTCTCAAAATTCTGGCCAACTTTTCGTAATGCATTAAAGAAGCTTCGTTCCTCTTCATGTATCTAAGCAGCCCATTGCCGTGTTGGTCTTCATGTATCGATTTATGATCAAAACTCATTTGAATCAAGTTTTAGAAGAGTAAGATGTTGCCTTCGTTGTTGATGTAAGACTCAATTGATCTCCTTTCTGCCGTTTCATCAGCTACATGAAGCTCTACAGTAACATATTTCAACTCCTCTTGTCATTTGTTAGCAGCCTGAGTATTGTCTAGTTGTAATGGTTGAAGTGCTCAGTTTTCTTGTAGTGATTGAGTTGATTATCCTTCATAATGGTTCCATTCAATAGCAAGGGATTGTATTGGTTGATACTTGGGATGCTTGGATTGTTTAATTCCTCACTGAAGTGGAAGCTTTGCATGCTATCGCTGTAGATGTATAGTGCTCAAGGATGTGGACTTGGGATGTGAGACTTTCTCCTGCTCCTTAAGTTTGTCCCTCGAACTGTAGCATATTCACCACTATCCACCTAAAAACTTACCAGCCATTGCTTGGTATAACGACAGGCTACCGCTCATTTCTTCACATCGTTGTGTGCACGCTTGAATAGTGGCAGCAACAGCAACGGCAACTGGAACTGCGTCTATATCAGCGCCACTCGTACGCCCCATGTACTGAATGCTTCGCATTCACCAATGTATCTCATTTTAGTGTTATCAGGCCGGCTGACGCATTTTCCGCAGCTGCTATTACATGGTTTGTTACTTCTCAGTTGGAGATTGTATCTTCACACTGGTTATGGACCTGCACGAAATCAAAACAAAGAACTTCTTCGATTGATGTGGTTTGGTGCTACCATTGATGGGTCCGACGTCTCTTTGTCTCCTCGGGGATCTTCTCATCTATGTGCATACACATTCATATTTGTTTTCATAAGTCACAGAAGGTACACAGTTGCATTCTTGAACTGCATGTTCCGCAATACTTCAAGCATCTATTTTTTTTTTTCAATCTTGAATTGATCTTTTTGGCAATTGAATTGCATAAGTCTGACTTTAGTTCAAATCTTGATTGGTTTCTTGATGCATCTGGTGCATTCAACAACTTTAACAGAAAAACAACTAGGCTATAAACTTCAAACTTAGCATAAATTTCTTTGGCTTGTTCTACTTCATATAGATTTATTTCTCTTTGGACTGGCTTCGAACTCAGTATACTCTTCATTTGGTGGTTGAGTCTCCAAATTTCGTTCAGTTGGCATCGGCTCCTGATGATTTGTGATAGGGGTACGTGCTCTTGATAAAATGTCTTCATGCTTTTCTCATGGTGGAAGATTAATGCAAGGGTATGAGCGATGATACCAAATCTTGTAATTGCAAAGATTGACAATGTACTGAACATGGCTATTCAAGACCATAAAATGAGTGCTGATCATCTAAATTTTGAGTTGTAGGCGATTCTTTGCCCTTCAACCAAGAATTGACCAGCTACATCTCTTCCTTTTATCTCCTGGGTTTTCCAGAGTTATATTGTGGTGTAGCGTAGCATAGAGCCACATTTCTCATGTCTTCTAAATAGGGGTTTGCTCAAACACCCTATATGCGCTTTGGTCTCAAGAGGAATTGTTATTCTGGTACACAGTGTGAAACTTGAGCTGGAAGTAATGAACTGATGGTGGCATAATTTTTCATTACATTAGTAGCATCCAAAAGTGGTCCGCGCTTTCTCAGTATTAACTGAAAACATAATTGTGGTTTCCATTTCAGAGGCATTTCACAAGGGCATTTCATAGGCATTTCACAATGGTTCTTCTTCTACTTCAGCCAATTCAGAGACAAAGATGGTGATTGTGAGTTTGGAGCAGTGGATTTGTCATCTTGGTGAACTTGGAGCCGTAGATCGGTCGCGGCCTTACCTTGTAATAAAGAATTTTTCTTTCTGGCATTTCTTCAAGCATCTTATGTGCAATTCTGTGGGTGATTCCAACAGAAAATTGGCTGTAATTTCAATCAAGTATAAACTTCTTCCCTGCACAATTCATTCATTTAATCGCACTTGTTCATATCATGGCAACATCAATAACTCTTTGTTTACCACCTCCAACCCATTTGAATTCATCAACAGGACTTTCTTGCATCTTATTTTCGAATTTAGTTTCATCTTAATTGTGACCTACTCTTGTATTCACTTCCACACTATCTTAAATCAAAACTAGCACAGATTCGTTACTTCTTGTTCTACTATCACAGAAAAAATTGGAATTTTGTTTAATTTTGTTTGCAGGGGAAAAATTCCCAAATCAATCAAATTTCTCACGTTTAAAATTTTCGCAATTCATTCAATCGGTTTGTAAAACAAGACTTGATTGTTGTAAATCTGTAAACGAAATAGGTTTTGAATCCAAGTTCTTAAATAAAAATGCGTTTTCAAGCTTTTGCAACAATAAATCTGTAATCAAACTTGATTTTGCATCGAAGTTTCTAAAAGAAAACTTACTTTAAATCAAGTTTATAACTGTATAAACAAAACTTGCTTTAAATTCAAATCTCAGAAGAATAACCAAATTTTTGTGGAAGAATAGAAAATCATTTTATAAAAGATTTTGTAATATTTTTATTTTAAAACTTTCAAATTCAAGTGATTAAACATAAAATCTAAGGGAAAAGAAATAAATTTGTCCTTTAAGACTACTGTTGATGAAAACTCATTTGAATGCAATCAATATATTCTTCTGTTGGTGAAAACCATTTTTCTGGATCCAAAATCTGTGTATCAAAACTCTCATAAATCTCTTTTAAAAGGTAGGATAAATCCTTTACACATCCCTGTTTCTAGCGTCAAATTGTTTCTGCCGGATTTCTCACGGGTAAAAAACAACCAAAAATTGTAATAAAAGATGGACGAAAATGAAATTTACACAAGAGATTTAATGTGATTCGTCCATGAATAGCCTACAAAAGTGAAATCTTTATTAATCTCTGGGTTACAGTTGAGAATGAAGAAGAGGAAGCCTCCATCGGGCCCCCAAAAAGTCCCCTTCTTCTTCTCTCTAAAATTGTATTTATAGGGATAAAATAGATGATAATTATTAAAAAGCCCTTCGCCACATGTCATCAAGGTTCGCGACTTGTGATGGAGATTCTTCTAAGATCGCCATGTGTCGTAGAGGATTCACCACGTTTCGCCATGTGTCAACGGGATCCGCCACGTGTTCTTGATTTGACGCGTCGGGATTAATGACGTCACTTCGGGAAATGATGACGTCGCTTCGGTCCAAGTTGGGCATCGGGATTGATGACGTCACTTCGGAAAATGCTGACGTCGCTTCGGTCCAAGTTGGATCGGGATTGATGACGTCACTTTGAAAATGATGACGTTGATTCGGTCCAAGTTGGATCGGGATTGATGACGTCACTTCGGGAAATGATGACGTCGCTTCGGTCCAAGTTGGATCGGGATTGATGACGTCACTTTGGGAAATGATGACGTCGCTTCGGTCCAAGTTGGGCATCGGGATTGATGACGTCACTTCGAGAAATGATGACGTCGCTTCGGTCCAAGTTGGATCGGGATTGATGACGTCACTTCGGAAAATGATGACGTCGCTTCGGTCCAAGTTGGGCATCGGGATTGATGACGTCACTTCGGGAAATGATGACGTCGCTTCGGTCCAAGTTGGATCGGGATTGATGACATCACTTCGGAAAATGATGACGTCGCTTCGGTTCAAGTTGGATCGGGATTGATGACGTCACTTCGGAAAATGATGATGTTGCTTCGGGACGTGATGATGTCACTTCGGGCGAACATCATTTTGTCCCCAACAGAACCCAAGCTAAAAGGTTTTAGTTTCGTTGGTTTTGTGGTGCTGCTAGTCAGCTTGTTTTTGATAGAGTCTGTTGGGTCTCTCAGCTTGTTTTTTTTGTATTTTGTTTTTCTAGGCTGTTATGCCAAGTCTTGTAGTGTTTATTTTGTTTGCGGCGTTGGATTTTTCCTTCCCTCTTGTCTCGTTTCGGCGCTCCTCCATCTGTATTCTTTTTCCATTTTAATATATGATCTTAACCTTTTTTAGTAAAAAAAAAGAAATCTAACCTAGGGTTTAATAGTTTTATTTAATAAATAGGAGAGATTAATGAAGAAAAAGACAAAAATAACGGAGTAATAATTATAGTCAAGATTCATTTGACTTTTTTAGGAGATAAATAAGAAAAATAAAATTAAAAAATAGATTAATTTTAGTGATTGTAAGGAGATAAAAAATAGAAAAAATGGAGGTGGGAAATATAAAAAACCTTAGCAAAGTATTCAGAGGTTAAAAAGTAAAAGGTTACTCATTTTTACTTAAAACAAGAACTACCTACCTACTACCCAACGAACCTTGGCTGAAATATCAAAACCATTAATCAGATAAAATTAATACCTGATGTAAAATTCTTAACGATCTTTAGCCGTTCGATTTGCGGACTTTTCTCAGTCAAACCTTTTTAAAACAAAATCACAACCATTCTATGCACTGAAGTTATTTTACTACTGGTTACAAGATATCATCAAAGTTGATTTTTTTTGCATTTTATAGAAAGTTTCCACAGCTCACTCCTCAAACACTCTCGCGCTCCCATTCCTCTTTGGTACGGTCACATTTCTTTTTTTGTGAACTGAAAGAGAGAAAAGAAAAAAAACCAAATTCTCAATCTCTTTGGGTTTCTTAAGGTTCCTTTCCTCTTCAATCTACCTAGTTTTTTTTTTAAGGTAAAAATGTTATTCTCCTTCCTCCTCCATCTAGTTCGAACTTCATAGTACTTGTACATGTTTTTGCGTACTTTTGCTCTGATTATTTAGTTGATTTTGTATCTTGGAACTGATTTTAGTTTCCTTTTCTAGTGTTTGAAGTTGTGGGTTTTGTCTATACATGGTGTTTAATTAAGACTTTAAGTATGGGTTGGTGTTAGATTTTGACAAAAAATTTAAGTTGTGTTCTGCATTTGAAGAATGTAACTTTTTTGGTAACGGATTTATGTTGGATTCTGTGTTTTTGTGCTCTTTGACGTTTCAGTCATGCTTTTTATTGTGGTTTTGTGTTCGATTTTTTTGTTTATGTGTTCTTATTGGTGTTATAATCATGTTTTTGGTGCTTGATTGCACTAGTTCATGCACCATCGTTTGGGAAACAGAAAAAAATTGGTCTGCTTCGACAGAAAATTTGTGTATTTTTTTGATAATTGCTTGATACTTGATGTTGTGCATAATGTTTTGGTTATGATTGTTGTTTATAAATCTTGTTTTGCATAATGTGGGTTAAGAAAGAATGAGACGGGGGTGGAAGACGGAGACTATCCCTTTACCGGAACATGTTCAACGGCATCCAAGTGTTAACTGCAGTGTAACAACAAGGAGTTTGCCGGCTAAAGATCTTGGAGGTGTAATACTTGGTTGTACAAGGCACACCATGAAGGAATGTCTCACCAACAAGATATTTGGTTAGTTCTGTTGGAGAAAAAGAGTTTTAAATAAATATTTTGTTGGTCTTGGTGTTGTTTGATCTTAGGACCTAAGGGTTCTATGGATGCTCACTCATTTCCTTGAGTGAATGAAACTCTTTAGTTTAGTACCACATTGGGTATTATAGAGAATGATGTCTACTATATAACCATTCGCATATGGATAGTTAGACAAACGTGGGTGGACAAACAATATATGGCCCAACCCATGCAATATGCATATACACCATGCACCAAGTCCTATGTCTATACGAAATAATTTTTTACAACAATTTTCTTTAGGAAATTAATTCCAAAAATATTTTCGTTAAGAGTTTTATTTATGGGAAATTCTTTTTTTTTTCGGTTTTAATTGTTTTACAAGAAACAAAACCTGGTTTTATAAGAAAACCTAAACCTAACTTGGTTTGCAAGTAACTCTCTCCTATAAATACAACTCTTAAAACTGTTTTCAAGATATCCCAGAAGCGGCTACTATCCTGTCTTCTTTTCACCATCTTCTCGCTTTGTTTTGCGCTTTTGAGTGTTTATTTCCATTCCTTCCCTGTTGCTAAGTTCAAGAGTGGGTAGTTTGTAGTGTGCTAATACAAGCTATATCGGGAAGTCTTATCCTGGACACATCTTCGCACGTTGCGGTTTATCATTGCTCTTCTCGAGTATACCCGCGAACTAATGTGTTAAGGACAACTTGTTGAACCTGTGATTCTTCCCTCGTAGTTGTCCGTGGTAGAGTTGTTTTCAATTCAGTTCTTTATATATTATTCCGATACATCTAATGCTGTTGTTCATTGTTGCTAGATTCCAACAAGTTCATCTGCCTAACTTATCTATCCCGAGGTCTATTTTGTTGTCAAATTGCACTAATTTACATCTATTGAGAAATTCCTTTTGCTAATTGTAACAGGTTTGCCAGCTTTCCACTACACATAGGTAAGGAAGATCAAACCTGGCTTGCCATTCTTCTTGTTCAATTACTCTGATCGAAAAATACATGGAATATTTGAAGCTGCAAGCAATGGGCAAATGAATATCAACCCATATGAATGGAGTGAAAATGGTCAAGAGCCTACTAAATATCCTGCACAGGTATATATACTAAACTCAATACCTATAATTTTTTCTTTCTTGGGTTATTAACAGGCAATGGATTCCTAATTTCGATAATTTTCCGTGCTTAGGTTCGCATATGTATCAAAAAGCAATGCAAGTCCCTGTTGGAAGAATAGTACAAACCAATACTCATAGGCAACTATTACACTAAAGATTATTTTTGGTTCGAGCTCGACGATGCTCAGACCCGTCAGTTGATCTCGGTGTTCGAATCGGGCTTCTAGACATGATATCAGAGTTGGGAGAGTTTCAGAGGGCAAGGTGACTCAATTTTTTTCTTAAAAACAAAAGGGAAAATTCATTAAAACAAAAACTTCATCCAAGGAATGAAGTTAAAGAGTACAAAAAAATAAGGACAAACTAATTACAATCAACTACTGCCTCCCAGTTAAAGACTAAAGAACTTAAAGAAAAGCCCTCAGACAGATTGGAAATTAAAGATCAATTATAGAAAGTACATTTAATAATTATAATGACCTGATCAAAATTCCTTCTAAGGCCCCTATAAAGCCTGTTTTTTTTTGATCGATCAAAGAGAATAGATTAAAAGACACACAAGCCGTGTGCGGGCGGAAACAACCAACAAAGAGCCAAAATCCAGCAAAAATAAAACAAAAACAAAAACAAAACGCAACTTGTGAATCCTAACAATCCGAAGTCAACTTGCAAATCGCAATGAGAGACAATTGCCTAAAGTCAATTAGCTGACTCGTCAACATCTTCTATAATTAAATCATAAAGCCTGTTGTTGCGCTATTTTCACACACAACCAAATAGCAAAGGGCAAGAGGCTCCAAATTTTCCTCCTGAAGCATCTACTCTTCTTCTTTGAACATTCCCAAACATGATTTTTACAGAATCAGAGAAAACAAACTTTATCTTAAAACTGTCTAAGAAATAATGCCACAGTTTTCTAGTTTCAGAACAATGCAAAAACAAGTGATCTTGAGTTTCCGGATCAATAGAGCACATAAGGCATGAGTCAGATTGAACCCTACCAGCTCTATGGAGAAAAACAAGGGTAGGAGAACCATTATGCATGGCATAAAGTCCAAATGAAGAAAGAAACTTTCAAGGTGACTCAATTGAATAAGCGGGCTTCTAGACATGATAACAAAGTTGGGAGAGTTTCAGAGGGCAAGGTGACTCAATTGAATAAGCGTAATGAAGCTAAGAAAGCGCAGTATTCTTCAAAGTGGAATGTTCTTCAAGACATGAACTCTGACTCTGATGAAAATGAAGAGGAAGGTTCATCAAGTGATACTCCATTTGAGGAAGAAAATGAAGAGGAAGTCGTGTACCGTAAACTACTGCAGATAGTTAATGAAAGAGAGAAGGAAGCTACTCCATTTGAGGAAGCAAATGAAGAGGAACTCGTGTATCAAAAACTACTTCAGTTGGTTAATGAAAGAGAGAAGGCAAACTGCAGTCATTCGATTTGCAGAAGAAGCGTCTCAAGGTGGTTTAGTGCTGTACCTCTCTCAGGCTATGTAGCTTTAGTGTTCATACTTTGGGTGGGTCTAAGATTTTACAGTGAAGAGTGAGTGAAGACTATAAAGCAAGTGATTTTTCTTTTAAACTGGAGACTTCTCAAAGTTCATTGAGGAAAACTGATATCCGTTGCAAATTCAATTTCTAGACATTACACCCTTCCGAAGTAACAATTAATTCGGTTTTTTTTTTCTTCGCGATACGGCAAGATACACTTGTAAATTAAGAATGCAGCAATAACTTGATGCCTTAATTGCAGATGTATGTGCACTGTGCTTTTGTGCAGCGCTAGAACTAAACTTCATTTTTAGATAACAGTCGACACTCACTGTATCACTTGAAAATTGATATGTACTTAGTTAGTGATACAATTTATACATTAAGTTTTGCTTCTCTGAACATCTGCCCATTTGGTCTAGTGGTATGATTCTTGTTTTAGGTGCGAGAGGTCCCGAGTTTGATTCTTGGAATGCCCCTTTTAACACTCTTTTTTGCCGGGGTATGAACACTAAATGTGTTGATGACATCTCGTTTTAACAATCTTTTTTGCCGGGGTATTGATAGACACATTTTAGTGTCTAAATTGCACCTTAGTTTCTATTAAGTTAGTATTCGATTTTGCAAATATTACGTGTTTTTATGCTTTTGTAGGTACATTGGAAGAATAAAGATTTGTGGAAAAATTGGCTCAAAAAGTGATAAAGGCACCCGGGAAACTGGATTAAGGCACCCGCATATTGGATTGGGGCAACCC
>JAJJMC010000419.1:690938-732742 GCA_023531435.1 Papaver californicum | reverse complement strand
TAATATTTTCTAAAATCATTACCTTCACAAGTTCGAGAATCGAACCTTTATTTACCACTTTCTAAACCACATCAGGTATGAACACTAAATGTGTTGATGACATCTCGTTTTTTGTTGGAATGGAAGACGGGGTTTGCCGGCGAAATAGTGGCGCAACAAAATAAATAAAAATGAGACGCCATTGATGGAACCATTGAGCACTTCTATCAGAATGTAATAAATCTATCATGGTACAATGATCCAATAGTAAAAATTTACATATTTAGTGTACCATTCTTTTTAAAACAAAACCTTGAAACCTTCGAAATTGGATAATTTACAGTTCATCCATGAAATTTTTGGCCTTCTCTATACACATTCTGTTGAGAATTGATTCAAATTAAGTCTAAGTTTGTTGGAGTCCTTTTAGGGTCAGTTACTTAGTGGAGTCAATAAGTTAGTGGTTGGTTATTTTATGTTTATGGGTTAGTGGTCAGTATGGTATCATGTTTCTAAATTATTAGCAAAGTCAGTTATTGTTCTAGTAGTATAAAAGCATGGATGTACAATCAATATTTGTATATGAGTGAATTAATGAAACACTTGTTTGCAGCCATTAGTCTTCTTCACTTTATTATATCTCTGCCACAATAAGTGGTATCAGAACATATTTTTCCAGGTTTTGATCCCCACCCAGTGAGAATGAGAGCAACTCAAACATAAAACCCACAAAAGTGAGTGAAAGAAATGGCAGGTAATGGAGCAATTTCTTCCTCTCAGCCCCTGATTCCAAATTTCAAGGGTGATAAATATCATCTATGGAGTCTTAAAATGAAGACTATGTTCAAGTCCCAAGAATTATGGGATTTGGTGGAGAACGGTTATACTGAACCGAACCCGGCACCAGCTGTGCCTGATCAACAACTGAGGGAGAACCGCAAGAAAGAGTCTTGAGATTTATTTAATTCTAAACTCCATATACTCTAACCCCATATCTTTTGCCGACTTCTCGAGTAGCTTGAAGCAAAGTTGAGAAGTCTTGAGGCTACATAGTTGGCTCGTTCTGCAGAGGTACTTGGATGGTTTTGCTCCAGTTTCTTCTTTAAGTGATGTAGGTTATAAGGTGTTTATCGTTTACTAATGGTTCCTTTTTGTATGCAGACCCATAATCCATCAATTGTGCGGCACTAGGAACTCCAAGACGCTTGACGGAGAAAAGAAAGATTAAAAAGAAGAAAGCCAAAAGAAACAAAGTTGTAAAAGAAGAGAAAGCATGAGAATTAGGCAAATGAACAAAACCTTATCAAGGAATCCCATATAAAAGATACTGACATACACACCTAGTATAATTGCATATCTTCTATATCCGCTATATCCAGAATATCCTTTAGTAATACCTTCATATCTATCATAATCTTGCTGAAATATGGAGAATAAGCATCGTCAGGATCTTCCAAGTTATTGCATATCCTCTCTAGTATCAAGTCAGAAGAAATCTGGAGAGAATAAACTTTGACAACATCTTCAGTTAATGCATATCCTTCTACTTCAAATCTTCCATATTCTGTATTCCCCTAATCAAGCCTTAGATTAATCTCTCTATCTTTCTGGTCTCTCTTATCTGATTCTTCCTGTATATAACTGGTCGAGCTGTTTCATTATAATGTGTGGGTTAAGTTTGTAAGTCTTTCTTCTGTGTAATACATCTCTTTTATGGTATCAGAGCCACTAGCCTCTAACGAGCAGCAAATCCTGAATATAATGTCTTCCGCCTATTCTGAGCAAAACCCAAACTTCAACATCAACATTCAACATACCACAACTTCAGAAAAACCTCTAATAGCTTTAAACATAACTGCACAGATTAACGAAAGACTAACCCCCTCCACCTTCCCTCAATGGCGATCCCAATTTGAGGCATTACTCATTGGTTATGATTTACTTAATTATGTTGAAGGCACATTCAAGTATACATCCTCAAATGGCACTCCTACAGAAGAACTAAAAAAAAACCATTGGGTTCGACAGGACAAGATCATTCTGAGTGCTATCCTAGCCTCAACCTCTCCCCCAATCACACCTCTCATAGAAGCGACAAAATCTTCCAATGATGCTTGGAAGAAACTCACCAATCTGTATGTCATTCGATCAAGAACTCGCGCAATGCAGCTAAAAGAAGAGCTGGCCTTGATTCAGCGTAGGAACATAACCATTTCAGAATATCTTCACACTGTGAAGAATTTAGTCGATGAACTAACCATCATAGACAAGTCTATATCAGATGATGATTTGACTCTCTATGTATTGAACGGCCTGGGTTCTGAATTCAGAGAGATTGTAGCACCCATTCGTGCTCGCGAGTCGTATCTAACCTTTGAAGAACTACATGACTTATTGATTGGTCATGAAACCTATCTTCGGCGTTTGGAAACTACCACACAAAGACTCGTAGCAACTGCAAACTACACCAGGGCAGGTACACAGCATTCCAGATCGTCTGGCTATTCAGAAACACTTCTGGAAACTATTCCAGACCAGCCAGCTATGTCATAGGAACGTCAGGAAATATGCACAGCAGCATTGCAGGAACGCCAGGCTATCAGCAGCGTTACAGTCCCAGGAAGGCTATCAATAATGCCCAACGAAATCGACGTCGGTATCCTCCAAACTCTGGAAAATATGGCAACTACAACAAGAGTTATCAACCTAAATGTCAAATGTGTGGACAAGTTGGTCACACTGCCAAAACATGCTCTCTTTTTTCCTCCCAAAATGCATCCATAAATTTTGCAATAACTTCTATAGGAAAAGAAAAGAATTGGCTACTAGATTCAGCTGCGTCCCATAACATCACAGGTGCCCTCTCTAATTTGTCCGTGCATTCTGAATACAATGGAACTGATGAAGTGATTCTCGGCGATGGCTCAGATTTTCCTGTTACACACATTGGCTCTTTGGCTTTAAAAACCCCACGTCGAACATTCAAACTGAGTGACACTTTATATGTTCCAAATTTGTACAAAGATCTCATTTATGTGCATCATCTTACTAAGGAAAACAATGTCTTTATTGATCCTCTTCATTTATTTGTGAAGGACAAGATGACGGGGGCGATATTACTAAAAGGAGCATGTAATAATAGCATTTACACCTTTCCGAAGACGTTGGCGGCATCACCAAAGGTCGCTAATGTGCATGAAAGAACTTCAACTGATGGATGGCACAAGCGTCTTGGACATCCTTCCCTCAAAATTGTTAATCATCTTATTAAACAATTTTCTCTTCCCATTTCCTGCAGAAAACGCCTGTCTTCTTTGTGTCAGTCTTGTTCTATTAATAAAGCACATCAACAATCCTTTCGTGTCACAAGCCTTCGCAGTCATGAGCCTCTTGAGCTTATTTACACAGATGTTTGGGGACCCGCTAGCTACACTGGAGTTGAGGGTTCAAGATATTATCTTATTTTTGTTGATCACTTCATAAAATATATATGGTTTTATCCAATGATAACTAAATCTGGTGTTTCCTTAATCTTTCCACACTTCAAAAAATTGTTGAAAACCGTTTTCAAAAATCGATCAAAACTCTCTACTCTGACAATGGAGGTGAATTTCTTGCTTTAAAATCATATCTTCGCTTCATGGCATAACTCATCTCACCACTGTCCCTCACACACCATAACAAAATGGTGTCTCTGAACGGCGTCATCGTCATTTAGTTGAAACAGGTCTAACACTCCTCCACGATACCAATTTGGATTTGTCGTTTTGGCCACATGCCTTTCAAACAGCTTCATATCTCATAAATCGTCAACCAACACCCATTCTACATAATAAATCTCCTTTCGAAGCACTCTTTGGTCAACCACCAAACTATTCTAAACTAAGAAAATTCGGGTCATTTGTTATCCTCTCATCAAAGCCTATAACTCAAATAAAATGCAACCAAAATCCAAAAAATATGCATCTTTCTTGGTACTCATCGACTCAAAATGGCTATAAATGTTTTGAACCTCAAACCAAAAGGATGTTTATCTCTCGTCATGTGCTATTTGATGAACACCGGACTCTATTCCAGTCAACATCTGAGTTATCTAAGACATCACCAACAGACAGACATCAACATCTGCCGTTATATTTTGGAAGTCTGCCTCCAGAGCCATCCATACAAGACTTTCATGCACCTGTACAGTCTTCGGAAAGGATACCTGTTGTTGTTGTACTCTCCCAAGGTAATACCGTTCTCCCTAATCTTATACAAGCTACAGACTTTCAGCATCAGGTAAACCCATCAGCAACAAACGAGACTGAAAGGTCTGCAGACTCTGTAACTCCAGTTCTGTATAGGCTTCTCTAACAGAACAACCCACTATGCCAGACCTTCTAAATATTCTTGCTCATGAACAAACACCTGTACACTCTGCCAAGCCTTTACAGATCTACATCAGACGGAAATACAGAACACCAGCTTCTGTTCCTGCCAGACTATCTCTAAGTTACAGGCCTACTTATTCAGCAACTGCCAAAATAGATCAGGCCACATCAACAATGAACGTTACTCTGCCTGAAACAAATGGATGCACATGAGATGTTTCTCTGACGTCCGACATACACCAAATCCAGGATAATTCTCATCGCACTCATCGGATGACGACGCGTTCCATGAATCAAATTTTTTAACCTAAACAAATGAACGCAGTTTCCAGACATCCTCTACCTCAAACAATTGAACCAACAAGTGTGCGTCAAGCCTTAGTCGATCCTCACTGGTGTAAGGCCATGTCTGCTGAGCTCACGGCTCTGTTGCAATACGGCACTTGGGAACTTGTTCTTCTTCCAGATGGATGCATACCAGTAGGGTGTCGATGGATTTTTTGGGTTAAAAGAAAAGCTGATGGTTCAATAGATAAATTCAAGGCCAGACTCGTCGCAAAAGGCTATAATCAACGTCCGGGTATCGACTATACAGAAACGTTCAGTCCAGTTGTGAAACCAGCTACAATTAGAGCTGTTTTGTCCATTGCAACAATGAATGGATGTGAGTTACGACAAATGGATGTCAATAATGCCTTTCTAAATGGTGATTTAACGAAAACTGTCTATATGGTGCAACCACCAGGCTTCAAAGACTCGTCAAAACCGCAACATGTGTGTCGAATAAAGAAAGCCATTTATGGTCTAAAACAAGCACCAAGAGCGTGGTACACAGCACTAAAATCCGCTATACTTCACCTGGGTTTTAAAAACTCCAGGGCAGACTTCGCTGTTTGTCTATCACAAGGATAATATTCATTGCTACCTCCTAGTATATGTGGATGATCTCATTATCACGTGCAAAAACTCTAACCTTGTTACAGCTACCATCAAGCAGTTGGGTGACATGTTCTCCCTTAAAGATATGGGTACTCTTCATTTCTTTCTTGGTATTGAAGTCATTCCTACAAAATCAGGAATCTTCCTTTCTCAACACTAGTATATCAGAGAGCTCTTAGACAGCACTAACATGTGTGAAGCAAGGGACGTCTCAACACCACTTTCAACTTCTCAATCTCTTCAGTTGATTGACGGTACAGCTGCAGTGGATTGCACTCAGTTTCGTCGAGCAATTGGAAGTCTTCAATATCTTACATTAACTCGTCCGGACATCGCTTTTGATGTGAACAAACTCTCACAAAATTCATGCATAAACCAACTACTAATCACTGGTCAGCATGTAAGAGATTACTTCGTTACCTGAAACAGACCATCTTTCATGGGATACAGATTCACAAAGGGGGAACATCTACACTTAGGACATACACGGATGCAGACTGGGCTGGCAATGTTGACGATCGGACATCCACCTCTGCCTACATCATCTTTATAGGATCAAACCCAATCTCCTGGAGCTCCAAGAAATAACGAGCCGTTGCTAGATCATCCACAGAAGCTGAATACAGAGCTCTTGCAAATGCAGCGTCTGAGACCATGTGGCTGTCAACACTATTCGAAGAACTTGGAGTTTCACTTACAGACGCTCCTCAACTGTTATGTGATAACATTGGAGCCACACATCTCAGTCTCAACCCTGTCAATCATTCACACATGAAACACATTCAAATTGATTTACATTTTGTGCGTGATTTGTTTCAAAAAAGACATCTTCAAGTTCGACATGTTCACACTCAAGATCAACTAGCTGATCTTCTAACAAAGCCATTGTCCAAACAACGGACTGTCATGCTACGGAACAAGATTGGTCTTGCCGACGGAACACCAATCTTGCGGGGGCGTATCAAGGAATCACATATGAAAGATACTGAAATACACACCTAGTATAATTGCATATCTTCTGTTTCCGCTATATCCAGAATATCCTTTAGTAATACCTTCATATCTATCATAATCTTGCTGAAATATGGAGAATAAGCATCGTCAGGATCTTCCAAGTTATTGCATATCCTCTCTAGCATCAAGTCAGAAGGAAATCTGGAGAGAATAAACTTTGACAACATCTTCAGTTACTGCATATCCTTCTACTGCAAATCTTCCATATTCTGTATTCCCCTAATCAAGCCTTAGATTAATCTCTCTATCTTTCTGGTCTCTCTTCTCTGATTCTTCCTGTATATAACTGGTCGAGCTGTTTCATTATAATGTGTGGGTTAAGTTTGTAAGTCTTTCTTCTGTATAATACATCTCTTTTAAACCTGAATAACAGTTTTTGGAACTCTTATTATTGCTCTAAAAATCATGTGCAGTTACATGAATAATTTTCAAAAATGAAAAAAATAAGTTAACAAAAAACGACTAGTAGTGGCTTTTGAATAGTAAGCTAATCATCAGGCTCCTCAGACCAGTTAGGTTGAATACAAGTGCAGTTTGATATTTCCTTTGTATTATGAAAATCCTGCGAAGAATGCCGATTACTCCCAACACAATGATACCTACATGTATCAAGAGAATAGTATAAAATTCTTTCTCCATATAATCTCATCAAGTAGATTTTGTTCTCCATGCAGCTGTGCGGAGGGACTGCTGAAAAACTAGATGTATAACTGATGAAAATTGCATGCTTTCCCAAGCTTGTTAGTTTAACCCATGCCATCTCGGATTCATCCAATCTATAAATCCCTATCGACTTTCCACTCTGTCCTAAATTCACTAGTAAAAGCTTTTCATCACACTCCACCAAAAAACTTGGATAGATACCATTGAATTGTCCCAAGGATTTCGGAAGAACCTTCCAACTAAAACGACCACCCTTCCAACTAAAAACTCCTAAAAGTCCATTATAATCCAAGCAGTAGAAAGCGCCATAGTGGAAAACCGGATTGTTAATACATGGCATGAAGTCATGCCTTATGGCTTGCATATAGCGGTAGTGTGTATCATATTTATATTCGAATAAAGGAGCAGGCCAACCATTTCGTAGATCACTGACCAGGAAAGAAACCTCAGCATAACCAGATGTAGATGACCATGGGCTCCAATTGGACATGGCAATTACTACACAATTTTGCGAAGTCGATGTGGATGAGAATGACATTCCACCAACTACATAATCATCAGGTAAATCTGGAAGATAGATCATTGCTCTTGTCAAGGGATTGTAGCAGAATACCTTTATTTTACCGACAGACAATAGAAGCTATCCATCTTTTGAATATTGAATTGTAGCACCTGCAAGTAATTAATTAGGAATTCTCATGAGGTACTTGTCGTTATTATGAATCGGGTCTATGGCATTGCAGATGGAATGTTCACCAGTGATCGAAATCAGCCATGGAGATACATTTGTAGTTACTGCTGCTCTTGTAGAAGCCGATTTTCGGTTCAACGCGGTGAGTAACATCAAATATTCTTTACATACTAAACGAAGATTAATGTAATCCACTGGATGGAGAAATTTAGCTATTGCCAATATGCTGTCATAATCATCAAGAAAACCCCCATGTTTCAGGTCTTCTAGTTCACCCCCGCTACTCCTATTCTCCTCCAGATCATCAGCTGCACTTTGGATTAAAATAAAGTCATTTATCCTTCTCTTTGTTTTATCAACGTGCCTGTTTACTGTTGTGGGCATCATTATCCAAGTAGGTAGAAACCATGGTGTTGGGAGCTTCAAACATGGCAAGATAGCTGTAGTACCATCATCTTCAAATTCAAATATGTGCAAGGTTGGATCTTCCGTTAGTGTGTAATATAAACAACCTCTTTCAAGACCCATTTCGGCCTCTAAGCAAGACGCTGTGGAAGTAGAATAACACTTTCTGGAGAGTCCATCATCCATGCTTATGCAAAAAAAAAGAACATGATCATCCAAATTCTTCAACAAAACCCATGACAATGATGAGAAATCCAATTTGAGGATATGTGTCGAGGTAACTCTTCTTTAACTTCTTGTACTCCGATTAAAGTGAATTTTGAAGATTTCATTACCAGATTCAACCCAACAGTCCATGCCCTTGCCGTTCTTATCACCATCTCCTATTACTACTAGAAAACCAGCGTCCTGTACCTTGAATGATCTAATATATTGTATTTTCTTATCAACAACCACATTCTGCCATAGTTTTTAGATTTCGATCTCTATGACCCAGTTTTCGTAACAAAATGCATATAAATTACCTTTAAAGGAAAGCAGGGACTGGATGTGCTCTACAATAGCCGCATCGTCGTCATTGTTGCTATAATATCTTTCATCCAACGCCTTTGTTCTCCAATGTTTGTCTCCTGGTCGACAAAAGACTAGTATATTGCAAGGCTCATCATCTGCTATGTGGCCTACACGTTTAAAATGTATAAAAACCGTGCAGCCTTCATATTAGAAGGTGACGAGGATAGCACTCAGTCAAATAGATAAAAATCCTTCGATGGTAATTTAGTTCCGATAGTAATTGAGGGACGATCGAGCTTAGGTAATTGAATAGTTTCCAATGATACAGGGTTCCACAAGAAACAGTCATCATTGTTTCTAAGTTTGATTCAGCTACAAAATACTCAGCACTGTCCTGAACATCCCCAAAAACAATGAGCCATCCTTGAAGTTGAAGCAGAGATTTTATTGATGCTTTCTTATTTTTTTTGATGAATGGAAAACATAGAATAGGTTAACTTATATAGTAAGGAGTTAACCTAATACAAGAGATAGAGAAACCCTAATATATGAGAAACCCTAATACAGGAGAAACCCTAATACAAAATATATGGGTATTATGAGGTGGCAAAGACACCTGGGTTGTTGTTCTGACTGTATTCAGGATTCTGTTGACTGGATGGTTCAATACTTCCCCTCAAGTTGAACGGTAGTTGGCGAACATTCAACTTGCTTCGCAAATATTGAAAACGTTGAGACGGCATGCCTTTAGTGAAAACATCAGCGATTTGGTCCTTGGATGATATGAATCGAACATGAAGATCCTTTGCAGCAACCCTTTCACGTACAAAGTGATAGTCAATCTCAATGTGCTTAGTTCGAGCGTGAAAAACAGGATTAGCCGTTAAGTAGGTGGCACCCAGATTATCACACCATAGAACGGGTAGACCGGTAGATATGCAGAGCTCTTTTAATAAGGATTGAATCCAAATGAGTTCTGAAGTTGCTATAGCTAACCCTCTATATCCCGCCTCTGTACTGGACTTGGAGACGGTCTTCTGTTTCCTAGCACTCTAGGGAATAAGATTGCCCCCAAAATAGATACAATATCCACTTGTAGAGCGTCGATCATCCAGATTGCCTGCCCAATCCGTATCTGAATAAGCCTGTAAGTTGAAGCTTGACGAAGGTTTAATGTATAAACCATAACTAACGGTGTTCCAAGTAGCGTAAAATGTGCTTGAGTAGTTCCCAGTGTTCAACATACGGATCCTGCATGTACTGAAATGCTTTATTCACTGCAACAGAAATGTCGGGCCTTGTAAGATGTAGATATTGCAAAGCTCCTACTACACTGCGATAGAGAGATGGGTCATGAAATTTTGTAGAGCCTTGCTTCTGGAGTTTTAACTGTGAACCTAATGGAGTCGTGATCGGTTTAGAGCCATCAAGTTTCGTTCGTTGAAGCATGTCAGCTGTGTACTTCTGTTGACTGAGAATGACGAACGATCCTTGACACACCACTTCCAAACCTAGGAAGTAAGAAAGAGACCCCATATCTTTGACTGCAAAAGCCTTACCAAGGTTAGATACTAACTTGGTGATAAGAGAAGAGTCAGAGCCAGTGACGAGAATATCATCTACATAGATCAAGACATAAGTTATTTGGTTCTTATGTTGTTGCACAAACAAGGAACTGTCAGAGATTGCTCCCTTAAATCCTTGTGAGATTAGATATTGGCTTAAACGTCCAAACCATACTTTGGGAGCTTGCTTGAGTCCATACAATGCTTTGTGGAGCCGAAAAACATGTTTAGGGTAGTTCTGATCTACATACCCTGCTGGTTGTTGCATATACACTTCTTCTTCAAGTTCGCTATGCAAAAAGGCGTTTTACACATCTAATTGTCTCATATGCCAGTTGTGCATAACAACAATAGAAAGAACTAACCTGATAGTGCAGGGTTTGACAACTGGGCTGAAAGTTTCACCGTAGTCAACACCTTCTTGTTGATGAAATCCTTTCGCAACCAGCCTTTATTTGTATTTGGCTATGGATCCATCAGAATTCTGTTTGACGCGAAAAACCCATTTGGACCCAACGATATTCATACCGGGTCTATAAGGGACTAGAGACCATGTGCCATTACGAATGTGAGCATTATATTCATCATCCATGGAATGACGCCAGGCAGGAATTTGACGAGCCTTACTATAACATGTAGGTGCCATATAGTCGGATGTTTGAAGAGGATGCTTGGTAACGTTCAAACAAAGCTTGTTTGTTGGTTTTAAATTGCCCGTTTTTGATCTCGTTGTATATGGATGGGTCTGAACCGTTGCATCTGGAACAGACGTGACAACATCAGTAAGATCGATAGCTTGTTGTTATGGTGAAGTAGGCGCAACTGAAGTTGTTGTTGTTGCGTTAGGAGTACTATCGCAGGTTGGTTGCTGAATGGAATCAGCAACTGATGCAGTTGCTGAAGCGCTGATGTTACTGCTGTGTTGCTGTTGTTGTTGTTGTTGTTGTTGTTGTTGTTGTTGTTGTTGTTGTTGCTGTTGTTGTTGTTGTTGTGTTGCTGCTGCTGTTGCTGTTGCTACTGTGTTGCTGCTGCTGTTGCTGTTGATGTTTTTGTTGATGTTGATGTTGTTGTTGCTGCTGCTGTTGTTGTTCTATAACTTCTCCGATACTGAAGTACAGGTGCTGTTGGAGCTGTTGACGCTCTTATAGGTGTTGTAGGACCTGATTTATTTGTTGTGCTATTTGGAAGATGTTGAGAACTAGTGGATCTTGCCGGTGTAAAGTCACGGCAGTAGGAGAAAGGTTGTGGAGTAGAACTTACCTCTGGTGTGGATTGCACAGGTTGAACCTTATGCTTGGTTTCGAAAGGGAATGAACTCTCTTCAAATCTGACATGGCGAGATATGTATAGTCGCTTTGTTGGTAAGTGGAAGCACATGTAACCTTTATGGGCACTACTATAACCAATGAACACACATGGAAGAGATCTCGGTTGTAATTTGTTGGAGTTATATGACCTTAGACTCGGAAACAAAGGCAACCAAATACCTTTAAGAAGGAAAAATCAGGTTTCTTGTGAAACAATAATTCTAAAGGGGTTGTAATTTGATTATGAGTAGCTGAACATCTATTGATTAGGTAACAAGCAGTGGTGAAAGCATCAGACCAGTAAGAAGTAGGCATGGATGCGTGAAATAACAGAGCAAGGTCGGATTCTGTAATATGTCGGATTTGTCGTTCAGCTAAGCCATTCTGCGGCGATGTGTGTGGACAAGAGAAATGATGAATGACCCCTGTGCAATTTAAAAAATTAGTGACTTTCCTGTATTCGCCACCATTGTCTGACTGAAATACCTTTATAGTTGTGTTAAGTTAGTTTTCTATTTGTAACTTGAACTTAACAAAGACACTCAAAGCATCAGATTTTCGGACGAGAGGATAAACCCAGGTATAATGAGAATAAGCATACATTAACAAAAGATAGTATTTAAAACCATTTCTAGATAAAGTTGGAGAGACCCAGAGATCAGAAACAAGAAGACTCAACGGTTTGTCTACTACTGTATTACTGACAGAGAAGGGAAGTTTGCAACTTTTTCTAATATGTCATGACTCACAAAATTGAAAAACTTTATTGGTGACAGGTAGAGAGTAATTGTTGAACTCGAGACACTCTGCGCAACATTGGATGTCCTAGGCGCTGGTGCTAAATGGATATTGAGGTAGAAACGTAGGCTGTCGGTGTTGATTGTTGGATGTCATCGAGCACATAGAGTCCATTCCTATTCTTGCCTTGCAGAAGAGTTTTCCCGGTGTGCAGGTCCTGTACCAGAAAATGAGTTGAATAGAAAATAAAGCACACATGATTATCATCACAGAATTTTGATACTGACAATAAATTAACTTTAATAGAAGGGACATGAAGCACTTTATTAAGGTAGAACTCTCTATTGTTATGAGTGAAGAGACCTTTACCAATGTTTGAGATGGGCAGAGCGTTACCATTGCCCACATGAACGGATTCAGTTCCATCATATTCATGTTGTATGTGAAGGTTATTCATGTCTGCAGTAATATGATGAGTAGCACCTGTATCTGTAACCCAGTTTTCATTGAAGCCTCTCCCAGGTAAAGCTATGTAGGCTTGCTTGTTTGGTTTTTGATTCGCACGGTTCTCTTTGTACCTGAAATAGCATCTTGCTGCAGAGTGACCCGGTATTTTGCAGATTTGACAAGGTGCTTCTGATTCATACCTTTCAGAAGAATTTTTGATAGATGCTCGGCGATATGAGTTGAAGTTTCTTCTTTGTGGAGTCCGTGAATGGTTCCGGCCGGTTCTACTTGAGACAACATTAGCCATGGGTTCTTGTAGAGTGGCCAGTTGTTGCTCCAGACGCATATCATATGTCAGGAGATGTGCAACCATTGTTTTCATGCTTAGATTGTCAATAGTACTTAGAGAGGTTACTATTGCATCATAAGCTTGATTCAACCCATTCATCATTGAATGTTTTTTTATCCTCTTCTGTAATTGTTACTCTAGATACGGCTAACGAATTAAACCAAATTTTTGCTTTGGATAAATAATCATGCATAGAAAGATTACCTTTACGCAGATTATGTAATTCTCTCTTTAGATGCATCTGGTGAGCTTGGTTGTGTGGAGAAAAACGTTCTTCAAGAGCTTCCCAGACCTCTTGAGACGTGTTGAGACCAACAACACCTGTCATAACTCCCTCTGTTAGGGATGAAAGAAGTCATCTTAAGAGAATGTTCTCTTGTTCTTCATATTTGATAAACTCATGGTTTACCTCAGTTTGATTTGGTAGATGTTTTGGTGGTTTTATAAAGCTTCCATCAACATAACCTGATAGGTTATAGCCTTTCAACATGGGTTTGAATTGTTTTTTCCACAGAAGATAATTTGTTTCTGTGAGTTTGATGTTGATAATATGATTGATGTGAAGGTTTTGAAGCATCGTTGTGTTTGCAGCCATTGTGGCGTGGTTTTGGATCTTTCTGCTCTGATACCAAATTGAAGCAGAGATTTTATTGATGCTTTTTTATTTTTATTAATGAATGGAAAAAATAGAATAAGTTAACTTATATAGTAAGAAGTTAACCTAATACATGAGATAGAGAAACCCTAATACTGGAGAAACCCTAATACAAAATATATGGGTATTATGAGGTGGCAAAGACACCTGGGTTGTTGTTCTGACTGTATTCAGGATTCTGTTGACTGGATGGTTCAACACTTGATGACAAGTTTTATGATAATATGCTTTTCCTCGCATCTCTGCTATAGACTTGGTGCAAGTTCTATTATTGGGTTCACAAGGATTATAAAAACTTTGAATTTCCTACCTTTACCATGTGGGAACACAAGCCAAGGTGCTGCTTTAGGACTCGGTGGACGTTGTCTGTAACTTCTCACATTTGATGTTGCATATGCTAACTGCTTCTCCTCCTCCATGAAAGCTAAAGCTGTGCTAGGAGAAGAGAGCAACAAGTATTATGAAATTTGATGGTGATGCACCCATATAAACAAAGTCATCGACCATCAAATAGAAATCGACTAGAATTGGAATTGGTTTTTCGGGGTTCAGAATAGAAGTTAGGCAACCAACTATTAGACGGGCCGGGCTGGCCCCGGTCATACGGGTAACGAATTAAGTCTGAACTGAATGCTACTACTTGAGCTTTATCTACTTGCCAAATGCAACAAAAATTACCATATGTTTTTGTTAGATTTCCAAGTTCTGTCATTGGCACCATCTTCGGAACCCTTGGATTCAGCCATAGTCCCGATTTAATCTCATATGCCTGAGAGTGCCACAATTTTTGTTCCTCACCTGGCAAAAGTTTCAAAGACCCGATTCCGATCTACGGAGAACTCCGAGAAGGCAAGCCGAGGGAGAATCAGAGTCAGCATACTAAAGGAACTCTTGGTTAATACGAGCGACAAAGTGACGAGTTCCGATCTGACGACTCATCGTGACTATAAAGAGCAAAGATACATACATGCTGCTGCATCATTTTAATAGGCTTCAAAGTTTGAAGTATAGCTGCTCCTTTGCCTAACATATGTTGACCTACTGACATTGGATTTTCTGGTACTGATGGTGGTGTATCAAAGAACTTGATACTCTCCGGTGCATCTTTATCACTTGGTGCCATTGCAATTAGCTCAAATTACTCTAGTTTGATTAAGTAATTCTAAAGAGAAATTGAAACTCTTTTTTTTTTCTTTCGGGTTTTGATGAAATATGCATAGAACAACAGTTGGTACTATTAAGGTTCCTCTTAAACTTGAAATCTCAACTAAGAGTTGGGTTAGTAACAGAATGGTCCTTAATTGATCCATACTTACAGCTGCACATTTATACAAGGAGGGAAAAGAGTGGCATAGCGAGTCACCAACCAACCACGAAGCATGCCAGACGTCGAAGCATCCAAAGAGACATGGCATTGCTGGTGGAGGCAAGGGAACGGATATCTCCGGCCGCACTATTAGTTTCTTCAGTTCAGGTAAAGAGGCCAATTGAGCATTTGGTCTTTAAATGTTCGCTTTCGCAATTTCTCATTTTAAAATGCGTAGATGTTTACCCATTCAGATAAGCATCTCTAACAAAAGTAAGATCATCCAGGGAGGATTTTTAGATTCTCAGGGATATGTTTGTTTCTGATAACTCTAATGTGAGATGAACCCTATTTCCCAAGGAACAACAATATATATTTATACCTCTAGAGCCGACTAATAATGCGAAACCAACCAGGAACAAGAATAGAAATAGTAGTCAACTTGAAGCCAAAGTTTTTGAGTTTGAATTTGAGGGTTTTTGGAAGAGGAATTGAACTCGATCTTTCTTCTTTTTTTTTTTGATCGAAAGAGAGACAGATTAATATAAAGAAGAATATACAGAAAGGCTACAAGAAGTAGCAAGAAAACTAAAAAAGAAAACAACAAAAGCAAAAACAAAAACAAAAATTACATCAATGATAAGTTACATCCCAATTATGAGTTGAAGCTACAATATAATACCCAAAAGCAGCTCCCCAAGCTTTAACCAGAGATTTGGCCTCAAAAGCAAGATTATCATCAGTTTGGAAAGTGTAATTCTTTATGAAAATACGAGCATTTCTTTCCCTCCCTAAGACCCACACCACAGCTGCTGGGATTAAACTCCAAACGACTGCATTGCCTCCCTTAAAACCATTATGCCAACACTTTGCCAGATCTAATAAAGAGTGCGGGAAAGTCCATGCCCAGTTAGAAGGAGTTATTGAAGTCCACACTTAATAAGCCACTTTGCAATGTAAAAGCAGATGCTCAATAGACTCAATAGCATTACCGCATAAGATGCAGCAACTATCAATGTTAATACCCTTGCGATTAAGAAAATCCAGAGTGTTGAGCTTTTACCATGGACAGCGCACCACAATGAAAATAATCTTTGGAGGCACCTTCTTATTCCAAATGAAGTAGTGAGGAAAGTCAGACACACCATTATCTTCAATGAGCTTTGCATACCAACTTTTGACAGAAAAGACACTATTATTACCTACTGACCATCTTCTAGTGTCAGGAAAACCATTAAGTTCAGGTGGAGAGACACCAATACGCACCAGTAGACTTGCAAAAAGATTGGCTTCAGAGTTTCTAAGTCTTCTTTTGAAATCAAAAATCCAATTACCATCAGAAGAAATATGAGAGGCAATACTTAAGAATTTGTTTTTTTTACCAAACTGAAAAGAATTGGGAAATCCAAATATAGAGCTTCATCTCCAGTCCACTTATCTAACCGAAAAGAAACTCTATTACCAGAATGAATGGTGATATAGGAGTTTTTATTAATTAGATGTCTTGTCTCTGCAATTATCTTCCAACAAGAAATACCACTAGTACAAGAAGAGATTTTACTAGGAACCCAGAAAGATGAAGCTGCACCAAATTTCTCAGCAATAATTTGTACCAAAGATGATTTTTTTCCACAGCGAATCTCCAACACCATGTTGGATAAGTACCTTCCTGTAACAGAGAAACACAAACAACAGAGAACTTGAAGATGATTAAGGGAGGGTTAGAATGAAGCAGTACACACATTCAAGCACAGAGAGGTGAAGTCGTCTGTTCAACAGACTGCCCTTAACTCAATATTTGCCAGGTACACCTTCAGGAAGATGCTGCTATACCCTTTCAGTGACAAACTTGAATTCAGGATAAAATCACCTGATACCAACCCAGCTAGCAAAGCTCGTTGGCCCGTTGTGAACTTAACAGAAGATGTATGAAAAATGAAAGTAAATTCTAGTGCGCAAATCAAAGCAAGAAGAGGGGAAAAGTCGTCAGGACAGTGGCTGCGACTGGGGTAAACGAAAACCTTAGCATTGTTGTTCTTTTATAGGAGAAGTAATCTTTTGAGTTTTAAAATGGTAAAAAATTTAATTTGAAATATTAAATCCCCATTAAAACAAAACGTTAAGATTTTTAATTAAAACAAATATTTATGATTTTATTTTTCATTTAATTTAAAACGGTAAAATATTTATTTAAAATAAAGAAACGTTTTCTCATTGATGAGTACACGTGTGCACTCGCAGGCACACGCCAAGCACGCGCCAAACTCACGCCAATGGTCACACCAATGGTCACGCCAAGGCTCGCACCAATGGTCACACCAAGGCTCACACCAAGGCTCACGCCAAGGCTCGCACCAAGGCTCGCACCAAGGGTCACACCAAGGCTCGCACCAAGGCTCGCACCAATGCTCGCACCTTTGGTCGCACCAATGGTCACACCAATGGTTGCACCAAGGGTCGCACCAAGGGTCGCACCAAGGGTCGCGCCAACGGTCGCGCCAAGGCTCACGCCAAAAACACACGCAAAAGCACACGCAAGCACCGCAAGCTCCGCAAGCCCGCAAGCTCGCGGCACGAAGCACCGCACATGTATGCATTTGCCCACTAGTCCATTTCCCAAGTCCATATCCTATCCATTAGTTATTTTCCTTATAAAGAACGTTTGTGGTAATATGCATGAACTTCCTCCTTGGTTTGCCCAATGTGGGATAACCAAAGGTTTCTCATTCACTAAGAAGTGAAAATGGATGGCTATAATTCCACCCAAGTTTGGACTAGTGATTCTAGCACCCATCAAGCTAATTATAGTAACAAAATTAATTTAAGTAATAAACTCTTAATTTTAGTAATAATCATTTTTATTTCCCAACAATCCCCCATATGAATGACGAAACCGAAAAATCGAAAAAACGAGAAATACCTCTTAAGCAATAGGTGGCCAATAGGAATTGAACCTTTGCTTAGTGAGAAGCACCGGAACTACTTGATGGTCAGTGAACGTGATGTCTTGAACTGCCATCGTTTAGTGTAATTCTTCAATAACTCCTTACGCGAGATATCCCTTAAAACACTGTTAAGTTCACGCCGTTGTGTCCGTTTTGGCCCTGGACGTATCCCGTTTCTCAGAATGCTCTAGAGAATCAGCTCAGTTCTCATAGGAAGCGACCCACTTCCTCATTCAGATAGGTGAGTTCTATCAAGAGTGTTAACTGCTACACCCCATTTCAATCTTAAATTGAAACTATAGAACTCATTAAGACTTTACTCTAAGTCATCCTCACTTGCAGTCACACTATCACATCTACACCATAGGGAAGGGACAGAGAAAATAATTCTCTGATAGTGTTTAATTTTTACCCGCCACAAATTAGTTGTCTCATTCAAAACCTTGATCTTGGGATCTCCAGTCAGCAAGGTTGAGTATCCTTCATGGCAAGTTTTAATTGATGAGCTTAAGCCCCATCCCCCTCAATGCATTACTAACTATCTCCTTGGACAAGCTTTTCGTCAAAGGGTCCGCGATATTCTCCTTAGACCTCACAAAGTCAACAGAAATAACGCCAGTTGAGATTAGTTGTTTTAGAAAATTGTGTCGTCTCCTTATATGAATAGATTTTCTATTATAGTTGTTGTTTTTAGCATTAGCTATTGCAGCTTGATTATCACAATGTATAGATACAGCTGGCACAGGCCTATGCCAGAGAGGAATGTCTTCTAAAAAGCATCTTAGCCAAGCGGCTTCCTCTCCTGCTTTATCTAACGCTATAAACTCGGATTCCATAGTGGATCGAGCGATACAGGTCTGTTTGGAACTCTTCCAAGACACTGCTCCACAACCTAGAGTGAAAACGTATCCACTCGTAGACTTGGACTCCTCTGAGTCTGCTATCCAGTTTGCATCACAGTATTCTTCCAGAACAGCAGGGTATCTATCATAACTTAACCGAAAGTTTAAAGTGTATTTGAGATACCTCAGCACTCTGAACAGTGCATCCCAATGCTCTTGTCCTTGATTACAGGTATACCTACTTAGTCTACTCACTGCATAAGCAATGTCTGGTCTCGTGCAGTTCATTAAGTACATCAGACTTCCTATGACACGTGAATATTCAAGTTGCGAGACTCCATTGCCTTTGTTTTTCTTGAGTCTACAGGAAGGGTCAAAAGGAGTACTTGCAGGTTTACTATCAAACTGTTTAAATTTCTTCAGAACAGACTCAACATAATGAGATTGACTGAGACTGAATCCATTAGACTCCTTTCTAATTTTCATCCCTAGGATTACATCAGCAGGACCTAAGTCTTTCATATCAAAGTTCTCATTCAACATGTTCTTAGTGGAATTAATGATTTCTAAGGTTGTACCTAGTATAAGCATATCATCAACATACAGGCATACCATCACACAAGCATCATTGACAGATTTAGTGTAAACACATTTGTCAGCTTCATTTATTTTAAAACCACTAGAGAACATCACATGATCAAATTTTTCATGCCATTGTTTAGGTGCTTGTTTTAAGCCATATAAAAACTTTTTAAGTCTACACACCTTCTTTTCATAACCCTTCACCACAAAGCCCTCGGGTTGATCCATATAAATTTCTTCATCTAGTTCACCATTTAGAAACGCAGTTTTTACATCCATTTGATGTATCTCTAGGTTATGGATTGCAGCAATTGCAATTAGCAACCTAATTGAAGTTATTCTAGTGATAGGTGAATAGGTGTCAAAGAAATCTACACCTTCTATTTGTTTATAGCCTTTAGCTACAAGTCTAGCTTTATATTTTTCCACGCTTCCATCAACCTTACGTTTTCTCTTAAAGATCCATTTACAACCTATGGTTTTGCTCCCTGGAGGTAAATCTACTATTTCCCAGGTTTCATTCTGAATAATAGAATCCATCTCACTAATAGTGGATTCTTTCCACCATGGAGCTTCAGACGAAGTCATCGCCTCTTTATAGGTTTGTGGATCAGATTCAACTAAACATGTAATGAAGTCTGGCCCAAAAGATTTTTCTAATCTAGGTCTTTTGCTTCTTCTTGGCTCATAAACGGGTTCATCTTCTTCTACCGGCAATGAATGGCTAGAAGAAGGGACATCTAGAGGATCTACACGTATCACGCGAGATTCAGTTTTCATTGGAAAAACATTTTCAAAAAATGAAGCATCTCTAGATTCCAAAATGGTGTTCACACCAATTTCTGAGTTATCGGAACTCACAACCATAAATCTATAAGCAGTGGTGTGCTCGGGATATCCTAGAAATACACAATCAACGGTTTTAGGTCCTATTTTAGTCCTCTTAGGTGGAGGAATAGAGACCTTGGCTAAACACCCCCACACTTTGAGGTATCCATAAGAGGGTTGTTTGTCTTTCCATAATTCATTCGGTGATTTTTTTGTTCCTTTAAGGGGCACTCTGTTCAGGATATAGCAAGCTGAGAGGACAGCCCCCCCCACAAGTTCGCCGGTAGTCCTGAACTGATTAACATGACATTCATCATCTCCTTTAGGGTTCGGTTTTTCCGTTCAGCCACACCATTAGATTGTGGTGAATAAGGAGGAGTTACCTCATGAATAATGCCATGTTGTGCACAAAAGTATCCTATAGGAGTTACGTATTCACCCCCACGATCAGACCTAACAGTTTTAATGGTGGTACTCATCTGGTTTTCTACTTCTAATTTATATAATTTAAATGCTTCAAGAGCATCATCTTTTCCTTTAAGCAAGTAGATATGAAAGTATCTAGTACAGTCATCTATGAAGGTAACAAACCATTTTTTTCCACCTCTGGTTTGGATTGATTTCATATCAACTAAGTCAGAGTGAATTAACTCTAAGGGATTAGAAACTCTGTGGACATTTTTCTGAAAAGGCTTCTTTGCATATTTTGATTCTACACAAACTTTACATTTATGTTCATATTCCAAATTTAATTTTGGAATGCAGCCAGATTTTGCCAATTTGTTTATTGAATTATAATTTACATGACCAAGTCTACCATGCCAAATATTCAATGAGACAACAACATAAGAAGAATCAACTTTATTAATTTCAGTAGAGATTACAGATAATTTGTAAAGGCCCTCAGCCTTATAGCCCTTTCCCACAAAGTCCCTACCCTTAGTGATAATCACTTTCCCGGACTCAAAAACAATTTTAAAACCCTTGTCATCTAGCACACCACTTGAAACGAGATTCTTGCAGATGTCTAGTACATGTAACACTTCATTCAATGTGAGGATTTTCCCAGAAGAAAGCTTCAGCGAAACCTTTCCTTTTCCTGCAACTTGTGCTGCAGAAGAATTACCATATAGAGTTTTTCTCCCTCTCCTACTGTCTGGTAGGAGGTGAACATATCCTTGCTTCCGCAGACATGTTTGGTAGCTCCAGAGTCTACCCACCAGTCCCTCACATTGGTAACTAAATTTACCTCAGACACCGTGCCAGAAAATTCATTTTTACTACTTTCAGCCAGGTTTACATTTTGTTTCTTAAAATTCGCATCTTTGCGTTTTCTACAATGCATTGCCATATGGCCAGACACACCACAGACATAACAAACTCCCTTAATCTTACCAATAGCAGACTTTGGTTTTTGAAATTTACCTTTTCCTTGAGGGCCAGGCTTGCGCTTGTTGTGGTCCAGACTGAGTGAAGCAAACTTGTGTTCGATCACATGAGCTTTGTTTGACATGTCTCTTCCAGAGGAGACATTCTTTTCCTTTGAGCACATCAACTCTTCAACTTGTATTTTCTTGCCCAGATCTATCATAGTAATCTCACCAGTTTCATGCCTTAGTCTTCTCTTGTATTCGGCCCATGAACTTGGTAACTTTTCAATCACAGCAGATACTTGAAAGTTTTCAGAAATAGTCATACCTTCAGCAATGATTTCATTAATAATTTTCTGCAACTCCAGGAACTGGTCAACCACAGGTTTTTCATTCAGCATCTTGTATTGTAAAAAACGTGCAACCAGAAACTTTTTACTTCCTGCAGTTTCTGCTTCATATTTTTCTTGCAGTGCAGACCATAAATTGTGAGCAGAAAAATCATCTTTAGCATTGTAAAAATCATACAGAGAGTCTTCAAGGCAATTTAAAATATGATTTTTTGCTAAATAATTATTTCTCGTCCAAGTCTCTTTTTCCTTGGATGATTCAGGAGTATCCAGAGCTTTGTTATATGGTTTCAACACTATTTCATCAAGCATGTGGAAACTCAGGAAAAAGAGCATCTTCGACTGCCATCTCTCAACATCAGTCTTTGCCATTGTTACAGAAGATCTTTGATTGCACAGATATTGAGTTAAGATTGTTGGATAAGTACCTTCCTGTAACAGAGAAACACAAACAACAAAGAACTTGAAGATGATTAAGGGAGGGTTAGAATGAAGCAGCACACACTCAAGCACAGAGAGGTGAAGTCGCATGTTCAACAGATTGCCCTTAACTCAATATTTGTCAGGTACACCTTCAGGAAGATGCTGCTATACCCTTTCAGTGACAAACTTGAATTCAGGATAAAATCACCTGATACCAACCCAGCTAGCAAAGCTCGTTGGCCCGTTGTGAACTTAACAGAAGATGTATGAAAGATGAAAGTAAATTCTAGTGCGCAAATCAAAGCAAGAACAGGGGAAAAGTCGTCAGGACAGTGGCTGCGACTGGGGTAAACGAAAACCTTAGCATTGTTGTTCCTTTATAGGAGAAGTAATCTTTTGAGTTTTAAAACGGTGAAAAATTTAATTTGAAATATTAAATCCCCATTAAAACAAAACGTTAAGATTTTTAATTAAAACAAATATTTATGATTTTATTTTTCATTTAATTTAAAACGGTAAAATATTTATTTAAAATAAAGAAACGTTTTCTCATTGATGGGTACACGTGTGCACTCGCTGGTCGCACCAAGGCTCGCACCAAGGGTCGCGCCAAGGGTCACGCCAAGGGTCGCGCCAAGGGTCGTGCCAAGGCTCGCGCCAAGGCTCACGCCAAAAACACACGCAAAAGCACACGCAAGCTCCGCAAGCCCGCAGCTTGCGGTGCTTCGGTGCGAAGCACCGCACATGTATGCATTTGCCCACTAGTCCATTTCCCAAGTCCATATCCTATGCACTAGTTCTTTTCCTTATATAGAACGTTTGTGGTAATATGCATGAACTTCCTCCTTGGTTTGCCCAATGTGGGATAACCAAAGGTTTCTCATTCACTAAGAAGTGAAAATGGATGGCTATAATTCCACCCAAGTTTGGACTAGTGATCCTAGCACCCATCAAGCTAATTATAGTAACAAAATTAATTTAAGTAATAAACTCTTAATTTTAGTAATAATCATTTTTATTTCCCAACACACCATTTAGCCAATAAGGCAATATTCATTTGTTTGAGGTTTAACACACCAAGACCACCCTTTTCTTTAGAGGCACAAACCATATTCCAGTTCACCAAATGGGAAACTTTTGAACCATGGTTAAACTCCCAAAGAAAATCCCTCATCTTCTTTTCAAGCTTAGCAATAATAGAAGCTGGAGCTCTGAATAAAGAAAATTAGTACATTGGTAGTGAAGAAAGTATACATTTTAAAATGGTAAGCTTACCTCCCTTAGAATAAGAACATCTACTCCATTGAGAAAGTTTAACATCAAATTTTCGCAAAATTGGTTCCCAAATGGCTTTAGAATTTGCTTTAGCACCTAGAGGCATACCCAGATAAATGAATGGTAACTTGTCTGTACTGCAACTAAGCTCCACAGCCCAAGTTTGCAAGTCAGGACAATCACCAATAGGGATTAGTCTGGTTTTGGTAGTATTGATCTTCAAACCTGCAATGCGTTCAAAACACTTCAAAGAAGAAAATACGTTGTGCAGTTCTTCTCTTAAATTGTCTTGGAAGAAAATAGTGTCATTTGCATAATGTAGATGATTAATCACTATGCCATTTTACACATTAGAAAAACCACTAATCAAACCCACATTTTGCAACTCTGTCCAAGTACCTAGAGAAATCCTCCATTGCAATGTTGAAAAGTAGAGGAGAAAGTGGATCTCCCTGTCTAACTCCTCTAGAGCTTTTGAAGTAACCAAAAGAAGAGCCATTGATAAGAACTGAGAAAGAAGCAGTTGAGTAACAAAACTTTACCCATTTGCACCAGTTTGAAGTAAAACCCATTTTTTGTAACATCTTCTCCAGAAAATCCCAACTTACTCTGTCAAAAGCCTTTTCTAAATCAATCTTACAGATCAAACCAGGCTTGCCAGAAGTTATCCTAGAGTCCACCATTTCATTAGCAATGAGAATGCCATCAATAATTTGTCTTCCTTCTATATAAGCACATTGGACAAGGGAAATGAGCTTATCCATGAATGAGTTGATTAAAAAGAGATGAAACAATTTGAGAAAACTAAGTTTGAGTAAATTTGTGAGCAGAGATAAGATTATAAGAAGCAAAGATAAGTAGTTGTAGTATGGTTTCATGAATAATGGATCAGTTTATATAGGCTTAAGACAATGTGTAGATAAGTTCGTAGTTACATTGATAATTTGGATAATGACATCCACTTAAGGTTCCTATAACTTGAACAGACCACTAAATGTAATGAAACATTCCATCAATGCTTCTGTAGATCAGTTCTTGATTTGGAAATTGTTTCTTAAACTTCTGTTGTGGATAACAATACGTACCATATTAAGCATACACTTAGCCAAACTTAATCCATTAAGTCTTAGAATTAGAAACTCCATTACAGGGAACATGATCGCTTAACTCTTTTAATTGTTTTGGATGATCTGATCCTATCCAGTCCACCACGTACATTTTCTTTTTTCTATCAGTGTAAAAGTTTTATCTAAGTTTTTCTTGATTTCCTTTTTCAGTTCGTTCTCATTGTTTCCTAACTTTATTCTAAGGTTACGAAGTCTAGTATAAACTTCGGACCTACGCAGGGGATAAAACCAAGCTGCGGCCCGGTTAGCCCACTAGCTCATTGCAATTACTCTTTTTCAAGCTTAAAATGTGGGGATATATGGAGATTTGAGGGATTTATTCCCTCACCAATGTCACCTTAGTGCTTGGTCTTAATGTTCCATGTTTTTATTTGATGAACTTAACTAAGATTAGGATTGTACAAGATCAGGTGATACCGGCCGGCCTATACAAACTGTCTCGGGTCAAGTGGTCGACGATTCAATTCCTATCTCCTAGTCCTTGAAAAATCCTAAGGATAATCTAGTCACTTAAATGAAAACCTACAAATATATTATAAATTAAGGGGAAAAAAACGGTTTAGTCCAAATACACATTAAAATAAATAGTTTAGTCGTGAACGAGTTAAATTTATTTATTTAAAATATAGAAAGTACATAAATAATCTTTTTGATTTACAATTTAGTCAAAATATTTATAGTTTAGTCCAAAATGACTCATGATGATGTCAACAATTTTAAATAATATAAAAATTATTAAAAAATAATTTATCTTTCAAACCGCTCATCCAAAATCCGTAAACTTTATATATTCGGAAAGTTTTTTCAAAGATCTACAAAAAGAGTACTCATATGACTATATAATTTTTATTTTTAAAATTTTAATTTTCTTTTCATGGTTATCTCATGTGTACAAAAAGGTACACAAGCACAATTTTTTTATAAGATTACGCAGTCAATTTTTCACTTGTGCACCACTTTGTACACCCCTGCAAAAATGCATGAAACCAATTATTCATAACCACACACTCAGACCTACTTTTTCATGAGAATTACACTGGTGCAACAATATGTACACACCTGCAAAACATGCATAAAAACCGATCATTCATGACCACACAAACCTACTTTCTCATAGGAATTACATTGGTTCACCAATATGTACACACCTATAAAACATGCATTAAATCGATCATTCATACCCACACGCAATCCTATTTTTCATGGAAAATATACTGGTGAACCAATATATACACCCCTGCAAAACATGCATTAACTCAATCATTCATACGCACACAAACCTATTTTTCATGTAAAATAAACTGGTACACCAATATGTACACCCCTATAAAACATGCATAAAACCAATCATTCATAACCATACACACACCTAATTTCTTATGGGAATTGCACAGGTGCACCAATATGTACACACCTACAAAAACATGCATTAAATCGATAATTCATACACACACAAACATATTTTTCTTGAAAAAATACACTGGTGCACCAATATGTACACCCCTGCAAAACATGCATAAAACCGATCATTTATAACCACACAGAAACCTATTTTTTCATGGCAATTACACTGGTGCACCAATATGTACACCCCTGTAAAACATGCATAAAACTGGTCATTCATAACCACACACAAAAATATTTTATTATGGGAATTACACAGGTGCACCAATATGTACACAACTACAAAACATCTATTTTTCATGGAAAATACACTGGTGCACAAATATGTACACCCCTAAAAAACATGGAAAAAGTCAACCATATTCACCTACAAATAAATAAACCATATTCTCCTCAGATGGATTTGAACCAACAACCTCCGCAAACCTTGTGATAGGTTTGGGTGCTCTACCATTATGATCTTATTAGTCCATAAATTTAAGATTGAGTTTATTACAGTCATTGAAGAATAAATGTAAGATTCGAATCAGGTAGAAAATCCAATCTAAATCATTTTAGAAATGATTAGATGTGTAATCCAATCTAAATCATTCTCATACCGAAAAATCAGTCCATATATCCTGAGATATCACAAAGGTGTACAATTATGTACACATCTAGATAAATCTAACAATCAAACATTTATGCCCACACATAACAGACCATAAATCCATGAGATATCACAGAAGTGTACAACTATGTACACGCCTACAACAATCTAATAAATCGAACATCCATGCCACAGAACAGTCCATATATCCATGAGATAGCATACTGGTGTACAACTATGTACACACCTACAACAAATATAATAGAAGAATATGCATGCCCACAAAGCAGTCCATATATCGATGAGATATCACACATGTTACAACTATATACACTCCTACAAAAATCTAAGAAAAAAATATGCATGTTTATAAATCAGTCCATATATTCTTGAGATATCACAAAGGTATACAAATTTGTACACTCCTATAACAAATCTAAGAAAAAAAACATCCATACCCAGATAACATGCCAATATATCCCTGAAACAACATATCGGTGTACAAATCTGTACACTTATACAACAAATTTAAAAAATTCAATATCCATACCCACAAACAGACCATATATGCCTAAGATAGCTTAAATCAAAATTAAAAAAAATAATCAAAGTTCTATAAAAATCAAAAACCTAAAACAACAAAATAAAAAACGCAAAAGAGTAATCAAAAGATCAAACAAAATCAAAGATTAAACATATATTTTCAACCTACCGTAAAAAAATCATACATCCAAAAATCGAAAAAAATCAAATAGGAAACAAAAACAAAAAAATAAATAAAAGAAGAATCAGTAGAAAGATTATTATCAAGATCATACGATTTAATAGAAAGTTTACCATCAAGAAATACATAACCTCGATGTTGATTTGATTTCCACCATAATCGAATCAAATTACTTTGTTTAATCCATAACGAAAATCTCATTCGCCCTTTCTCTCTCTCCTCAAAAATCTCGGATCTGAAATTATACCCTCTTTCTCTCTTAGTATATACGGGAGAATACTTAAGATAATATGGAAAAATATAATTTTCTGGATCAGGAAGATTTTGGAATAACTCGTCCAAGTTTTGGACTAAACTGTCTATACAATAATTTTTTGGATTAACCAGTACTAACAGGGGTAGTCAATTGGGATTTATATAGACTTTCATAGACTTTTATTTTTAGTGATTCCCGGAGACTCTCTGGAAGTATAGAGATTTCTTGGGATTTCAAAAGATATTTCCAGTGATTTTAAAAGAGAATTGTAGAGAGTCTCTGGGACTTGTAGATACAAATCTAATGGATTTCTAGAGAGTTTCTGTGATTTGTAGAGATAAAAAGATTAAAATATCTAATCATAAATTCAAAACATCTACCAACTTTTTTATTATGCACGTTACACAATTAACACAAGTATCATGAACACTTAATAAAATTTATTTCATTTGTGAAAATTAAAAGCTCATTGTTGTCATGTGCCTAAGTTTTCATTCTCTTTATTCCACTCATCCCACATTTTATTTGCTATGCTATCTCGCCACTGATTAGCATCTTCTCGTTGTTGTCTCTGAGTTTGATTTTGGGAAAGATTGTCTTCAGGATCTATTTGTTCATTGGAAGAATCCGGTTCCTCTTCACTTTCATCAATTGGAAATTCATCGGAACGACATTCTTTACGCAAAAAGTTATGTAGTCCTGCACATGCCAAAACTATTTCCGCTTGTGTTTTGTATGGAAACGGGGGTGCACTCTTAAATATTAAGAAGCGTGATTTGAATACACCAAATATTCTCTCAACTACATTCCTTAGAGATGCATGTCGAAGATTGAACAATTCATCAGCTTTTACTGGTTGCCGCCCGGAACCTGAGTATTCTTGGAGATGATAACGAACACCACGGTATGGAGCTAAGAACTGACGTCGGTTTGCAAATCCACAATCCACCAAATAAAATTTACCTAATTTTTTATGATTAACTTAATCATTATATGCATAATAACCAAATTCAAAGAGATTACACAAATAAATTATGTATAATTACCTTGCGGAAACCAAAAAGTATATTTCAAAATATGCATGAGAATTGTTATAATTTTATGAATAGGTTAGATCTTAGCATAATATGGAATAAAAATAACTTATGTGTAGTAACTAATCTTACATATCATATTCAGAATCTTACATATCATATTCAGAATCTTGTATATCAATTATCTCATAATCATTAAAATTAAAATAAAAAGAAATATTTTGTAAATATCTTTTAAAAAATAAAGCAAATTGTCATATGAATGTTAGTGTTGTCAGATTCAGGACAGATGTTGACAAACCTAAACTGGATTGGGAAGTTAAGTAAATCCTTACATCTTTCAAAACTGCATTAAATGGTGAAACAGTATTGCCAAATTTCGCCAGAAAACAATATTCGGTGCATTTGGAAAAGATAAAAGACCAAAATGATGAGAATCCAATAAAGAAAAAGTGAAATGTACTCGATTGAATCGTTCTAGTCGACTGCTATAATGTATTATGTCCAGTACTTAGAAACTGTATTATGAATAATAAGCATATCAAAACAACAATATTCATGTAATCAGTACTAAAAATGGAATATAATACTAATCAAATTCTTAATACTTCGTATTGATATCGTTGTTGAACATGGAAATTGAACATGTTTTATTTAAAAGAGGAGAATAGTGAAATATCTACAGCTCACAAATGTCACTACATCCAAATTGATACGGTATTTTTCCTTATTGAATTTGGACTTAGATTTTTTGTCTAATAAGTTTCTTAAAAAGTTTTACAAATAGCAGTACTTACAAATACGAAAGGTTGTATGTATTATACATAAGATGAAGAAATGAGCTTGTACAAATATGACTTGGAAGATCGAAGTATTTTACTTGGAAGATCGAAGTATGTTATGGTTCCTTAATTTGCAGGGTCGATGATAAAAGACAAACCATAAACTGGTATCATCTTGGCACATTTTGGAAGCGTCTGAACAAGGAAACTAACGTATTTGAGTGCCTAGAACAACAAATTTGGTAAAAACATTACTTCATCAGATACATTGGCAAAGAGCACTGCTCAGTTAAACTTACCAACCAGTAATAATTGACACAAATAACATATATGATCACTCTCAGTTTAAGAAAGAGTACCTCATACTGGCATGTTGTAGTAAGTATGTTAGAAACTGAGATGAGACAGTACTTGTAAATCGGCACAACAAGGTCCAACGCTTTTTTACTTGCCTATCAGAAATAAAAATAAAATTTACGTATCAGTGTGTGTGGTTGCTTATATAGTTCCAACATTAAAAATACATATCAGCTCAGCTACACTTTACTAGTAAAGAGCCTGCAGATACAACAAATGTTGTAATCCGATTGCAAAAGACTAAAAACAATGAATATCTAAAAAAACTCTTTGTTTTCTCCATATTGCACTCTCATGATCTCTTCCTGCAATAGAATCAACTCCAAAATGAATTCAAAAAATCCCAAAAAATTTACCATCTTCTACGAGATTGTGGTTGTTTACAATGTACATAATCTAACATCCAAAAAGAAAGGCTTTTCTGTTCTAAAAGCTAAAAATATTGGAAATTTGATAAATTAGTATCCTTTACAACGTATATCAATTTTAGGGATTGAATAAAGAATGGGGTACCTGTAAAACACCATATATAACAAGAGTAGTCATGATTCCAGCCACAGCAAAAACCCCTTTCCAAAACACTACTATAATTTTGATTTCAGGAACTTCAGATTTGCATACCTTAAGCACCGGTATAGATTTAAGTAACTTTAATTTTGATTATCTCATTCAAACACTACTAGTTCAATACTGAAATCCCCAAAAATCAGTAAGAAAAATAAAATAATTAACCCCTTTTTGTTCGTAGAAAGAAATATGAACAGACGAAGAAGAGGAAGAAGATGTATATATGCCTCTACAATGAGGGGAAGGTTTATTAGATTTTTTTTATTGCCAAATTGTATTGAAATCCCAAAAATAAATCGACCAAGGATTCTTCGTAGTAAAAAAATAAATTTAACCCCATTTTTCAGAGAAATAAATATGAACAGACGAGAAGAAGAGGAGGAAGATGAATACCTCCATAGGGAGGGGAGGAACGAAGAAGAAGATCGATGAAAAATAAGGAATAAGAAGAAATAATAACGCAAGAGGGAGTTAGGAATAGTTGTGGGTGAAATTTGGTCGTTGGATATGTCTGAATATTGAGGACCTTTGGATTATATCCATTTATCCAAATTTTCAAGTCTCTCAAAATATCACCTATAAGGGAGAGATTTCACTCATGCCTATTTTCGTCCAAAAAGTCTCCCGAAATCTCAATAAGTAACAAATCCATAATTTTAAAGTCTTAATCCAATAACAAGAGTGTTTGAGTGACTTCCAAGAAATCTTAATCCAATAACAAGAGAGTTTGTGAGAATTTAAAAGACTTGAAAAAAATCTCTATCCAATAACAGGAGAGTTTGGGAGACTCTCTGGAAATCTCAATTAAATAACAGTCTATTTCAGAATTCTTTATAAGTCATTATAAATCTCAATTGACTACCCCCTTGTAAACTTGGGATGACAGGAATAAATTATCCAAAGCCCAACAAATTTAGGATTAGATATTAATTACTACGTAAATTAAAGGATTCAACGGGCAAGGGTAAAATTGGGTCGAGTGACGGAATAGTGGATAATGAATGATGTAAGCTTGAAAAGGGTATGCAATGCATTTTCTCCGAGACTGTCAAATCAGTTACTAATTATATCGGATAGAGACTTCATGGTAAAAATTTGTGACCAAGCAGTCCTAATTTCTAAGACAACCACCTTAAATTTTTATCTTTTTATTTCAACAATTGAAGGCATAATTTATACTAACATATTAACAAAATGTCATATGTCACTAATAATTCTTATCGCCTAACAAAAATTTCATAGGAAATTTTATATTTATGACCAAAACCAAAGCCATGCACGTCTCTAGAAAAATTATATAATTCAAAACTTTTTCTCGCTGGTACGAAAAACGATGTTAGATTACATTTAACTTCGTTAGTAGGCCTCCGTTTAAAATTAGCTCTCCTAAGAGCGTCTACAGTCATAGGACCAAACCTAAAGATCAAAAAGTAAAAAAAAATATTTTTTGGTCCAGCCCAAAAACTACGGGTTAACGATTAAAAATAATCGGGTGGTTGTCTAATCTAACACTTGTAGTTGGACGGACGTCCGGGTGTACGTTTGTTGAGACGGACGTACGTCTAAGAAAACGCTTGCGTGGGACGGACATTTGGTTGAACGCTTGATGAGAGGTGTTCACGAAATTTACGCCTGATGATAGACGGACCCCTACACGTACGCCCCGGAGACGGGCGCTTTACTAGCCGAACGCGTGATGGGGCAGTATCATAACCATACACCCGATCAATTTTGTATAGTGCAGCTGGTTCGTGTGCGGAAAAGGATGGGCGCACACTTAGCTATCCGCTTGAATCATCAGGCGTTCCACTAGTCAAACACGCGTCTGTTTATGTTTAATCTTAATCTTTAATAAGTTATTCTAAAATTTGTAAAATCTTAATCTTATTACTAAGTTAATCTAAAATATCAAGCTTAATCTTATTACTACGTTAATGTTATTTCTAAAATTTGTAAAATCTTAATCTTAACTTAAAGATCAAGCTTAATCTTTAAGTTAATCTAAAATTTGTAATATAATAATGTGGCTTTCTAAGCGTTGATATCCGCTTACGTTTGACCAAGCGTTGATATATGCTTACGCTTGATTAGGCCTTGGAACGGTGACTTGTTCCTTGTTCTTCACCAAGCGTTAGTCTAGGCGCACGTCCCATACACAGGCGCAGTTTTATACGCACGCCACTACAGACGTTAATCCTGCCGAACGTCCAGTACAGGCGTTATTCCAGCCTAACGCTTGATTTCAGGCGTGTGTCTGACGTTACGCCTGATGGGGCGTTCTCTTGGATGAACGTCTGACGGGACGGAGTTTTGGTTCACGCCGTGTTTTGAAACGTAATCCTAGCTGCACGCCTGCCACCATACGAAGACCTACATGCACGTCTAGAACCAGACGGTTCACTACATGCCCGCGTGACTGTAATTGGTTTGGTCCGAAAATCAGATGATTTTTGGTCGTGAACAGTGTAAAATCCGGACCAAAAAGTATTATTACTCGTTCCACTACGCTTGGAAAATGACGGACCAAAGACCAAATATAAGTTTGGTCCGTCATTTGATCCAACGACTGTGGACGCTCTAAACCACAGATTTTTTTTTTGTGATGATCCAGTACAGAACAAGTTTAAAATAAGAAATCTAAACTGATAGTCTTAAAACATGGATTTGATTCATTTATATAACTTTTAAAAAGAATATTCTCATTTTTAAATCATCATTGACATCATAACTATTTTATTCGATGTAAAAAACCCTAATATATTTAGGTTGAAAATCATTTTTGGGTTTACAAAAAAACCTCAACAAACTACGTAACCATAAGAAAATTTGTTGATTCTTATGGGTTTCTTTGAATCGGCTAAGCTTGAACTTTTTGTTGGGGAGATACATAAGTGTTGAATTTACTTCTTAAAAATATATTTTTTAGCCTCTTAAATCAATCATTTTTTGACTTTGTTGAACTCATCAACACATTACAGGATTCTTCAAAAAAGAAAAAAAAATGTTTCTTGTTATAGGTCAAAAGAAAGATTATGTATGAAATCGGAGGGGTTATAAAAATCAAGAAGACGAATATGTAATGGTAGAATCATCGAATCGGAAAATATATATCTGGTTTTTATCATATTCTCCCTCTTTTTCAGCAAAAGCGTTACTATCACTTTTTCATTTTAACCTAAAAACAGACCAAAATAAAAAAATGATAGTAACACTTTTGTTGAAACGGAGGTAGTACTTTTTTACTTCGTTGTTATTGGAAATAACTTAAGGCATAGTTAGTCTGACAGCGTGATATGAGGCAAAAAGAGAAAGGTACTTGGCTCCTTATGATTCACTGGCACAGAGGGACATGGAATTTTCTGGCACAAAGGATCCGGAAGCCAAATTTTGATGTATCAAACCTAAATCAAAATATTTCCTAGATATTTTAGGGAGCTGGGGATTCCATTTTTACTGTCTTAGTTCCAGATCAAATCCAGATATTTCTATATTTGAGTGAAAAAGTGACATCTTATATTAATTTCTCAGCATTAGGGTTAACAACTAAAAACAACTTAATTAATAACTAGGCTATTTAATTAGCAATGTGTACGATGGTTGTGGTGCCGATGCACGTGTTGAACATAATCCTCATGTTGCTCTAATGCTTTAGGGTAATGTTTATTAATGGTTATTTCCCTTCCAATATTCACAGTGAAGAAAAATTTCTTACCATTAACTTCACACGTCTTATGCGGAAAATCAAATCCTTTCTCTTGGATGCGTATTGTCATCATTACCAACCTCTACACTGATGGAATGTTGATTAAAATGAGTAATGACGAATTTGATTCAAGAACATGAGTTCTTTGTTTTCTGTTCTTGAATAAAAACTGGATCAGATTTTCTTGTTGATCAAAATTTAAATTGATTACACACAACAGACCCTAGTTTTATCAGACATAAAAGGTAGCTAACTAACGTACACTTGATATCTATTAACTACTACTAACGTACATATTTAGACAGCTAAGATGTGCTAACTTACACAGAATGTAGTACATTGTTAACTGTTGAGAAATGATAATACACACAGAGTGTAAGCATGGTGTAACACTAAGTTACATGTTGTTAGCCCCCCTCAAACTGAAGGAGTCAGGCAGAGTCTGAACACTAAGTTTGTTTCATACAAAGCAAATCTAAGACCTGAGAACCCTTTGGTGAAGATATCAGCAGCCTGATCAACAGTAGAGATATAGGAGACCTTCAGAGTTTGAGACTAAACTAGTTCCCTGACAAAATTATAATCCACAGATAGATGTTTCATCCTTGCATGAAATACTGGGTTGGTAGAAAAGGAAATAACACTTATGTTGTCACAAAGAATTGCAGGTGTACATGTCATAAAAATATGCATCTCAGTCAATAGTTTGCAGATCCAAATTACCTCTGCAGCAGAGTTGGCTAGACTGTGAAATTCAGCCTCAGTAGATGATCTGGCAACAATAGTTTGTCATTTGCTAGACCAATAAATAAGATTGGAACCAAAAAACATACAATATCCTCCAGTGCTTCTTCGAGAAATAGAATCCCCTACCCAATCTGCATCACTGAAGCCATGCACAATTGTTAAACCCTTTTTAAAGAAAATTCCAAAATCAATGGTGCCCTTAATGTATCTCAAAATTCTCTTAGCTGCAATCAAGTGAGCAGATGTGGGTTTCTGTATATGTTGAAAAACTTGGTTCACTGCATAAGAAATTTCTGGTCTAGTCCAAGTTAAGTATTGTAATGCACCAACCAAGGATCTGTAGGAAGTAGAATCAAGCAGTAGATCACCAGTAAAACATTGAAGCTTGGAATTTGCAGGAACTGGGGAAGATAATTCTTAGCTCCACTCATAGCATGCTTCTCCAACAAATCAAGTGCATATTTTGTTTGTGAAAGAAATAGACCAGAGGAGTTAGTTTTGATTTCAAGACCAAGAAAATAGTGCAAGGAACCTAAGTTCTTTACAGGAAAATATCCCTGGAGTTGAGTTATGAACTCAGTGCAAAAGGAAGAGGAACTGCTAGTAATCAAGATGTCATCCACATATACCAGAATGAAAGTAATTCTTGAACCAATCTTCTGAATGAACAGAGAGGCATCAACTAAAGATAGAGTAAATCCATAAGAAAGTAAGACCTGTTGTAACTTGGCATACCAAGCTCTTGGAGCATGTTTTAAGCCATACAGAGATTTATTAAGTTTACACACATGAGTTGGATTATGTGAATCAATAAAACCAGGAGGTTGAGACATATAAGTATATTAAAAAATATCACCATGAAGAAAGGCATTACTAACATCAAGTTGAGTAATTGACCAATCAAACTTCACTGCAGTGGAAAGTAGAATTCTGATTGTAGTAGACTTAGATACTGGAATGAATGTTTCAGAGTAGTCTAACACCTCCTGTTGGTGAAAACCCTTAGCAACAAGTCTAGCTTTATACCTATCTATAGTACCATCTGGTTTATATTTAAGTATGAAGACCCATTTGAAGCCAACAAGATTCATAGAGGGATGAAATGGTACCTTGGACCAGGTGTTAGCAGTTTGCAGAGCATTATATTCATCCACCAGTATCTGTCTCTACTTGGGGTGTTTATTGGCTTGAATAAAACAAGTGGGAGTATATGGAGGAATCTGAGCAACCATATCAGATGGAGAATAATGTTTACTGGAATATACCTTTGATTTGAAAGATTCCAGACTTTCCTCTTGTGTGCATAGAGTGATTATTAGAAATGCAAGAGGAAATATTAGTAGGAACAGGTGAAACAACATGTGTTGTAGGAGAGTGATGAAAGAATAAGGAAGAATCTGATTGCAGTGCAGTAGAAGCAGTCACAATTGCAGTTGAAGTTGGAGTATCACCTGAAGAAGAAGAAGATTCCTTAGTAATATTGGGCATTGGAGAAGAAGATTTCTTGAGAGGAAATTCAGATTCTTGAAAGGTAACATGCCTAGATACATAAATTCTGCCAGTGATTGGATCCAAGCATTTGTAACCTTTTTGAGAAGAACAATAACTAATGAAGACACAAGATTTACTTTTTGGTGCCAGTTTGTGAGCTGCATAAGGCGTTAGCCAAGGAGAACATAAGGAACCAAAAGTTTTCAAGAAATTATAATTATGGGAGTGATGAAAAAGGACCTCAAATGGTGATTTGTACCAATGGATTTAGTAGGAAATCTGTTGATTGTATAGTTGGCAGTGATAAATGCATATACCCAAAAGGCATCACTAAGTCCAGATTGAATTAGAAAGGTTCTGCCAATGTCAACCAGATGTCTGTGCTTGGATTCTGCTACACCATTCTGTTCAGGTGTATGTGGACAAGAGAGCTCATGTTTGATACCTTGAAGAGCTAGATAAGAAGTTAAATGATGATTTAAAAACTCACCTCCACCATCAGTTCTTATTTTCTTAATACAAAATTGCAATTGGTTTTCTATGTACACTTTGAACTCATAGAAAACTTTCTTGAATTCAGATTTATCATATAAAGGAAATATCCAGCAAAACTTGGAAAAATCATCTATTATAGAAATATAATACTTGTAACCAGATACTGAGATTACAGGACTAGGACCCCAGAGGTCCATATGTAGTAATTCCAAAGGAGCTAAACTATAATTGTTTGACATCTAAAAGGGTAACTTGTGAGTTCTACCTAGGAGACAATCAATAAAGAATACAAGATTTTTAGCAACATAGGGTAAAGACAAATATTTTGAGATACATTGCATTGTTTTGAATGATGGATGAGCCAGCCTTCTGTGCCACACTTCAGAGGTTATGGATATTATGACAGCAGAATGATATTTATGTGGTGAATGATTCAAAAAATGAATAGGATAAAGTCCATTACTGTGAGGGCCTTGCAAAAGAATCTTCCCAGTTGACAAGTCCTTCACAGAAAAGCCATCAAAAGTAAAGGTTATGGAACAGTTGTTATCTGAAGTAAACTTGTGTACAGAAAACAAGTTTTGAGCAGCATTTGGGACTAAAAGAACATGTTTCAAGTTAAAAATATGCTTTGGTGTTGATTTAATGAACAACTAGAATGAGTAATAAACATACCTTCTCCATTTGCAGTCTGTATTTTATCAAGTCCTTTATAAGTAGAGGAAGCTTGCAGTTTAGACTCATTATGAGTAATATGATTGGTAGCACCACTATCAGCATACCAAGGATTCTCCCCCATAATGTTTGTAGATGCCAACATAGCAGAAAATGAGTTGGAGTGTTGACATTGTGATAAGAGAAGTTGAGTCTATTTTTACATTCTAAAGTACTATGACCAACTTTACCACAAATTTGACAGATTAAAGAAAATGATGGAGATTGTTGAGAGCCAATGATGGATCTTGATACAGAAGTAGTAGGTGCATATCTAAAACCTCGATCTGGTGAGAATGAATTTCTGCTACCAAAGTGAAAATTTCCAGGTCTAGTACCATTGTTAGGAAAGAAAGTATTTCCTCTTCCAAAGGAATGTGAATGAACACTGGATCTTGAATTAGGACCTCTAAAATATGCTCTTGCTGGATGAAAATGTGCAACAAAAGCTTGATTGTAGAGTTAGTAAGTAGATATGTGTTTATCTGACTAATGACTACGTCTTCACTAAGTAGATTATTGTGAAGTTTAATACAAGAAATGGGTGGATATCTATGTCTCATTGAGGTAGCAAAGAGAATATAGCCAGAGTTTAAAGCAGATAAGGTGACAACCACTAATTCTTTATCAGAAGCAAGTTCACCAGCAACAACAAGTTGATATGACAAAGACTTGATTTCATGAATTAAAAGTGAAATGGATTTGTTACCTTGTTTGACAGCTAGAAGATTTGTGCGTAATTGAATTGAGTGAGTAGAAGAAGAGCAAGCAAATCTTTCTTCTATATTAGTCCAGAGATGATGTGAAGTTGATGCAGTAGTAAAATGAGCAATCATTGAATCTGAGATAGTACTATTAATCCACGTAATGATTGTGGAATCCTCATTAATCCAATCTAAGTAAAGTGGATTTTCAACACCATTAGTTTGATTTCTTGAATTAGTTATTGATCTGGACAAAGATAAGAGCCATCAAGATATTTCATAATCTTGAATTTTCGTATAACAGGAAGCATGAGATTCTTCCAAGTGAGAAAATTATCCTCTTTAAGTTTGAGAGAAATAAAATGCGTTAGTTGATTTAAATGAACTTTTGCTATGGATTTTGAAGTTGGGTTCTCCATTGTAGAGGAAAATTCACGAATAATATAAGAAAAGGAGAATGGATCTGATCCAAGATTGAAAGAAACAGTAGAACTAGGAATTCAGAAACTGAAGAACATCTAGCTCTGATACCATGATGGAATGTTGATTAAAATGAGTAATGACGAATTTGATTCAAGAACATGAGTTCTTTGTTTTATGTTTTTGAATAAGAACTGGATCAGATTTTCTTGTTGATCAAAAGTTAAATTGATTACATACAACAGACCCTAGTTTTATCATACACAAAAGGTAACTAACTAACGTACACTTGACAACTATTAACTACTACTAATGTACACATTTAGGCAGCTAAGATGTGCTAACTTACACAGAATGTAGTACACTGTTAACTGTTGAAAAATGCTAACATACACAGAGTGTAAGCATGGTGTAACACTAAGTTACATGCTGTTATACACAAAAATTATCCTGATTCTTCTGATGTCATCACTCAAAGCATTAACGTTCGATATCAAAAGTCTTGCACGATTCGCTGCCTTCACTTTCTACAATCACCTTAAGACCATTGGAAAAATCTATCATCCTCCAGCATTCATTACCAAGATGAATCAACCTATTTATGTCTCTTGTAAACCGGAGTTTCCAAATTTCTTGAATAATTAGTTGCTCTCCTCAATTGTTACACTTCAAACCTATTCGACTCCCAAAAATGTTATATTTGTGTATGCTACATATGTTGTTAACCAATATACTTCATGTCTTACTTTGCAGAAGAAAATTAACATCACATGAAGGACGTTATAACAAAATCATCACTAATATTCGATTATGTGGAATTGGACTCTCCACTATCGATTAAAACCACTCAGATGTACATCATGGACAGAATGTCGTACTAGTGTCTGTGAAGGTGGTAGCAACATCTTGTTAAATGTTTATGGTACCGAACCTCCCACCAAGACCGGTTATGAGAACCCTTGCCTCGAAGAGAACAAAACAAATTTACGCTGTAATTTATTTTGTTTTGTTAAAACTTTAAGAATTATAATTTGAGGGATTATATCTTATCTATATTACAAATTTTAAATTCGTCTTTACATATTAAACTTCTTTTAATAAACATATACTCATATTTTTAGAATTATACACCGACTTTTAATTCAGGATTTGTAAAAATCCATACTTATTTTACATGTATATTTACATATATTGTCACTTTCAAACTTTTGAAAAAAACATGTGCTTAAAATTCAGTTTATATATCAGAAACTTACGATATGATTTTTTTAACATACAAATATTTCTAAACGAATATATATTTTTTTGTATAGATTAGTATTCTTTTATGATTTAGAATTCAATACCATAAAAGTACGCCATAAAAGTATGTATACACATAAAAACTTAATATAAATTTATATTATGTTAATGTATATTAAACTTTGTGTATTAATATTACGGTTGTTTTTGACATAAAAATAAAATTTATTATAAATTCATATTATGTTAATGTATATTTCTACTTTGTGTATTAATATTATGGTTGTTTTTGACATTTAGATTATTCAAGATGTGAGGCCGTAGGAAGATATATAAATTTAAGTTAAAAAGTTTAGTAATGGGATTCACCCACTAAAACAATGTACCTTTTCTACACAATTTTTTATACTTTTTACGATATCTCTCATCAATTCCAGCTCCTCTCTTGGAAAAATCTTCTTCCATTTTACTATGCTTTTGTTGTATACATGGTGTTTCTATGTTAGAAAGTTTCTCATGACTTATATTAAAATTACAAAAAAAATAAAAAAATGCAACTCAATCCAAACCTGAAGATATTCCAGACCCTCATCGAACCACGAATGAGGGATAATTGTAGATAAAAGACTTGCCAATTTTAAATTTTCTAGACATTCGATATTGGTGCTCCTTGATTGCCTCAGCGTCATAAGAAGGGTTACCGTCAATATCTATAAATTCTGGAAACTCTTCTTGCGCGTGAGTATCGAAGAAAGTGAAGAAACCATCTCATACTCAATCTCCATTTCTCTTTTTATTGATTAGTTAATTGATTTAATAGCCCATTGATTTTTTAATGAGTTTAGATAAAAACAAAGATAGATACTGTTTTACTACCTCAAGTATTTGGAAGATTTTATCCTAATATTCTAAATGGGTGTTTCACTTAAAGTTAGTACAACTGATTTTACCGATTTTGACTAATAAACTCATGATCTTATCTTCTTCTTCTATAATAATAACAACGAGGATCCAGGAAGAAGTAGCTGATGTCGTTAATGGTCGACAAGATAATATCAGTAATTTGATACTAGAGTTGTTTCTTATCTAAGACCTTGGCTCCTTGTAATGTTCAGAACCTGACACCATCTAAGCGGGGCACAAAACCATATGAGATCCCCATTCAGTCTATGAAAGAACGGAAACAGAAAGTGATGGAAGACTACATTGGATCTTTTGTAAGTGTTTATTTAGCTCGATTGTTTGTGTACTCTTATCTAGGTTCTTCTGTGTTTAGGTTGATTTGCTTAATTTTCTTGTTGTCTTTGTAATGTCTTTCCAGTGTTACGTATAATATTTTCCCAGCTTGTATTAACTATTTTCTTCATCATTTGTTTTTTACAGGGAAGAAGGAGAAAATGATCCGTACCTCGATCTAGATAGTCATAGAATGTCATTTTTAACTGATTAGAAACAACACCCGGTTTTTGCATTTTTGTATCCTTCTGAAGTGCCCTAGTTATGAGTAGAAAAAGCGATTTGGTTTTTTATATTTATCTAACCAATCTGATGAATTTGTTCTAATCAAATGATGCAAAGAGTGTTAGAGAACTCCAAGGATGCTGATTGGTGAAGGTGGGCAGTTGACTTTCATATAATCTATTGATAGATCAACAATCATTTTCTCCACATTTGTAATCTTTCTTTGATGGTATTTTTAAAAAGCAGAGGTATGTGTATATCGGAATTGTGCTTTAATTGCACTTTAATCTGAAAGAATTCTTTCCAAAAATGATTTTTGGTGCAGGTGGGCAGTTGAGTTTCATCCAATATGTTGATTTATCAACAATCATTTTCTCTACGTCTTTAAACATGGATGAAATCATGTACATCACATATGAAACCAGTTT